>CM050169.1:226122072-226722072 GCA_027410445.1 Discoglossus pictus
TTCTTTTTTATTGCAGATTTCATGCTTGAGACTGTAGGGCAATTCATTCTAATGCCTTTCCATGCTTTGCCAGTATCTTAAAGTACAGTAGAGTGTGTTTAATAGCTGCTGCAGTTTTCAGAACTAGTGTTTAACCCCTTTGCGAGTCCTTCTACTTGTAATATTTTTGTATACATTTTGCGGGTCAGATTTCATTTGCAAGCTACTTGAACTTTTGTAATTGAATATTGATTTTTCGTCTTTAGCACTGTTAACTTTTGCAGGCTTGAAAAATCAATGGAGGAGATAAGGCTGAGTTACGTCTTTGGCTGGCCTGCAGTGATTGTGGACGGGTAACTAACAATTGCAATGTGAGTAGCAAAATGTAGCCAATTGAATATCTGTAACATTTACAAGCTACTTTACGGGTTCAAGTAATAGCGATTTGGCCAGTTGAATGGGGCTCATAGTTCATAATGTTTCGAAATGATCTTTTAAATAGTTTTTCAACTTTTTATATATTTGACCATTTATTTTTTTATTTTTTATCAATTAATGAATACATTTTCTTTTTTATAGTATTTTTCTAATCATTCATGACCTGTATAATTCATGATAACTTGTTTTACAGACCATGCAAACAAAAAAAATAAAAATATTTTAATTTAAAATTGTAAATCATTAATAAATATAAATACTTTTAAAATGGATCAGCGAAAAATAACATCTGTCTGGCTAGTGAAATTAAAACAAACTTATATAGTATCCAAGAAAGACAAATTCACAGATTTGCTCAGTTGGGTTTAAATACAAAAAGAGGGTAAAAATGATTGTAATGTACAATAAATTCCTAAAGTTCTCTCCACTCGTCATCATGTAATAGATAAGGAATCAAGTCCCACCCAGCCTTCCTTCAGTGTAACTTTTGCACACTATACCACTTAATTTCATGAAAATACTTTTAAATGCATGATAAACAAATTGTTGACTTCACTTCCCAGTTGGGCGATAAGGGTTGATCTAATGACAGAGCATTCACCTCCTAAAATGATTGTTTATGTTTAATTCTAGTTCTTCTAAAGAACATATTATCAATATGGGTCACCAGTATTCCTTTAATAGGATTTGACACTAAGTGAAGAATATGTGGCAATGTTTGCACAATTCAATGGCCTGGCGCCATAGCAGTTAAGAACGTTCTGTGATATGAGTCAGCGAGATAAAGGCTCTCAGAACACAAAGCCCGTTAAATAATTACATATAACAAAAATTACAGTGTTTTGTATATTGTATAAATGTCAGTGCTGTTACTTAAAGGGCCAGTAGTTAATATAAAACCAAACTGACTGAATTCTGCAAATGTCTCTGAATTATTAAGGTACGTGAAGAAACTTGGATGAAATACAGAAATAGCAAGATATGCATATCTGAATGTTTTTTTTGTGTGTTATTTTATGTCTACAGTATTTCAGTGTGTGAGATTCTGATAGATATAGACATAGGGTAATATATACCAAAAGGGGAAGTGTTAGACAGCCCTAAATAAATGGAGAGGTTCACAAATAGTTGTCCAAACACCATCAGTTGGTGTGGTGGCCACTGGGAATCTCAATGTCATCTATAGTTAGTAAACTACATTACATTATAATTGCTGGAAATAATCAAGTAGACAGCTCTTAGAAAGCCAACTGAGTGGTCTGTTTGGGAATGGGGTGATCTAAATGTTAGTATATGGCTTAATGTGCTTGGTAAGTCTGGATGAAGGATCTAACTGCATGATAACGGGGGAAATTGTCTTATCCAATACTTAAACAAATAAACACACTTGCTTCAATTAAACAATTGTTAGTTACTGGAGCCCATAATGTAGCCCGTAAATTAATTTGCTATTCAATTGGCATCTTTAAGCTAGCCGCACACGATTTGCAGGTTACCTGCTGAAAATCCCTGTGGTTGTCAAAATCGTAACTCTGACCCATCTAAGCCTATGATCTTTTAAGCCCGCAAATGTTACAATCGCTAAAATCGCAAATCACAATTACATTGCTACCATTACCCAAGGACGCAATCGCCTTCAAATCCGCAAACGGTAGGCCGCTATACTATACTACCAGCCACAATATAGATGATTCAGCAATATTCATTAGCCTATTAGGGAGTTACATTATTGGTGTTTATATAATACCCACATTATGCCGGTAGAATTTGCCCCAATGTGTTTAAAAGGCTAAACATTTTTTTAGCTGTGTAAATTAGTATTTTTAAGTCTATGAATCCATTTCTGGTTTGGTTCAATGTGGCGAATTAGTCTATGTTTTTGGACATTGTTCAACTTTATTGTAGGGTATTCAGCCAGTTTGTGGGGCACACAATAGCCCTTCAGTTTGGAGGTCTCTGAAATGAGACACGGGTGTTGTTGCATGGACGTGGTATTTTATACCTTTATTGTATTGTATCATTGTTTTCACCAACCGCTATGTATTGAGCACCTTATTGGAGTATATATATATTTTTTTTAACAAATTCCTGTTTTTAAAATTGTTATTCTTATAGATGGATAGTGTCAAGCACAGGAACGATAGTACGGCTACTTCAATTGTTTCAAACTTGTTATTTACTCTATGTGTATTTGTATTATGTGTAATCAGTACATAAGTGTATTCAAAGTTTAAGTGTAAAATTGTAATTTGAATAAAATAAATGAACAAAACCATAAGAACCTGCTTTGAAAATTTGCCTACTCTCTCTCTATCAGCTCAAACCACCAGCTCCGGGACCCCCGTGCTACTTCGTGAGAATCTACAACACAGTCAACGCATGGGCATGTGGAATGCAACTTTATTATCTCTCTCTGTCAATCATTTTCCGCTAGCCGACTTTCTATTGGCTCTGAGGTCTGTGTCACACTTTGTAACTACGGGATTGGATTGTAACAGCAAATCGCATCTATTCCAGCCAACTAACAGCTTGCGGCCGTGGGAATGGTTTATGGTCTTGAGGCTTCTGCCCTGTACTTGTGGCATTGCTTAATTGAATCGATCTGTAACTGTTGCAATATTCAATATGCAGACTTACGGACAGTATCAAGGCAACTGTGGGCTTGAATATTGAAACGGTTACAGATCGATTCAATTGAGCAAGACCACAGCACCGAAAGGAAGTGCCGTGGGTCAGGGTGAGCGAGGGGGGAGGGGATCCTGGTGTGTGTTAGGTTGAGCGGGGACCAAGGGGGCATAAACCTGGGTGGGAGCGTGAGCCAGGGTGGCCCCCCAGAGGCAGGGCCCCTGTGCTTTGCACTGCCTGCACCGGCGGTTGCTCCGCCACTTATTAGGAGAGCTTTTGTCTTATCTAAATGATGATTAGCTGCTTGAGCTATCACATCACACACATAAATATAACATCTGAGAAATGCCATCTGAGTGGGAGGATGTTAGAGCTAGTAAGGCCTGGTCATGTTAGTTTATTTGTAGCATTGCTTGGTATTGCTATCTACACTAGGGAGTTTCAGACTTGGGCCCTCATTCAATTGGCCAATTGAATAGGGCTCTAAATAAGCACATAGCATAATTTTTTTAAAGAAGTTTTAAGATGCTTGCTTTTGGATAGATGCTTACTAGCTAAAAACTTCTTTAAAAAAATATGTTATGCGCTTATTTAGAGCCCTATTCAATTGGCCAAATTGCAATTGAATGAGGGCCTTGGAGTCTCCTACTAGAACTCATTAGGCAGATTGAGAGCACACTATAGCGCTAATGAGCTATGGGCAACACCCCAGTACAGACATTACATTTTATGGGAGTTCTTTTATTAACTCTGAAAACTGGCTTGTAAAAAGACATGTAGGACTGAGACATCCTTACAAAAGTTTCTGATGGAGCCATGCAGTCAAACCCACAGGGCCTCATTCAATTGAGATTCGGCCAATTGAATAAGGCTCTATATAAGCACAGAGCATATTTTTTTTACAGAAGTTTTTAGTTAGTGAACTTCTATCCAAAAGCAAGGTCTTCACTAACTAAAAACTTCTGTAAAAAAATATGCTGTGTGCTTATATAGAGCCTTTTCAATTGACCAAATTGCAATTTGATATGGCTGTATATGGTTAATCTTCCTGGCTCTGTTGCCAGACACGCTGCAGTTAGTCCTAATGAAATCAGAGTAGATGGAGGCTCTGGGCTACTACAGGGAGAACTACACCCCCACTCCTCCTATGACACACTTAAGTGTTTCTACCAGACGCATAGCTTGGACATTAGCTCCTAAATTGCAGAACCAATCAGGGGGCCTCATTCAATTGTGAGTTGGCCAATTGAATGGGGCTCTATATAAGCACATATTTTACAGAAGTTTTTAGTTAGTGAAGACCTTGCTCTTGGATAGAAGTTCACTAACTAAAAACTTCTGTAAAGATATATGCTCTGTGCTTATATACAGCCCTCTTCAATTGGCCAAAGCGCAATTGAATGAGGCCCAGGGAAAATTGAGGGTAGTTAGTCCAGCCTCCCCTAGAGATCTGCCAGTTTGTGGTGTTCTGTCACAAGTTCCTACCTGTCAGAGATTGCAGGTTCCTGTATTCTGTATGTGTCCAGTTTCATGCCAAATCCAGTGTCATCTGTTCTCTATCCAGTTTGTCCAGTCTTATTCCAGTTCTGGGTGTCTCAGATCAGTCTCCACATCTACCTCAGTCCATCAGATTTGTGACCATTTGCTGATCCAGTACAAGGTACAACCTAACAGCAACCTCCTTCCAAGCAAGACTTTTACATTAAACTGTTATTATCATTTATTTATAAAGCATACATGTATCCCATATAGCTAATTACATGGGGCCTCATTCTATTATCGGCCGTAGGAGATGCAGGGCCGCAAGGACCGGCCGCAAGCTATTTGCCTATTCTATTCCCTTCCGGCCGGGGACTCCCTTGCGGCCGCACGTGCCGGAGGAAATCCTTTGATCTTAAACGGCCGCAAGAGTTTCGGCCGCAAGAAAATCCTGGTTGCTATTCAAATGCTACGGGAACCCTCTCTGCAAGGCTAAAACCGAGCCGCAGCTTACTTGCAGCAAAAAGGTCCCGCAGGCACACAATTAAGCACATAACAAAGCCATAATAAAGCCATCCTGCATTCTGAGGAGACTATAAAGTGAATGTAGGTGTTAGCATTCATAGCACAACATTCCCCTACACTCAAATCCGTAAATATTTTTTTTTTAAATTTATGTCACATATCCATGTAAAAAGTCCAGAGGGCTTGGAGCACCTCAGACCCGCCCACGCTGCGGCCGGAAAATAAACAGTTAATGAAATCTCGGATTTGGGCTGATGTGCAAGCTTGAGAGGGGGTTGCTATTTATCCTCATGTCCCCCATTATGATCCCTAGCATTTACAGAGCTTTACAGTGCCGTCTTGAATTTATTTTTGCTTTTAAAGTTTTCTGAGCTTACGGCCGGTTGCAAGATATACGGCCGGCCATAAGGGGATATCCTTGCGGCGCCGTCTATTTGAATTGCAAGGTAACGGGAGCCCCGCAAGGAATCGCAGCGTTGCGTCCGATTTACGGCCGATAATAGAATGAGGGCCATGGTATCCAGAAAATACATATAAAACAAGACAAAAGTATACATTCTAGTACAGGAGTGTCTAGGGTCCTGCTCTCATAAGAGGCATTAGGGGTGTTAGAGACAAAAAGAAAGAATATTTTAGGGCACAATAACCTTGTCTCTTTTGTGTTACCAAGGAGAGTTTAGCTTCCATGTCTTATAGGATGATCTAGATGTATATTCTGCTCAAACTATCACCTTGATAATAATTCACAGATCAGCCTTCAACAAGCTTAATTTTAAAGTTTGTAAACTTCAGGTTCTGCATCTTGGATTTTCTCCAGACAATCAGCAGGTCATGGAGCCTCATTCAATTCAGAGGCCGTAACTTTTGGGATGTAGGCCGCATGTCTGCGGGCTCGCAGGGAAGCCCAGATTACGGTGATATTCAATTTGGCGAGACCACAAGTTAGGGGCCAATATCGAAATTCTAAATTCTTAAGAATGTCTAAAACACACCCAGATCTACTATTATTTATTGTTTTCATACCCATTGGAGTAGGTGAGATGCTCCATGAAATTTTCTATTTAGAAAGTGTTTTTCAGAAAGCAATATATTGATGCCATTTAATACCTGCTGCTTATCGGTTCCTGTTATAGTACAAAGTCGACCCATTTGAAAGTTTGTTTTAAATACAACCACTCATTGCTCTTTATTCCTGTAACTGTGTCTTTTATTATGTATTAATGTGTCTATATTTGCTCACAACATGCTTTACTGGGTTGATGGACCAAAGCAACTAATGTCTGGGATTTTGACTATGTGTAACTTTCATGCTATGGCCAAGCTCTTGGGAACTTTAACCATGTGTGCCAATTAAGTTGATACACAAAATGTAATCTTTATTAATACTGTCAATTTTGATTAAATATAGTGGGTGAAAATATGCAAGAGTGAGTTTGTCATTGGTATACAGTAAATAGTAATATAAACATGCTGGTATGTGTATCTTTCTACTGATATTGTTTCTTTATTTAATGCTAGTCAATTGCCCATCAAAAAATACTATATAATCTGTCTCTTGTGCACCCTCTCTCTGTGTTCCCTGTCTCTGTGCTCACTCTCTCTCTCTCTGTGCACCCTCTCTCTCTCCTCCCTCTCACCCTCCCTTTTTCTCTCTCTCCCTCCTTCTCTCCCTCCTTCTCTCTCTCTCTCCTTCCTTCGCTCTCTCTCTCTCTCCTTCTCTCTTGCTCCATCCCTCTCTCTCTCCCTCCTTCTCTCTCACTCTCCCCACCTCCTTCACTCTCCCTCTCCTTCTCTCTCCCTCCTACTCCTTTTCTCTTTCTCTCTCTCTCTCTCTCTCCCTCTCCTTCTCACTCTCTCACTCCCTCTCCTTCTCACTCTCTCCACCACCCTCTACTCTCTTCCCCTCCCTCCTTCTCTCCTCCTCCCAACTTCTCTCTCTCTCTCCCCCTCTCTGCCCTTCTCTCTCTCCTTCACTCTCCCTCCCTCTCCTTCCCTCTCTCCCCATTCCTTCTCGCTCCCTCCCTTCTTCCTTTTCCCTCCCTCCTTCCTTCTCCCTCCCTCATTCTCTCCCCCTTCCACAGCTTGCAATGCATGGATAAGTAACGCTATACATCTGCCTTATCCTTTACAGAATATTGAAAACATTTTAACAGCCTATTGACCTAATTGGAAAATAAATTACCTGTGAAGTGTCATGGCACAACACTGTTTAGTAAATATAGCCTCAGTTAATGATTCTTTAACGACAGATGTATCACCCTAAGGGTTTTAGAGGACTCCAGATATGAACTCCTTGCTCACTGTGCTTTAGGGAATGAAGAGTCCGAAATGTACGTCAGGGGTTTGCTCTTTGGAGCTGGATCAATCTTTTGAATGAGACTAGACTGATATACTACAGTATAGTAGTAAGACGCTGCTCCCATATTAGATAACCAGGCCTATAGAACAAACTTACAGCCTTATTAAATTGCGATTCAGTAAATTTAAAAGGGCTCTATTTAAGCACATAGCATATTTTATTTACTGAAGTTTTTGGTTAGTGAAGACCTTGCTTTTGGATAGAAGTTCACTAACTAAAAACTTCTGTAAATAAAATATGCTGTGTGCTTAAATAGAGCCCTTTTAAATTTACCGAATCGCAATTTAATAAGGCTGTTACTTAGGAGTTGCTCCTTCTCGGATTGAGCGTCTCTTCTTTTGTTTTGGATAGCTATAGCTACCAGTTCTTTCATTAGATCTAATAGAAAGCTCATTAGTTTACAAGGTCACTCTCTCCTAAGACAGCAGCAGAAGGAAGTATATAAATTAGAGCCATCAAGTAAGAACCATTACACTTAAAGTAAAATATTTGTTTATCTACTTATTTATTTATTGCTGCTTATTCCAAAGGCCACAAACTGACCACAGTTGTTGTTTATAGAAAAATAGTTTATCTTAAAGATACATAGATAGATTGTTTATAATTTACTAGCGACTTGCCCGTCAAAAAATGACGGTCAATAAAAGAAAGTGTTGAAATGCTTTTTGTTGCACAATGTGAGTGTACTGTTTGCCTCAAGTAACTAAATTCATCAAAAAGCAGCAATCTACATTACATAAAATAAGAAAAACTAAAATCACCAAAAATAAAAAATGTACATTACAGAAAATAAAAAAATACATTACAACCCCCCCACTACAATTTTTTTTTTAAAATTACCTACCTGAAAAATAAATACACATAATACATACAATACAATACATACATATAATACATACAATCCAATACAATTAAATAAAATCCAATACAATTAAATACAATACAATACAATTAAATATAATACAATACAATTAAATACAATTAAATACAATACACCCCTATCTAATATACGTGCCACTATCTTAACCTCCTTCACTCTCCCTCTCCTTCTCTCTCCCTCCTACTCCTTTTCTCTTTCTCTCTCTCTCTCTCCCTCTCCTTCTCACTCTCTCACTCCCTCTCCTTCTCACTCTCTCCACCACCCTCTACTCTCTTCCCCTCCCTACTTCTCTCCTCCTCCCAACTTCTCTCTCTCTCTCCCCTCTCTGCCCTTCTCTCTCTCCCTCTCTCCTTCACTCTCCCTCCCTCTCCTTCCCTCTCTCCCCATTCCTTCTCGCTCCCTCCCTTCTTCCTTTTACCTCCCTCCTTCCTTCTCCCTCCCTCATTCTCTCCCCCTTCCACAGCTTGCAATGCATGGATAAGTAACGCTATACATCTGCCTTATCCTTTACAGAATATTGAAAACATTTTAACAGCCTATTGACCTAATTGGAAAATAAATTACCTGTGAAGTGTCATGGCACAACACTGTTTAGTAAATATAGCCTCAGTTAATGATTCTTTAACGACAGATGTATCACCCTAAGGGTTTTAGAGGACTCCAGACATGAACTCCTTGCTCACAGTGCTTTAGGGAATGAAGAGTCCGAAATGTACGTCAGGGGTTTGCTCTTTGGAGCTGGATCAATCTTTTGAATGAGACTAGACTGATATACTACAGTATAGTAGTAAGACGCTGTGTCCATATTAGATAACCAGGCCTATAGAACAAACTTACAGCCTTATTAAATTGCGATTCAGTAAATTTAAAAGGGCTCTATTTAAGCACATAGCATATTTTATTTACTGAAGTTTTTGGTTAGTGAAGACCTTGCTTTTGGATAGAAGTTCACTAACTAAAAACTTCTGTAAATAAAATATGCTATGTGCTTATATAGAGCCCTTTTAAATTTACCGAATCGCAATTTAATAAGGCTGTTACTTAGGAGTTGCTCCTTCTCGGATTGAGCGTCTCTTCTTTTGTTTTGGATAGATATAGCTACCAGTTCTTTCATTAGATCTAATAGAAAGCTCATTAGTTTACAAGGTCACTCTCTCCTAAGACAGCAGCAGAAGGAAGTATATAAATTAGAGCCATCAAGTAAGAACCATTACACTTAAAGTAAAATATTTGTTTATTTACTTATTTATTTATTGCTGCTTATTCCAAAGGCCACAAACTGACCACAGTTGTTGTTTATAGAAAAATAGTTTATCTTAAAGATACATAGATAGATTGTTTATAATTTACTAGCGACTTGCCCGTCAAAAAATGACGGTCAATAAAAGAAAGTGTTGAAATGCTTTTTGTTGCACAATGTGAGTGTACTGTTTGCCTCAAGTAACTAAATTCATCAAAAAGCAGCAATCTACATTACATAAAATAAGAAAAACTAAAATCACCAAAAATAAAAAATGTACATTACAGAAAATAAAAAAATACATTACAACCCCCCCACTACAATTTTTATTTAAAAATTACATACCTGAAAAATAAATACACATAATACATACAATACAATACATACATATAATACATACAATCCAATACAATTAAATAAAATCCAATACAATTAAATAAAATCCAATACAATTAAATACAATACAATACAATTAAATATAATACAATACAATTAAATACAATTAAATACAATACACCCCTATCTAATATACATGCCACTATCTAATATACATGCCACTGTCTTATATACATGTCACTATATAATGTAATATACATCCCACTATCTAATATACAATACTAACTAATAATACATGCCCCTATCTATCTATCTATCTATCTAATATACAATACATGCTATCTCTATATATAGCTACCCTAATTCCTAGCTACAATAAAATAATTAAGACCACTTACCTTTGAGATGTTTCTTCAGATCAGCAACCTATGGTAAAAAAGATTTAAAAAAGTAATACAGCACGTTTACATGAAATAACTAAACATTCTAAACATTCTAAATATTATACTCACCTTTCCAGCATGTCCCGTTCCAGCATGTCACGTCCTCCATGTTCCGTCCTCCATGTTTGCGTCTTGTCCGGCGCTGCTCCTGTAAAAAAAAAACATTACATTAGTAAACATAAAACAAAGTAAAATAAACACAATGTACATTATACTTACCTCCCCGCGATGGCTCCGGCCTCCTGTTGTTCTTCTCCGGAAGCATCCGCGCTTAAAAAAAAAAAGCGACACACATCCGCCCTGGCGGATGTCTCAGAAGCTAATGACCTTCCTATGGAGTGTTCCAGAATAAAATTGGCAATGGCGGCTTCTGATTGGCTGAAAAGGCTGTCTAGCAAATTCAGCCAATGAGAAGACCTAAATTGTGTATATATTTTTTTTCTTTTACAACGGGTCCTTTAAGGACCTTTACGTTCCTTTAAGGACCTGTAACACAGGAATTTTGAATTTTGATTGCAGCGGGGGTCCCCGATCTCGTGCAATTGGGACCCCCACTGCGATGGTGAATGTGGGATTAATGCAGGGCTCAGAGCTTATCTTGGATAACCTAGGGTTAATGCGGGTTTCCGAGCTTATCTCGGATCCCTTCTTGGGTAATTTGTACGTGGCTGGGCTGTATGCTCACCGGGCGATGAGCACCTGCGGCTCTCATCGCTAAGTCGTACGCACTACGCAAACAGCGTGACGACGAATCGTAGTTGGCCAATTATAATATGTGATAAGCCAGGAAAATGTTAAATAACTGCTTAAACATATTGCACAACATGGCTGAAATATCACAATAATTATTATCTTTACATGAAAAGCTTCTGCCTTAATATACACAACTGGATAATTTACGGCATAATATCACTCACACCTACAATCTACAGTCCATTCAATTGATCAAGCCCGCAGTTACCTAGCCAAAAACCGTAAACCATTCACCCGTAAGAAGCATTTCAGAGGGTAATCATTATCAATTAAGCAAGACCTTAACTACTGATTTAGAAACTGCTAATAGGAAATGAGACCGTCATCACGATGTCAGTGAAACATGGAGGTTAAACCACAATCAATTAGCGTTTAGAAGTCTGATATGCGATCAGACTAGCAATCCAGCAATGTACAAAATAATAAAAATGAATGACAATACTGTTCTAGTCCATGTGGGTGGCCTGATATGTATTAACTCCTTGATTCCCGAGATTGATATAACACGGAAATGAAACGTTAAAACAATCATTTCTGATTGCAGATTTGCAAGCTTGAGACTGCTGTGCAATTAATTTTAATGTCTTTCAGTGCTTCCTCCGTCTTTGCACAGTATTGTGAGTAGGTAAAAGACGCCAATTGAATAGTAAATTAGTTCACGGACTACATTACGAACTCCAGTAACTAACAATTGCTAAATTGAATAGGGACCTAAGTGCATTTGATTTTAAACTCAAAGACAGGACCCTCCATTCTTTTGCATTGTGTTAATATTGTTTTTTGTCTTGTACTTAACCTCTGTATATCGCTACGTAAAATGTTGGCGCATTACATATAAAGAATAATAATATCAGGCGAACTCCATATGTTCCTCTTGATAAACTTGATAATGAGCAAAAATCTAATAGACATATCATTCAGTTGAGATGTAGCAACTCTCAATACGCTTTCAACAAGGTTAGTCCTCAGTGACAACTCAGGTGGATCAATCAGTGACTTAAGAATTTTGGTTTACTTATCTTTGCTGACACAGGTAAAATCTCTCCTAAAGTTTGGGCATAGTAGCTCCAGCATCCAACAGTAAACAATAATTGCATATATTATCAATAAATTAAAAGGCTGATCTTCTTTTATTTACTCTCTAAAATATTTTGCCCCCTAACAAGTGTATTTCTTTTATAACATACTGCGAGAATGTACAGCCTGAGCATTGACTTTTGAACTTTATAATTGTGAACCCCTTAGAAAGATGTTAATTCTGGTTTTGGCGGTATTCACATGTTTTTATACAACCTTAAAGGACCCTCGTCACATATTAACCCCTGCTGTGGGTCTTTAAATGACCAGCGGCATCTAAATTGTTAACACCCTGTAACCCATTCTGATTTGCTGAAATCTGATTGACAGCTGGTACAGCCAATCAGAATTATCCTTTGCATTTTTCATGCAGGAGCTTGCGTGCGAACCTCCATTTGTGGCAGGGAAATAGCTTTAACGTATACATGACAATTGGGACCACTGCGGCAAGCATTATTTGTTGGGTCTCTGCAGAGGTCCTGATTGGGACCCCGCCGCATGGGGGGATAGTTAATTTTAGGTATGGGGATTAACCTTTCAGATACCACAGGTCATTTAAAGACCAGCGGAAGGGGTTCATTTGTGGTGCGGATCATTTAAGGCCTGGCTTGGGTGCCTACCACACTGACTACTCTTACTGACAAGGCAAGGTTTTACAGATGTGAGCTCAGTGCCCTAATGTAAGGGAGCAAAATATCTACATACTGTTGTAAAAAGGCTCCTGCAGACATTTTTTCATCACTCCCCTAACTTAGCGCACCTGATTTACATGGGGCTCCAAGGTCTCTGTCAATTGAACAAGTGAGTGTTGATTATCTTTTAATACCTCCAGTTCAAATGTATCAAAGACTTTTAAAATTGTCTCAAAAGGGAAACAAATGAATTCCTTCCTGACCCCAGATATTGGCAATTGAATTTCTCCCTGGATCAATACTCCATCTCTAATTAACCAGGATAACCCTGAATGCCTTTTTAATCATATCCCCTCTTTTTTCTAGAGGAAATACATTTAATTTGCTTAGTTTTTCTACATAACTTAGCCCCTCAATTCCCCTTATTAGTTTTGTTGCCCTTCTCTGTACTTTTTTCCAGTTCTAAAATGTCCTTTTTATGAATTGGTTCCCAAAACTGTACTCCATATTCCAATTGAGGGCGTACTAGGGATTTGTATAGTGGTAGAATTATATTTGCTTATCTTGCTTCTTAATACCCTTCTTAATACATGCTAATAGTTTATTTGCATTTGCAGCTGCTGCCTGGCATTAAGGTGGTTGTCCACAAGCACTCCCAAATCCCTTTCAATATCAGATACCCCTAGATTTGCTTCATTAAGTTTATAGATTGCATGGTTATTTTTCCTTCCCAGATGCATAACCTTACATTTATTCGTATTAAATCTCATCTGCCATTTAATTGCCCATTTCTATAATTTATGCAAATCCCTTTTTGGAGGGGAAGTAAATAATTTTCTGATTTAATTATGGTACCTTGCACAACTTTGTGTCATCAGCAAAAATGGAGACACTACTTTCCAATCCTACTTCTAAGTCGCTAATAAATATGTTAAAAAGGAGAGGACCTAATCTGAGACCTGAGGAACCCCACTTACCACATTAGTCCAATCCGAGTATGTTCCATTTACAACAACCCTTTGTTTCCTTTCTTTTAGCCAGCTCTCAATCCAAGTATCTAATATATTTACTGCAATTTATGTATCACTTAGTTTGCACAATAGTCTCCTATGTGGCACTGTATCAAAAGCCTTTGCAAAATATAAAAATACTACATCCACTGAGTTGCCTTGATCTAGGTTCCTACTAACCTCCTCATAGAAACTAGTTAAGTTTGTTTGACACTACCTATCTCTCATAAATCCATGTTGGCCCTTACTTATAATGCTGTTTGAATAGACATACTCTTGTATAATATACCTTATTAACCCTTCTAAAAGCTTTCCCACTACAGAGGTGAGGCTTACAGGTCTATAATTCCCCAGATTGGCTTTTGCCCTCTTCTTAAATATAGGAATCACCTCCACTAAGAATTAGATATAATGGTTTGGCTGTTACCCTTGGATGCATTCCATCAGGAACCGGGGCTTTATTGACATTTTTTTTTCAAACCTCTTTTGGATTTCTTCCTGTGTTAATCAATTATTTGGTGAAGGTAGTGTAGCCCCATTATGTTGCAGTGACCCAACCACTGGTACCTCCCTTGTGTATACTGAAGTAAAGAACCTATTTAGCTCTTCTGCCTTTTCCTGGTTACTAATTGTCAGACTGGGTGTTCCACATTGTTATGCTCCTATAGCTTCCATCCTGGCCCTGTTCCCATTTATATACTGTCTAGATAGGGGGCAATTTATTGTAGTTAGGGGTATATTCATGTAATTATTACTGTGATGTTATGTATATTTGTGTATGCCTTTTTCTTTGCAGGTGTGTAATCATTTTTTTTTTTTTGTAGTTAGGGGTTTGTGATGTTCTTTTTTATTTTTTAAAGTGAGGGGGGTTGTAATGTCTTTTTTTTATTTTTTGTACTATAGCTTTTTTTAATTTTGGTAATATAGGTTTGTTTGTTTTTTGGTAACCCAGGTTTTTTTATTTTTTGTATCTTAGCTTTTTTTTGTGTGTAATTAGTGGGGTGGAGGGTTTAATAGGTTAGGTAGGGGGTTAGGTAGGTAGTATTAGGTAGGTAGGGGTTAATAGTTTAGGGTAACAGGGCATTAGTTTTGATTTAGTGATTTATTGGGGGTATTAGTGTAGTGTAGTGATTGTACTTAGTTTTTTTATTTTTTGTACCTTAGCTTTTTTTATTTTGTGTAATTAGTGGGGTGGGGGGTTAATAGGGGGTTAGGTAGGTAGTGTTAGGTTGGTAGGGGTTAATAGGTTAGGGTAGATGGGGGTTAGTTTAGATTTAGTGGTTTATTGGGGGGTATTAGGGTAGTGTTTGTACTTAGTGTCATGAGGGTCCTGGATGACCCTCATGGCACTTATGGGGTTAATATTAGTGTTCTCATTATCCTATGAGGGTCTTCATAGACCGATTGGGTTAAATAGAGGCTTACAGGGGTCTGTATAAACCCCCATAGGGGATGGGGTTAGATGGAGGCTTATGGGGGTCGGTATAGACCCCCATAAGTGATGGGACTCAATAGGGCTGGATGTTGTTAAATGGTCCCAGTTAGGGTTAGATAGGGTTTAGTATGGGTTAACGGGGTATAGTTAGGGTTAAGGGGTTAATGGGGTATAGTTAGGGGTTAATAGTGTAGTGTAGTGCTTAGACTTTGTCATTAGGGTCCTAGAGGACCCTCATGGCACTTGTAGGGTTAACCTAGGGTTTTTTAGTGTCCTATAGGGGTCTATATAGACCTCTATTGATCTGAGGGGGTTTATTATAGTCTCATGGGGCTCTGTATAGAGCCCCATGAGTTATAGAGTTAGTTAAGGTCTTATGGGGGGTCTGTTCTGTATTGACCTGCATGAGCCCCATGAGTTATAGATTTAATTAAGTGCTCATGGGGCTCTGTTTAGAGCCCCATGAGTGATGGGGTTAATTAAGTGCTCATGAGGCTCTGTATAGAGCCCTATGAGTTATAGGGTTAATTAAGTGCTCATGGGGCTCTGTATACAGCCCCATGAGTTATATGGTTAATTAAGTGCTCACAGAGCTCAGTATAGAGCCCCATGAGTGTTGGGGTTAATTTTAGGTGCCTGGGGAGCACCCCCAGAGGCAGGGGTTAATAGCTTTTTTGTCGCAGGTCCTTTCAGGACTTTACGGTCCTTTAAGGACCTGCAAGGTGGAAAATTAGAATTTTTTAAATGCAGCGGGGGGCGATCAGGGACCCCTGCTGCAAGGGGTTATTGTTGGGGGGAACCGATGGGGACCTCCAGAATTGAGGGGGTTAATGTTAGGTACAGGGATTGGTTAATAGTGTGCTGCATGCCCTTTAAGGACCCGCGGTGGGAGATTTTAAATCTTTAAATGCAGCAGAGGCCTTATCGATGCCGATTGAGGACCAGAGCTGCAAGGGGTTAATGTGGGGAGGCTGCAGGGGTCCTGATAGGGGATGTGTTTAGGGTGCAGGGGGTAGCATCAGACGGCGGTGTCGGGCTGCTCCGAGGCAGCACGTATAGGCTTTAGGATCCCTTAGGGATTCTTTCAAGGTGCGAGGTTCACCTCTTAGATTTATGGCTGCGTGTTAATACAAAGCTCTCCTGGAGCCTATTCTCTAACATTTTTGGGTCTCATCTCGCAAAGGAGGCTGCGAGGGACATATTGTGGAATCGGTCCTCGCAAACAGCCACAAACTGTCTTTTGCGAGGACCGAGGGAACTATGAGAACTAATTTAATGAGGTTGATAATTTATCAAGAAGTTATTTTTAAGCAATTTAAGAATCAAGTAATTCATGGAATTTGGACTTTGATGTCCATAAAATGGGACATCTGTCCTATACTGAAACGTTATGCTTTTACAAAGAATGAGTTTCTTTCCAGCTAAAATGGGACAATCCAAGGGACAGATTAGTTAGAATGTGATCCCATGAAACATAAAGCCACCAAAGTGGTTTAATTGGAGGATTGGATAACATGTTATTTAGTCTGGGAAAAGAAGAAGGAGGTTATAGTTTCCATTTTTTCTGAGAGGGAACTCATAGGAGGGATCTTGATGAATTTCCACCGATAAATGAAAATTTGGTAAATAAACAGAAATTCGTAATTTTGTATGTAGCTTGCATACATAGAAGAATCAGAAAACTTTGACTTATGGAAAGTATCACCACATTTTATCCTAAGATCACAGAGATAAGTTGCCTAGTTAGTATATAAAAATGTAACAAAACTGACTTTTCTGCACATAATATTAGATAATCGAGATGTAATCTGCATTTTTATATCAAAATAAAATATAAGGGTTCCATGGCATTTTAGGGGATTAAAAAAATTGACACAGATCCCCCCAAAAAACACCCGCAGGAAAGTGAAAAGAGGGGCATAACATCAAATCCATCATGCATTATACATATATTATACCTTCATTTCTGGATATAAATTCTCCATCAAAGTGCTCTGGCATCTCTACACTGGGTAATATACTTGTATCTGCACCCCCACATACCAATGTTTATTTATGATCACTTTTACTTTGTAAGTTTGAGCGTTTTAAGGATTCTGAGATTATCCATATATTTCTCTCTATTACCTGGAATTAATAGAGCATCGCTCTATCAAGAAAACCTTTTATTAAATTCATCTTTAATTAGGAATGTTGAAAATAATACAATGGATTATGATTGGCAAGAATCTTTGAAATAATTAAGAATCAACTCACGTAAACAAATTACGAAATAACTTTACATCCTTTTGTATGAGTACTATTTATCTGTACCAAGAGGCTTAAGAATAAATCTATTCCCCTTGGTTAATGATGTGCCTACTGATTTCAAGACACAGTGGGAGAATACCCTGACAGATTGTTCCCTGATATTAATAGAAATGTTACTAGAATTGGACAAAGAAGAACTATCTAAAACAAATGGAAAAAAAATATTGTTAATCTAAATACCCATGAAAATGTAGGTTAATTACAAAACGCCTACAAGAAAATGCAAAGTGAACTTTCAGATTTCAGTTTAGAAATCAACACTAAGAGAACCATTTATAGAGATACCAGCATTTTGATACAAAACAGCCATAAAAGTAGATTGTTACAGAAATATCAGACAAAGATATTAGAACTCATAAGTTTATCCCTTTGAGTAGAAGATTTATATCTCATTCAAAAAAACGGAGAACAACCTTGAGGGGCAGAAAGAAGAAGAGGTCTGAGACCAAGAATCGACACTTGCAGATGAATTAAATATTGACAGTCTCTCAGAGAAGATTCTGAATTTGGCCCAAGAAACTGTTTTAAAAGGGTATCATTTGTTCCAACAAACTCTTTGGATTATTTTGAAACAATAAAGGATTTTCATTTGTTTATTAGAAACATCCTTCTCAAAAAAATGTTTAATTGCACAAAATCAAGATAACATTTTCAATAAACAAGATGAAGACATTTTGCCAAACTTAAACACAATTCTAAGTGAAAATAATGAGATATCAAACACTGAAAGGTTGATTGACCAACTTCGCATTAAAAGCGAACATATGCGCCATACAGCTAACTTACCAGCATCACATGTCTTTCTAAATCTAGTAACTGAAGATATCTTAAAATATTGTCAAGTAAGGAATACAATAACATTAATATGGAACTACAAAAATATATCAAGAAAAAAAAAAAAACTAATATTGTAATAACGCCAAGTGATATAGCTGCCTAACTGATAAAGGGCCTCATCCAATTCAAAACTTGTAACTCTCAAAGTTATGTTTTCTCAACTGCAGGAGCTATTTTCAGGAATGTTACATGTACCCAATTGCCTCAGCCGTAACATTTCTGATCTCATCCGCAACTTGTAAACACATGCTTTGTCAGTAAAGCACAATGCATAGGATTATGCAATATGCGGAGATTGAGCAATGGTACGTTGCTCAAACTTCACTGCAACCAATGATAAGCATTGCATGTGTGCGTGGCATGTATGAAGGGAATCCTCTTTTCCACTCACACCTGATTGCCCTCATACATAACCATGGGGGTCCATAAAGCACCTAAAATATGCACCCTGTGGCACCTAAATATTAACCTCCACCATGGGGGTCCCTAATGGACACCAGTGACACAAAGAGATAACCAAAATGTCACAGTAGTCCTATACGGATCCAAATGGTATCTACATTAATTCCTAAATACCATGGGGTCAATATAGACCCCCAAGGTATCTAAATTAACTCCTAACAGTTAATTAACTGTTATTAATTGAACCCTAAATTAACACATAAGGTTAACCCCTGAAGTGCCATAGGGTCCTCAAGTAAAAAATAAACACTACACTAATAAAAAATAAAAAAATGAAAATAGAATATATTACAAAAAAGAAAAAATGTTTAATTAAAAAAAAGAAAAAAGACTGAATTACCAAAAATAAAAAGTACATAATAATAATAAAATGTACATTTAAATAAAAAATAACACAACAAATAAATAAATTAATCTTGTCACATAAAATACTAATACTTAACTACCTAAATGATCATCAAGCGATGATCAACAGCACCCTGGTCATCAATCTTCTGCCCTGAACTATTTGGGCTATTGAAGTAATTGCCATTGCCACTATTTCTGTGGCGTGAACCAACCCTTTTACTCATTCTGATCGGCTTAAATAGAAGTCCATCATATTTCAGCCAATCAGAATGTTTTTTTCTTATTTCACCCCGCTCATTTTTATTTTAAAATATAATTTGACCATTCAAATTGCTCATATTGATGTACCTAAGCAATCTGAGCAATAAAATTGGTCAAATTATATTTTAAATATTTGGTTATATTACGGTTAATAGTGATACCATGGAGAGTCTTAAAGGGGATAGGGTGTCAGTAGGGAATGGGGGGATCGGGTGTGAGCAGCAAAGGGGGCGATTGGGTATGTGCAGAAAGGGGAAAGCAGCCACAAAGGAAATGTTATGCCTTTGCAGCTGCTATTTTGTACATGTAAATATTTTATGCAAAATATTATGAGTTGCGAGTACAAATCTATTTTGAGAAAGTTCCAACTATATGATTAGCGATTGTGTGCAAAAGCAACACATAATATTACTGATGTCAGAAAATCAATGGAAAAGCTTGTCGGGCTTGTTAGCAGGCATTGAGTTCAGCATAATCACAATCATGTTCAAGGTCAATAGGATAGCTAAGTAAAGTTACTGACCACTTTTTAGTGGTGTAACATTACAAAATGGGGAATTGGATTGATTAGGCCCCAAGGTAGCCAGAATATCTCTATATTTTTTTACACAGCATAAATAGAAATCAATTTACTTTTAGAATTAAGAGAATATGACTAATAATGTAATCACATATAATAGTTGTGGTAATGGTAAGTTTGTCTGTAATGCTATGTTAAAAGTTACAGAAGGTGCTTATCACAAGGCCCGAAAGTTACGGCTGGAAGCCATCCACAATGAGCGCCAAAGGATCATCGAGAGGCACGTAAAGTAGAGAAGAGCCGCGAGGGGCGACTTCGGCCCGCAACTTAGATGGAGGGAATAGGCTCGTAATGAGCACCAAAAGCGCTCATCATGAGGCCCGCAATGAGCGCCGAAGGCCGGAGGCCTTTGGCACTCATTGCGAGGCCAGCAAGGCTCGCAATGAGTGCCAAATGCACACATCGCGAGGCTCGCAACACAGGCTCCAACCGGATTCCGAGTTACGGGCTTGAAAAAAAAACTCTCTATGATTAAAGGACATGTAACCAAGACAAGCAACATTGAAAGAAGTGTGACAAAAGCGTGCTTTTCGGTTAAAGAATCACTGTAGTGCTCATATAATATGGCTTATTTTTTAATTTATTTAGTTACTTTTTAACAATAAAATGAACATTTAAAGAAACAAAACAAAAAAAAAACAAAAAAATTGTTTTTAATACTTGCATGTAAAAAATAGTGTTTCAGTCTGCTCTCCACACAGTCATATGTCCAGGGGGAAGTTGGGGAGAATTTGCCCAGGTGGGCTTCTCTGGTAAGGGTCTTTATCTGGTGTCCTGATATTAGTCTTTATCTGCCTCCTGCAATGGCTATGGCAGAGCAAACCTAAATAAGTCAGAACAAATATAGGAACTCCTTCTAGCTAGATACTCATTCACCCCAGGACATCTAGCAGGGGGTGGAGAGAAACAAATTTACTGGAAGCAATACTGATATGTACCAATGCCAATTTATGAAACTGCATTTAATCTTACTCCTTTTATTGCAAATCTGTAACTAAATGTAAAATATATATTATATATTGCATGGCCATTACAGTGGCCCTTTAAGGTAGCCAGTCCTCCCCTTTAACCGTTTATGTGGCAGAGTTTTAGGGATTTTAGTACCCCCAAGGCATTTTCAAAACTGTGCTGTGTTGGTTTAGGTAGGATTCATATTAGAATATTTCTAGGTACATAGGGATGGGCGACCCTCTATGATATCACATGTGATATCTTCATTATGTCATATGGCATCACATAACCCCATACACCCACAGGTGTACTTTAGCAGGGAAAGGTGATCACACCTGGCTGCCAAATATATGAATTATGAGGTTGGCATTGTGGACCATCACGTACATAACTTGCAGCCATGTGGTTAAGGAATTTTTGATAACTTGATCACCCCCCCCCCCCCACACACACACACACAGGTCTTTTTATATTTTGTTGGTTTTATGTCAGTGCTTTACAAGGCTTACTGGAATACAGCTACATAAATAAAGAACTTCATGCCATGAATTAGAATCTACTCTCTTTCCCCACTCTCTTCTTCCATTCCGATTTACCAAAAGTCGAGCTAGTAATGCTTCTGAGATGACATTTTGATTATTTGAATTTCATGTAGATATATTTCAGAAAAGTTTAACCCCATGTAGATATATTTCAGAAAAGTTTAACCCCAATGTAAACATATTCACCAGATTTTAAAATAAAAACATTGAAAATTATATATCAAACTGAATAGCAGAAGAGATATTGGAAAATGACTCTATGAAAAAAATTGACTAAAAACACCCAAATTACAACTGTTTATTGTTTTCATACCCATTGGTGTTTTTGAAAGCATTATATTGAGCCATTTAACACCTGCTGTTTATGTTTATCTGGTGACACCCATCTGAAAGTTTATTTAAAATTCAATCATCCATAGGTTTTGTTGTAATATGTATTAACGTGTCTATATTTTCTCACTACATGCTTTACTGGCCTGATGGCCCAAAGCAACTAACGTCTGGGACTTTTGACTATGTGTACCTTTCATGCTATGGCTGGGCTCTTTAACCATGTGTGCAAATGAAGTTGTTTCAATGGGGGCCTCATTCAATTGCGATTTGGCCAATTAGATAGGCCTCTATATATGCACATAGCATATTTTTTTCCAGAAGTTTTTAGTTAGTGAAGACCTTGCTTTAGGATAGAAATTCACTAACTAAAAATTTCTGTAAAAAAAAAAAATCACAATTGAATGAGGCCCTTAGACACTTAAATTTACTCTTGTTGGAGAACATTCCATTCGGATGAGGCTGACTTTACATTTTTTTTCAGCAAGACACCAGAGTTATCTTTCCATGCTTGTTTATCACTGACCCTAAACAATTTGGAGATATTTCAGAAGACTAGAAATTTTAAAATAGACCCAACCCTTTTTAAATCAATGGAAGATGGAGATAAATTGAGTGAGAAATCTCACTATACTCTCAGCTAAATGAAAAGTCAGTCTCATTCAAAATTGTGTTATGGAATTTGTGAGCTTCTATCCAAAAGCAAGGTCTTCCCTAACTAAAAACTTCTGTAAAAAAAATGCTATGTGCTTATATAGAGCCCTATTCAATTGGCCAAATCACAATAGAATGAGGCCCTGGGACATTTTTTGGTAAACATGCACACATAGCATTTCAGGAAATGTAATCTTTAAGCACTGTAAATTTTGATTAAATATAATAGGTGAAATCAGGTTAAAGAGAGATTTTTTTTAATTTTTAACAGCCTAGTGAGCTGGATGGAACAGAAATTCTCTGGGATGTTTCATTACAACACTGTTTAGTAAACATGGCCTCATCTTCATTCACCGTATTGCAAAGCTAGAATAGCCAGTTGCAAACTGATGATTCTTTAATGAAAACATATTTTTTTAATATAGACTTTTATTTTTCTAATACCATACAATACCATTTCCAGAACATTTAAATTAATATGGATGGGGATGTTTAAGGACAACTATAGGCTTATTTATAAAATATACTATGGCCAAACATTTTTGTAAAGTAAAATAGAAAATATTACAGACTTTAATTTATTACTTTTTGGGGTTTAGGTGATTTACTTCCTGAGGTGGGAGGAGACTTTGAATGTAGAGGAAGCTTCTATCTGCACAGTGGAACGTGATAACTATAACTACCAGTTGATTTATTAGATCTAATAGAAACTCATAAATTTACAAGGACACACCCTCCTAAGAAAGCAGCAGAAAAAAGTAAAGAAAATAGAACCATCAAGTAAGAATAATGATTGTTTAAACGTAAATATTTAAAGGTTATATTTATTTATTAATGTATGCCTATCCAAAGGCAATATAGAAATATTTACCACAGTGGTCATTTATAGATACACAGATTGTTCATACTTTAAAAGACAGGATAATGTGAAATAACTACTTAAAACCTATTGTACAACATGGCTTAAATATCACACTGTTTCTTCTTTCCATGGTCATTGGCAAATTCCATATTTTCCTCTTGATTTTAGAATGCAAAAACTAACAGACACAGCCTTCAGCTGAGATGTAGCAACCTTTAAAGGCATATCTAAATGTCATGGATTATAAATGCATCTGATAGAAGATAATCAGTAGTGTATGAAAACATTTTTTTGCATGATCACATACCAAAATAAAGATTATTATAGGTACCATAAAATTTGCTAGATTTCTTAAGTTTGCAAGAAGTTGATTTTCAGAGTTAAAATCCCTGCTAAAAATAGCATAGAATTCATAATTTATCGTGGTCAATAATATAATGGATCCATCTATGATGGCACTTAAATACTATGGGCCTCATTCTATTATCGGCCGTAAATCGGCCGTAAGGCTGCGATTCCTTGCGAGGGTTCAGTTAACTCGCGATTCTATTATACGGCCCCGCAAGGATCTCATCTTACGGCCGGCCGCATATCTTGGAACCGGCCGTAATCTGTGAAATATAAAAACTGAAAAATAAATTCAAGCCTGCACTGTACAGCTCTGTAAATGCTAGGGATCATATTGGGGGACATGAGGATTAAAAGGAACCCACTCTCAAGCTTGCACATCAGCCCAAACCCGAGTTCAAATTAACTGTTTATTTGCCGGCTGCGGCGGGGGCGTGTCTGAGGTGCTCCAAGCACTCTGGACTTTTTACATGTATATTTTACGGATATTAAAAATAAAATATTTTACGGATTTGAGTACAGGATAATTATGTGCTATTTTTTCTAACACCTAAAATCCCTTTATAGTCTTCTCAAAGTGCAGGATGGCTTTATTTGAGCTATTTTATGTGCTTAATTGGTGCTAGCGAGACCTTTTTCCTGCAAGTAACTGCGGCTCGTTTTTAGCCTTGCAGAGAGGTTTCCCGGAGCAATTGAATTGCAAATCTCTTGCGGCCGTTTTAGATCAAAGGCTTTCCTCCGGCGCGATCGGCCGCAAGAGATAGCAAGGCACCGGCCGCAAGCCTGCCGGAGCCTCCGGCCGTAAGGGAATAGAATAGCAGAATAGCTTGCGGCCGGTCCTTGCGGCCCCGCAACGGCTGCGGCCGATAATAGAATGAGGCCCTAAGGCCCTCATTCAATTGCAATTTAGCCAATTTAACAGGGCTCTAAATATGGACATAACATATATTTTTTAAAGAAGTTTTTAGTTAGTAAGCATCTATCCAAAAGCAAGGTTTTCACTAACTAAAAACATCTTTAAAAAATATATGCTATGTCCATATTTAGAGCCCTGTTAAATTGGCTAAATTGCAATTGAATGAGGGCCTAACACTTTCAACAAAACTAATGGAAATCAAAACAGTCTAAAGTAGTCTTGTCCAGCTCCGGTCCTCAGTGCCGATCCAGATCATGTTTTGTGATCTTGTTTTAGAACAGGTAGATCAGTCATTTTGGTATACTTTTATTTATTGACACAGGTGAAATCCTAAATCTCTCTGAAAATCACCTTAAACAAGGCACAGGAGAAGAATAATTGCATATATTTAGCCTTATTAAATTGTAATTTGGCCAATTGAATAGGGCTCTATATAAGCACATAGCATATTTTTTTACAGACGTTTTTAGTTAGTGAAGACCTTGCTTTTGGATAGAAGTTCACTAACTAAAAACTTCTGTAAAAAAATATGCTATGTGCTTATATAGAGCCCTATTCAATTGGCCGAATCGCAATTTAATAAGTATTTACTTGTTTTCTTTACTCTTTAATACATTTTTGCCTGTAACAAGTGTCATTTTTTAAAAGATATTACAAGAATATACAGATTGAGTATTGACATTTGAATTTCATGATTGTGGTTTTCAGTGATCCCCTTAGGAAGATGTTAATTCTGTTTTGGGGGGCAATCAATTTTTTTTATGCAGCCACTGTCATCATATCCATTCTTAAGCACATAACCCTCATCACAAACACATCGTGGCAGGCATGCTTCGGATGGTGATGGTTCCTGTCCCAAAGTATCACAGGTCTGCCTATATGTTTTCAGGCAAGGATTGTAAGTTGAATGTTCAGGACAGGAGACCTTGCACTGGGAGGTGGGCACACAGACGTTGGAGTCCTTGGATTCATAGACATAACCTTCTTTACAATCACATCCAGGCCAGCATGGCTCAATGCACCCTTCAGACATCTGATTCACATTGTCACAGTTATTAAAGCAGATTTGACTGCAGCTTGGTCTTATGGAGTTTGGTGGACATGGTGCTTCTGTAAATAGAATATAAAACATTGTGTTATGACAGTTGAATGTGGAAAAATCAGTGCTTGCTATTTGAATAATATCTTTTTGTGAATAGTATATTTCATAAAATTCATATTTTCTATATTCTGTATTATATTCCAATCTTATCTCTGATACTTGATCATTATCTCTCTATATATAATAATGATATCAAAATTAAACAAATCAAACAAAGTCTATAAATAATATACATTAAAAGTCATTTTAGAGCACAACATGATAGGAAAAGCTTGCAATCCAATTATAAAACAGCGTCCTGTGACAGCAGCTTACTTGTTCTTGTAAAATTACACTTATTATTTACTTTTCCGATGCCTTACTTCGCTCCAGTGTATAAGGTTTAGCTCAGCGCATGTCAAATATAGGATCGCTCAGTATCGTGACAAGTGACAACAATTGCCTAGTCGCTGTGCATAAGCCGATACTATTGATGAGATCACAAGCACACCATAGTGCATTGTGGGCAGAAAACAGCAGGACACATATTGGCCAACTATGTGTGTTCTGCAAGATGGTGGGTTGGCAGATTTCCATACTTTGCTATAAGTGGGATGAGTAGCATGTAGTAACAGTAAAGGTGATGTGTGATTGCCAGAGAAGGGCTTGGTGCTAAAATATTTGGCTGCGCTATTTAGTAATCAATTATTTTGTCAGGAGACATGTTTCATATTTTTGTGTCACCAAGGAATTGAAAGGTTGGTGTTGTAAGTCATGAAGATTGGAGGTCTGTATCAGGACTAGCCTTCAATCTGTTGCCTTTGAAGTGTGAACACTTTCATAGTTTAGTTCCAGCTAATTGTAAACAATGTATGTTCTTATGTTAGAAGCATAGAAAAAATGGCAACATTTACTGTGGGAGAGAAGAAGTACAGGAATGGCACCAATTTTCTGGCATTGTCCGTTCCGGGGCTTTGCCGGGAAATCAATTATACTGGACCAGCAGTGTTATCTCAAAAATCTATTTTTTTTATATATATTAGCTAAAGTTCTTTGTATTCAAGATACAGTTATGTATTTATTATATACTTTATTATATACTTTAAATGTATTATATACTTAATAATGAATGAGATCAAGTACACAGGATGTTTAGAGAAAATAATTTACTGACTAAAAAAATAACAGCAGCTTTACAAAATGGAAAGGACCAGTGGAGCTTTTATTATTGAACAGGAGCAGTGGAGCTTTTAACCATCTCTGTTTTACTGTTTACTCTATATAAAATAAATATTTCTCTCTAGAAAAATGTAGAGAAGTCCATGTGATGAATTTGGATTTGACATTGGATAACACAGACTTGTCAGCGAGTTTTTAGAGAGATAACTTTTTATTTCATAAAGAGTAAGCATGCAACTAAAAAAGAGATGGTTGGAAGCTCCACTGCTCCTTTGCATTCATTAATGTTTCAGTTCTCCTTTTCATTCCATAAATACTAGTCTCTACTAACTTGTTGGCAAGCCCATATGATGAAGTTGGACATATTAGTTTATCAAATGGGCTTGTCAGCAAGTTAGTAGAAGGAGAAGTATTTACGGAATGAAAAAGAGCAGTGGAGCTTGATGATAAATATACTTTACAAGAACCTTGAATAATACCAGTATACATAAGACAACTCAAAAAGTTTGCATACAGTGTATACTGTAAGTCTAAATCTCAACCAACATCTGCAGTGGACTTACAGTTCAGAAATGTAAATATTGCTAAAAAATATTTGAACTGTTAATCTAATCACTAAGCTCTTGAATCTGAGAGCTGTCCTGATTACTGTCTGTTTTGTAGTTGCATAGCTCATCTTGGATTTCTGATAATGGAGGTCTAACATCTGGGATACTTGAAGACAAAGCCATGGCATTGTTGTTAAAGATTTCCTCCAAACGACGTTGCTTCATTTGCTTGGATCTTTCCTTGTGTAATTTTACATAATTACATAGTAAATGGAGTTGAAAAAAGTATTTTAGTCCATCAAGTTCAACATTTTTAGATCTCCTCTGATCTGCAATTTTCAGATTAATTGTTAATTGTTAATTGATCCAGAGGAAGGCAAACAGAAAAAAGGTAAAAAAAAAAAAAATCCTTCCTGACCCCAGATACTGGAGAACAGATTCCTCCCTGGATCAATACTCATCTCTAATTATCCAGAATAACTCCTGAAAGCCCTTTTTATTCAAAAATATATCCAATACATTTTTAAAGTTATCTATCGAATCTGCTGTCACCACCTCCTTTGGTAGAGGATTCCACAGTTTAACCACTCTTACTGTGCAGAACCATTTACTTTTTTTAAGCTGAAATCTTTTTACTTCTAACATCAAAGGATGTCCTCTAGTCAGCTGAAAACATCTTGGCACAAGAAGTTCACTTGACAAAGCCTTGTATTGGCTCTGGATATATTTATATAAGGTAATCATATCCCCTCTTAGACACCTTTTTTCTCGACAAAATACGTTTAATTTGGTTAGTGTTTCTTTATAACAGACCCTCCATTCCCCTTATTAGCTTTGTAGCCCTTCTCTGTACTTTTTCCAGCTCTAAAATATCCTTTTTATGTAGTGGTGCCTAAAATTGTACTCCATATTCCAAATGAGCGCGTACTAGGGATTTGTAGATTTATATTTGCTTCCCTGGCTTCTATACCCTTCTTAATGCATGCTAATATTTTACTTGCCTTTGCAGCTGCTGCTTGGCATTGAGAACTGTTACCTAGGTGGTTATCCACAAGCACTCCTAAATCCCCTTTCAATATCTAATACCCCCAGATTTGCTCCATTAAGATTATAAATTGCATGACTATTTTTCCTTCCCATATGCATAACTTTACATTTATTCATATTAAATCTCATCTGCCATTTAGTTGCCCATTTCTCTAATGTATGCTAATCCCTTTTGAGGGAAAGTACATCATTATCTGATTTAATTACCTTGCATAACTTTGTGTTATCAGCAAAAATGGAGACACCACACTCCAATCCACTTCCAAGTCATCAATAAATATATTAAAAGGAGAGGACCTAATACTGAACTCTGAGGAACCCCAATTACCACATTAGTCCAAGCTGAGTATGTTCTATTTACAACTACCCTTTGCTTTTTGTCTTTTAGCCAGCTCTCAACCCATGAACAGATATTTAGTGCAATTCCTGTATCTCTTAGTTTGCACAATAGTCTCCCATGTGACACTTTGTCGAAAGCCTTGACTACATCCACAGAGTTCCCTTGACCCAAGTTCCTACTAACCTCCTACTAGAAACTAATTAGGTTTGTTTGACATGACCTATCTCTCATAAACTGGTGTTGACTCCTACTTATAATCTTTTTAAACAGACATATTCTTGTATAGTTTCCCTTATTAACCCTTCTAAAAGCTTTCCCGCTACAGAAGTGAGGCTCACTGGTCGATAATTTCCTGGATTTGTTAAATATACAGTAGGTATCACATCTGCTTTTCTCCAGTCATCTGGTAGAGACCCTGTGTTGCGTGAATCATGAAAAATTAGATAATGAAATTGATTCATTAAGTCTACTATATCCTTGGCAACAGGCTCTGTAACATATTTGGCATACTCCAGCAACTCATAATCAACTTCTTGCCTTGATAACTGTAAATGTGTTAAATTGTTCTCATAATTTTCATAATTTTTAACTGTTGCATCGTCCAACTTTAAGGCAGGCCACACATTTTGCCAGGCTTTCTTAAGTGTAAAAGTTTCCATCTTCTCCCATGATCTAGCAGTAAACCAGAGAACATCTCCAATTTTAAATTCTTTAACAAAGGTCACTGCAGACTTTCCAGCATTCACTGTATCTAACATGCGTTTCATAAAAAGTGAGTGATACTTTGACTTTAGAGAGTGCATTATTTCTTGGTCTAGGGGTACTAAGTGATGTACAGTTGGGTGGTAAATACATTGTAAAAAAATATTATTGTTATGCAAGACATAAGCTCTGGGGTGGGCTTAACAGTTGTACAGAATCAAAAGGAGTTTGCCCTTGGGCACTTACTTGTTTCTATCACTAGGGGTTTACTTTTGCAATTGAGCAACCTAAAATGGTAAGCCTGTCCTTGGACCGTTTGCAGGGGCATAGGTACTGGTAATAGCTTGTTGATTTCAGGACATTTAGATACGTGTAAATTATAATTTAGTTGCTTAGCATAGAACAAATGTTTAGTCGTATTGTATAAAAAAAATAATAAAAAAAACATGATATGTAAAACAATCGGTTGTACATTTTTAGGATATTCATGCAGAGTAAAAAAAAATGGTTGCAGTTAAATATGTAGATATTGTTCAGGATTTGTTGAAAGATAAATGTATAGAAATTGTAATAAAAAAAAAATAGGAAAAGTGCACTGTATTATTTAAATTGCGGTACATTGTTATAATATTCATGTACATTAAAATAATTAAATGTTTTCAGTTTTAAAACAATAGATTGTTCATTATTGGTTGACAGAAAAAAGAGACAAATACCATGTAATAAAAAATATTCTATTTTTATGAGTGGACTGAATTATTCAAATTGTAAAATGACATGTAAAAATATGGGTTGTACAATGTTATGATCTTCCTGTCTATTAAAAAATAAAAATAAAAAGTTTGCACTTTTACATCAAGATATTGGTCATTATTAGTTGAGAGATAAACCATTACAATTTGGATTTAATAAACAAAAACATTTTTTATTTGGTTTCAGGAATTATGCCATATCTGGGAAACAGTTGGAACCCAAAAAAAAGAGAGATACTTACTTTACACATAGTATATAAACATGTATAAGACTAAATTATGCCATCAGTTTTGACGGGCAAGTCGCTAGTAAAATATAATAATGGTAAAATGGTGACCAAGATGAATCGAGTCACATCTAAATCTATGACTATAATGAATCTAATTAATATAGTTTATTACATACCTGTAGGTATAGCTTGAACCTCATCAATCAAAGACAGTGACAGTGCTGAAAAAAAGAGAACATTATAAACAGTTTTCCAATTCATGAACCAACTGAGGCATTGCTATGCTCCAATGACTGGTAACTCCTACTGTGTTTAATTCCTAGTTATATTGCATCACGCAGATGGGTTGACAAGTGTGTTATCAAGGATTATTATAATAATCTGAGATGTTACTAATGTATACATGCAATTTTGTATAATGTGTTAGCACATGAGAATGGGCTAACAGGAGTTAATGGTTTTGTAGTACCACTAAATGCCCTATAAAGAAATCAGTGTTTTGTTTTCAAGAAAATATTCTGGAAATTGCAGTAGGCTGGGGACTGAAAACTATTCCAACACTTGCATTTAGGCACAAGAAAAGGACAATAGTCAATTTTGGATGGAAATAGGGCATGTTGCTGTAAAAAAAAAGGTTAAGGAGCCCGTCCATCCTCCCATTCTGGACAAAAAGTCCCGGTAAAAATACAATTTTATAATGAATTTTTTTTTAAATACTTACATCAATATAATATTTTTGTGTAACAGATTTTTCTGTACATTACAACTACTCACCAAGCACTAGCAGCTGCTCCAATGAACGGGAACTCAAAAAATTCATCTTGGATTTTTGTCTGTAATGATCAAGGAGGTAACGACTTTTCTGAATAAAGAAAAATGTATGTGATTACCAAATTAGACAGAGGGGGTAAGTGTGATTGAGAAAAAATGACAATGGGCATGTGTATTATAGTTTGACCATGGGATATTTTTCTTCCTTCCTTTTGGTATGGAGACACTGATACATTAGCGCACTTACTGGGCCCCTGAAAGTACAGATGAGCTAACGTTTACTTGCACTATTTTTCTGCATTATACTGTGTCTATATGATGAACCAATAGTGGTAATGAACTCTTATGCTCAAACTGTGCAAAAAGTGAGGCTAAGCAATGAAGAGTAGGTAAAGTAGAATTAAGCAATCCATGTTAAAATTAAAAATATTACAACTTTAAGCAATAATAAATCAAGTAATGTCCAATCATTACTTAATTTATAGTTACATACTAATTGAGGTTGAAAAAATGTTTAGTCCATCAACTCAATCTTTGTAAAATGCAGATTAATTGTTAATTGAAAAATTATCCAGAGGAAGGCAAACAGAAGAATAAACATTGTAACATTGCCAATTGTCTGAAAAGGGGAAAAATAAATCCTTCCCGACCCCAGATACTGGCAAATGATTTCTCCCTGGATCAATACCCATTCTCTAGTTATCCAGAACATCCCTGAATGGCCTTTTTATACAAAAATATATTCAATCCCCTTTTAAAGTGATCTATTGAGTCTACTGTCAACACCTTCTTTGGTAGAGAATTCCACAGTTTATCCTAATACCTTACTGTGAAGAACCTTTTTCTTTCTTTAAGGTAGAATATTTTTACTTCTAACCTCAGAGGTACAGAAACTTCACTTGACAAAGCCTTGTATTGACCCTGGATTTATTTATAGAAGGAAATCATATGCCCTCTTCGATGTCTTTTTTCCAGAGAAAATGAGTTTAATTTGGTTAGTCTTTCTTCATAACTTAGCCTTTCCTTTTCCCTTTTTAGTTTTATTGCCCTTCTCTGTACTTTTTCCAGCTCTAAAATGTCCTTTTTATGTAGTGGTGGCCAAAATTGTCCTCCATATTCCAAGTGAGGCGTCATAGGGATTTGCTTAGTAGCAAAACTATAATTGCTTCCCTTGCTTCTATGCCCTTCTTAACACATGCTAATATTGTACTTGCCAAATCCCTTTCCAAATTTGATACCCCTAGATTTGCTCCATTAAGTGTAAAAAATTGCATGGCTATTTTTCTTTCCCAAATGCATAACTTTACATTTATTCATATTAAATCTCATCTGCCATTTAGATGCCCATTTCTCTAATTTATGCAAATCCCTTTGGAGGCAAAGTACATCATTTTCTGATTTAACTACCTTGCACAACTTTGTGTCATCAGCAAGAATGGAGAGACTATTTTCCAGTCCCATCTCTAAGTCATTAATAAATACTGTATGTTAAAAAGGAGAGAACCTAATACTGAACCTTGAGGAACCCCACTTACCAGATTAGTCCAATCTGAGTATGTTTCATTTACAACAACCGTTTGCTTCCGGTCTTTTAGCCAGCTCTCGATACATGAGAAGATATTTACTGCAATTTCTGTATCCTTTTGTTTGCACAATAGTCTTCCATGTGGTACTGTATCAAAAGCATTTGCGAAACTCAAAGAGACTGCATCCACTGAGTTGCTTGGATCCAGGTTGCTACTAACCTCCTCATAGAAATTAATTAGGTTTGTTTGACATGACCTATCCCTCATAAATCTGTGTTGACTCCAACTTATAATGTTGTTCAAATTTACATGTTCTTGTATACTCTCCCTTATTAACCCTTCTTAAAGCTTTCCCACTAGAGAAGTGAGGCTTGCAGGTCTGTAGTTCCCTGGATTTGATCTTGATCCCTTCTTAAATATAGGCATCACATTGGCTTTTCTCCTTTCATCTTGTAGCATCCCTGTGTTGAGTGAGTCTTGAAAATTAGATATAATGGTTCAGCTATTTCTGAACACAGTTCCCTCAGTACCATTGGAAGTATTCCATCAGGACCTGGGGCTTTATTAACATTTATTTTTTCTAACCTATTTTGGATTTCTTCCTGCCTTAACCAATGACTTAGTGAAGGTAGTGTAGCCCCATTTTGTTGCAGTGTCCCAACCACTGGTACCTTCCTTGTGTATACTGAAGAAAATAACCTATTTAGCTCATCTGCCTTTTCCTGGTCACTAAATGTCAGACGGCCTGTTTCACATTGTAATGTTCCTATAGCTTCCTTTCTGGCTTTCTTTCCATTAATATATTTTGAAAATATTTTAGGGTTAGTCTTACTCTCCTTTGCAGCTAACTTTTCGTTTTCTATTTTAGCCACTCTAATTACTCTTTATAAGTTATTTTGTTTTCCTTGTATTCACGTAAAGCAGTTTCTGTTCCCTCTTTTTACTCTTTAATTCATTGTTAAGCCACATTGGATGTGATTTACTCCTTTTACTTTTATTCCCACATTGTATATCGTGATAAGCATGCATAATTAGTAAGGATTTAAATGTTGTCCATTTATGTTCAGTATTTTTACCCATCAGTTCTTTGTCCCTGTCTATACTTTGTATTGTTGCCTTTAGACCATTACAATCTGCCCTTGGTACCCAAAGGTCCCCCTATTTAAACATTTGATACTAAATTAATATTATTTGTGACTAGCGTCTTACCCGTCAAAAATGACAGCAATAAAATTGTAATGCCACCTAATGTGAGCAATTTTGGTGCTCACTGCGAGCCCCTCCCCCTGTCTACTTACTCCTTTGTGTTTCCTTTCCACCCTCCTCTCCCTCCCTTGTGTCTCTTTTCTCCCCCTCCCTCCCCTGTGTCTCTTCCCCCTCCCTCCCCTGTGTCTGTTCCGCCCATCTCCCTCCCCTATGTCTGTTCCCCCCTGTCGACCTCCCCTGTATCTGCCCCCTCTCCCTCCCCTGTGTCTGTTCCCCCTCTACTCCCTCTGTTTCTGTTTGCCCTGCTCCCCCTCTCTCTCCCCCCCTCACCTGTGTCTCTTCCCTCCTCTTCTTTTGTTTCTTGCTCCTTCTTCCCTGTGGCTATTTCCCCCCTTCCCCTGTATTTCTTCCCCTCCTGCCCTGTGTCTGTCCCCTTCTCCCCTGTGTTTCCCCCTCCCCTGTGTCTCTTTCCCCCTCCCTCGTGTCTCTTTCCCCCATCTCCTGTGTCTCTTCCCCCCATCTTGTGTGTCTCTGCCCCCCTCCCCTGTGTCTCTTTCCCCACCCCTCCTCTGTGTCTCTTCCCCCCCTCACCTGTGTCTCTTTCTCTCCCTCCCCTGTTTCTCTTCTCCCCCTCCCCTGTGTATCTTTCCCCCCTCCCCTGTGTCTCTTCCTCCCCACCCCTGTGACTCTTCCCCCTGTGTCTCTTTCCCTCCCCTCCCCTGTGTCTCTTTCCCCCCTTCCCCTGTGTCTCTCCCCATCCCCTGTGTTTTTCCCCCCTCCCCTGTGTCTCTTCCCCCCTCCCCTGTGTCTCTTTATGCCCTCCCCTGTGTCTCTTCCCCCCTCCCCTGTGTCTCCCCCTCCCCTGTGTCTCTTTCCCCCCTCCCTCGTGTCTCTTTCCCCCATCTCCTGTGTCTCTTATCCCCATCTTGTGTGTCTCTGCCCACCTCCCCTGTGTCTCTTTCCCCACCCCTCCCCTGTGTCTCTTCCCCCCCTCCCCTGTGTCTCTTTCTCCCCCTCCCCGGTGTCTCTCCCCCCCGTGTATCTTTCCCCCCTCCCCTGTGTCTCTTCCTCCCCTCCCCAGTGACTCTTTCCCCTTTGTCTCTTTCCCTCCCCTCCCCTGTGACTCTTCCCCATGTCTCTTTCCCTCCCTTCCCCTGTGTCTCTTTCCCCCTTCCCCTCTGTCTCTCCCCCTCCCCTGTGTCTTTCCACCCTCCCCTGTCCTCTTCCACCTCCCCTGTGTCTCTTTACCCCCTCCCCTGTGTCTCTTTACCCCCTCCCCTGTGTCTCTTCCCCCCTCCCCTGTGTCTCTTTCCCCCCTCCCCTGTGTCTCTTCCCCCCTCCCATGAGTCTCTTTCCCTCCCCTGTGTCTCTTCCCCCCCTCCCCTGTGTCTCTCCCCCTCCCCTGTGTCTCTTTCCTCCCCCTCCCTGCTGTCTCTTCCCCCCTCCCCTGTGTCTCTTTCCCCCCTCCGCTTTGTCTCATTCCCCCATCCCCTGTGTCTCTGCTCCCCTCCCCTGTGTCTCCCCCTCTCCTGTGTCTCTTTCCCCCCTCCCCTGTGTCTCTTTCTCCCTCCCTCGTGTCTCTTTCCCCCATCTCCTGTGTCTCTTCCCCCCATCTTGTGTGTCTCTGCCCTCCTCCCCGTGTCTCTTTCCCCACCCCTCCCCTGTATCTCTTCCCCCCTCACCTGTGTCTCTTTCTCCCCCTCCCCTGCGTCTCTTCTCCCCCTCCTCTGTGTGTCTTTCCCACTTCCCCTGTGTCTCTCCCCCCATCCCCTGTGTCTTTCCCCCCTCCCCTGTGTCTCTTCCCCCTCCCCTGTGTCTCTTTACCCCCTCCCCTGTGTCTCTTTATGCCCTCCCCTGTGTCTCTTCCCCCCTCCCCTGTGTCTCCCCCCTCCCCTGTGTCTCTTTCCCCCCTCCCCTGTGTCTCTTCCCCCCTCCCTCGTGTCTCTTTCCTTCATCTCCTGTGTCTCTTCTCCCCATCCTGTGTGTCTCTGCCCCCCTCCCCTGTGTCTCTTTCCCCACCCCTCCCCTGTGTCTCTTCCCCCCCTCACCTGTGTCTCTTTCTCCCCCTCCCCTGTGTCTCTTCTCCCCCTCCCCATGTGTGTCTTTCCCCCCTCCCCTGTGTCTCTTCCTCCCCTCCCCTGTGACTCTTCCCCCGTGTCTCTTTCCCTCCCCTCCCCTGTGACTCTTCCCCCCATGTCTCTTTCCCTCCCTTCCCCTGTGTCTCTTTCCCCCTTCCCCTGTGTCTCCCCCCCCTCCCCTGTGTCTTTCCCCCTCCCCTGTGTCTCTTCCCCCCTCCCCTGTGTCTCTTTACCCCCCTCCCCTGTGTCTCTTTACCCCCTCCCATGTGTCTCTTCCGCCCTCCCCTGTGTCTCTTTCCCACCTCCCCTGTGTCTCTTCCCCACCTCCCATGAGTCTCTTCCCCCTCCCCTGTGTCTCTTCCCCCCTCCCCTGTGCCTCTTTCCCCCCTCCCCTGTGTCTCTCTCCCTCTCCTGTGTCTCTTTCTTCCCACTCCCTGCTGTCTCTTCCCCCCTCCCCTGTGTCTCTTCCCCCCCTCCGCTGTGTCTCATTCCCCATCCCCTGTGTCTCTTACCCCCCTCCCCTGTGTCTCTTTCCCCCCTCCCCTGTGTGTCTTCCCCCCTCCTCCCCTGTGTCTCTTCCCCCCTGTGTCAGTTCCCTCCTCCCCTGTGTTTCTTTCCCTTACCTTCCCTGTGTCTCTTTCCCCCCTCCCCTGCTGACAACTATATATGTGATAACTAAATCCAAGATATCCTCATTTCTAGTAGGTTCTTGTTTAACCTGGGCCAGATAATGATCCCTGAGTGTACTCAAGAACCTGCTCCCCTTAGCTGAACTGCTGGTCTCATTTAGACAGTTTATTTAAGGATAGATAAATCTCCCATTAATAAAACTTGACCAGGCTTAGCTGTATTCCCCATATGTAATAATAATTGTTATTACTCACTTTCATTTATATTTGAGTGTTTATAGCATATTCCAACCAATAATCTTTTAGATTTTGTTCCTTTGCTATTTTACTCAACCCATAAGCATTCAACATCATCGCTAGTTCTACCATAAATATCCCCTCTGGCTATAGGCTTAAATTCAGGCTTAACATACAGACAAATCCCTCCTCCTCTTTTACCATTGCCTCTATCTTTCCTAAATTGTTTATAACCATCCCTTATGTTTCAGTAACATCTATTAATTCCCATTTTTCATTTACTAAAAATAATTCTCACTCACCCATTTTCCCTGTCATGCTTCTGGCATTAGCCAGCATACACCTGTTTTGAAGTGCTTACCACTGTATATGAGTTACTTAACAATACCTCCCTATTGACTATACTAACCCTCCCGCTTCTCCTCCACCCAGATTTGCTATTTCACTAGTAACCCCCTCTACATTTTCTACCCCATTACTTCTATCTAGTCCACCTACTAGCTTAAAAACTCCCCAAGCCTTTATACTATCATTTCCCCTAACTCGCCAGCCCTTTTTTCATTAAGGTGCAATCCATCCCTGCTATAAAGATTGTACCTAAGTGAGAAATAAGCCCAGTGGTCTAAAAACCCAAACCCTCCATAGTGCACCACATTCTTAGCTACACATTAAACTCACTACGCTCCTTCTGTCTCTCTGGGCTAGTACATGGCATTGGTAGTATTTAAGAAAATAATACCTTGAAGGTCCTTCTCTTAAGTTTAATTCCTTGTTTTATAAAATCATTCTTTAGGACACTCCATCTTCTACTAACTTTGTCATTGGTTCCAATATGTACCAAGACCGCCGGGTCATTTCCGGCCCCTCCTAATAATTGATCTACCCAATCCACTACATACAGAACCCAAGCACCAGGGAGACAGCAAACCTCCGAAACCTCTCTGTTGCTCTGCCTATTCTGCTTTCCCTCCCCTCCAGGAGATCTGTTCTCCCGGGAGAACAGCTCTATCTGGCATTGCCTTTCCTGGCCGGCCTCTTCCTCCTGTTCCCCCTTACTTCCCCTTAAATCTGTAACCCAGCTACCTCCCTGAACATCCTCATTAGCCCCAACTCCATGCTAGTTGCATCTAAACTGTGTTCAGTGAGCACCAACTTTTTTTCCAGAGGAGCAATATCATGAGGTGCTGCAATTCTCCTCTCCAGATCTCAAGCTTGAGCTACAAGAAGGGCAACATGCTCACATCTAACACAGAGGTAAGGACCCTGGATCAGCTGTTCCAGCATTGAATCCATGTGGCAGGATGTACACTGAGTGAGGTTGCCACTGGACTGACTAATGATTACTAATGCCTGTCACTTTGATTCTCTGCTCGCTCACTGCTTGTCTTAATCAGTATTGCTTCTGACTTGATAAAGAGAGGTACAGCTCTCAAAAGCTAGTCATTCTATTATGTTTGCCGAATAAAAAAGTTATCACTACATACTGCAATACTCTGATTATATATTATCGCAAATCATTCCCACTTTGATAAACATGTGTGAACAGCACAATTTGGTTTGTCAAATGTATTTAATTGGTTGAACCCTTAGATTATGGCTACCCAGTATCATGCCTTCATACTGTATATTAAAATGTAAGACATATCTTACATGGTTGTTCAGGTGATAAATAATACATGTCTAAGATGTTTACACATTGCCTTACAATATTCTGATTTCTGATGTTCTTTCACAACCTTTTTAGGGTAATAGCCATCAAAATGCTACCTCTGTATTTTGTTACAAAACAATTAGAACACATTTTATAGTTAATTGTTATTTTCTTTACACAATACATTTTGTGCACTAATTTCTTTTTTTTTTAAATGTGAACAAATTTATTGTGCTATATCCAATGACCAAAATGATTTTTAATACATACAGAACCATTACAAAATAAATAAGTTAATAATCAATGTGAAAGCCTACTATAACATAATTGTAGATATTTTTGACTTTTATTTAAAGATTTTAGAAAATATACACTAATCTAACAATATTATTTTTATTATATAATACATTATTATTATAAACTATTATATGGCATAATTATATATAAATATAATAGGCACAATTAAAAATATATACTTTACCTTCTCCTAGATATCTCACAAAATTCAGAACTGTGTGGTGTCCAGAGAAGGCTGGTGTCTTATATAGTGAAGACAATTTACTCCTAGCAAATGCTTCTATAAGGAAGTGCCTCCAGCAATTTTTTGCATTCATATTAATAACATTTGGCGCTTTATCAATAGATTTATTGTATATTGTGCTACAGTAATATATATCAAAAGATTTATTGTATATTGTGCTACAGCAATATATATCAATAGATTTATTGTAATATTATTGCTTAGTTTTCAAGTGACTCTTAATAGACAATACCTACATTTAGACTTTTCTCAATATCTTAATAGAAAAAATAAATTCAACTACATATTGTTTCACAACATTTGTCTCAGTGATGTGTTTAGTAGTACATAGGCAAACCCATCTATAGGCGCTTTGTCACCTGCACCCAGGGGTTGGGTGAGAGTGGCTGGTAACAGGTGATGGCAATATTGAGCTTGTTATGACTGATGTATAATTTTTATGTGGGGAATTCTGTCTGTTCTATTAGATGTCCAGGGAATGGGAAAGCATCTCCCCATATGTCTGCACTAATTTGTTTCCAACTGAAATTGTCATGCTGGAATACCCATCCATGACCCATTTTCAATGCCCTGGCTGAGGAAAGGAGGTTCTCACCCAAGATTTGACGTACATTCCCCGTCCATCGTCCCTATCAAGCGGTGCAGATGTCCTGTCCCAGTAGCAGAAAAACACCCCCAAAGCATAATGTTTCCACTTCCATGTTTGACGGTGGGGATGGTGTTCTTGGGGTTATAGGCAGCATTCCTCCTCCTCCTCCAAACATGGTGAGTTGAATTGATGCCAAAGAGCTCAATTTTGGTCTCATCTGACCACAACACTTTCACTCAATTCTCCTCTGAATCATTCAGAAGTTCAATGGCAAACGTCAGACAGGCCTGTACATGTGCTTTCTTGAGCAGGGGGACCTTGCGGACACTGCAGGATTTTAGTCCTTCACGGCATAGTGTGTTAACAATTGTTTTCTTGGTGACTATGGTCCCAGCTGCCTTGAGATTATTAACAAGATCCTCCCATGTAGTTCTGGGCTGATTCCTCACCGATCATTGAAACTCCATGAGATGAGCTCTTACACGGAGCACCAGACCAAGGAAGACTTGCAGTTATTTTGTTTCTTCCATTTGCGAATAATCGCACCAACTGTTGTCACCTTCTCACCAAGCTGTTTTGCGATGGTCTTGTAGCCTATTCCAGTCTTGTCTAGGTCTACAATCTTGTTACTGACATCCTTGGACAGCTCTTTGGTCTTGGCCATGGTGGAGCGTTTGGAATCTGATTGATTTATTGCTTTTGTGGACATGTGTCTTTTATACAGGTAATGACCTGAGATTAGGAGCACTCCCTTCAAGAGAGTGCTCCTAATCTCAGCTCGTTACATGTATAAAAGACACCTGGGAGCCAGAAATCTTGCTGATTGATAGGGAATCAAATACTTATTTCTCTCACTGACCTGCAAATCAATTTATTACTTTTTTGACATGCATTTTTCTTGTTTTGTTTTTTTGGGATTATTTTGTCTCTTGCTGTTAAAATACACCTACTATTACAATTATAAACTGATCATTTCTTTGTCAGTGGACATACGTTCAAAATCAGCAGGGGATCAAATACGTGCCCATCAACAATGACGGGAATACAATTTTAAGCCTGGCAATGCTGTTTGTCATTCAATGTGAGCACCTTCGGCGTCTCTTCCTCCCTTGTGTCTCCTTTCCCCCCTCCTCTCCCTCCCTTGTGTCTCATTTCCCCCTCCCCTCCCTCCCTTGTGTCTCATTTCTCCCCTCCTCTCCCTCCATTGTGTCTCTTTCCCCCCTCTCCCTCCCCTGTCTTTTGCCCACTCTACTCCCTCCCCTGTGTCTCTTTGCCCTGCTCTCCCTCTCCTGTGTATCTTCCCACCTCTCCCTCCCCTGTGTCTCTTTCCCACCTCTCCCTCCCCTGTGTCTCTTTCACACCTCTCCCTCCCCTGTGTCCCCCCTCTTCCCCCCTTCTTTCTCCCCTTAACCTCCTCTTCCTCCCTTTCCCCCTCTCCAATTACTCCCCCATGTGACATCATGTCATTAGCATATGCCTGGACACAGCCAGAAGACGTGCTTCAGGGGTGAGAGCAGCAGAAGAGAGGGGAAAGGGAGGTCATTGGAGTGAGAGGAGGGATAATCGGAGAGGGGGAATAGAAGGAGGAGGATAAGGGGAAGGAGGGTGGAGACACAGTGGGCCGCCCGATGAGCCCCTAAGGAGCTCATTGCAGCCCAGGTACTGTGGGTGATGCAAGCCCGGGGGTTTTCAGATGAGCTCCTCTGGCGCTCACTGCGATCCCTACAATGAGAGCCTTCACGCGCTCATTGCAGCCCCTGTCGGGTGTTGGTCACGTAGGCCTAACTGCTTGCCTTGCTTCTCGAGGTGAGCAGTTGCATCCCTTGTTGTGTGTTGTACGCAAAAGAGTGACCAACATCACAAATGCCCCCAAAATGGTAGGGACTTAACAGAAGCAGATCATATAAAGAAGAGGCGTAAAGAATACAGACTCTGAGGCCTATTGATGAGGGTGAAAGAAGAGAGTAAAAAAGCTGGCTTGCTATTCGAACTTAAAGAAACCAAGATCATGGCAAACCACAATCTAAGTTTCTTGCAAACAGATGGGGAAAAGGTGGTAAATTCCTCACTTTGCTTGATATACATTTTAAAATGGAAAGTTTAAAGAGCTAATAAAAGAAGAAGTTTATGAGGAACAATGCCAGTTGCTCTGTTAAGTTTCCCTCTATACAGTGCCTTGCAAAAGTATTCACCCCCTTGACTTTTTACCTATTTTGTTACATTACAGCCTTAAGTTGTATGTGATGGATCAGAACACAATAGTCTAAGTTGGTGAAGTGAAATGAGAAAAATATATACATAAAACATTTTTTTAGAAATAGAAAACTGAAAATTGTCATGTGCGTATCTATTCACCCCCTTTGTTATGAAGCCTATTAAAAGCTCTGGTGCAACCAATTACCTTCAGAAGTCACATATTTAGTGAAATGATGTCCACCTGTGTGCAATCTAAATGTCACATGATCTGTCATTACATTTACATTTAGGCCCCAGATGCTGCAACACCTAAGCAAGAGGCACCACTAACCAAACACTGCCATGAAGACCAAGGGACTCTCCAAACAAGTAAGGGACAATGTTGTTGAGAAGTACAAGTCAGGGTTAGGTTATAAAAAATATCCAAATCTTTGATGATCCCCAGGAGCACCATCAAATCTATCATAACCAAATGGAAAGAACATGGCACAACAGCAAACCTGCCAAGAGACGGCCGGCCACCAAAACTCACAGACTGGTCAAGGAGGGCATTAATCAGAGAGGCAGCACAGAGACCTAAGGTAACCCTGGAGGAGCTGCAGAGTTCCACAGCAGAGACTGGGGTATCTGTACATAGGACTACAATGAGCCGTACACTCCATAGAGTTGGGATTTATGGCAGAGTGGCCATTACTTTCAGCAAAAAACAAAATGGCATGTTTTGAGTTTGAGAAAAGGCATGTGGGAGACTCCCAAAATGTATGGAGGAAGGTGCTCTGGTCTGATGAGACTAAAATTGAACTTTTCGGCCATCAAAGAAAACACTATGTCTGGTGCAAACCCAACACATCACATCACCCAAAGAACACAATTTTTCAGCAGCCAGGACTGGGAAACTGGTCAGAGTTGAGGGAAAGATGGATGGTGCTAAATACAGGGATATTCTTGAGCAAAACCTGTACCACTCTGTGTGTGATTTGAGGCTAGGACGGAGGTTCACCTTCCAGCAGGACAATGACCGCAAACACACTGCTAAAGCAACACTTGAGTGGTTTAAGGGGGAAACATGTAAATGTGTTGCCATGGCCTAGTCAAAGTCTAGACCTCAATCCAATAGAAAATCTGTGGTCAGACTTAAAGATTGCTGTTCATAAGCGCAAACCATCCAACTTGAAGGAGCTGAAGCAGTTTACAAGGAGGAATGGGCAAAAATCCCAGTGATAAGATATGGCAAGCTCATAGAGACTGATCCAAAGCTACTCAGAGCTGTGATTGACGCAAAAGGCGGCTCTACAAAGTATTGACTTTAGGGAGGTGAATAGTTGCACTGTAGCAAATTAATTGATAGGCAACTGACTCAAAACGAGAGGGGAGGTTTAAAATAAGCAGGGCATTTGGTATATCTCAGACGCCTAATTTATATTACCCTTTTATTTATATTACATAAAGTGTTCTTGTTTCTTATAAAAACAGATTGAGGATAAATCTATATGATATTTCCAATGAAGAGAACCTTCTTAATTCAAAACAAAGCCAATACTTCCTTATTATAGAATAACTGCAAATATTATTTAAAGTAAAGGTAGTTTTAGTTTATTTTTCATACTTTATGAAATATTTTTTCCATTTACTTTGAGTAGGATTAAGAAAGTAATAAATGCAACTTCCTCAGGTTGGCGTAATACAAAATTGAGGACATGTACGCTTTTTTGAGAGAATTAAATAGTGTTATGTACTAACTTAAGAAGGTTATTTCCTCATACCAAATGGTTCACATAAGGAAATGCCTGTGTTTTGTAATCTTACTAATAACAATATAGGCAAATCTTATCAATAGTATTATTGTATATTGTACTACATTAAGCTTTTTGTTTGCGTTTTGCAATAAGGTATTTAAAGGTCTGAATGTAGGTATCAGCATCCACAGAAACATTTCCAGTAAGGGGAGAATAAAATATCCTTGTCATAATTATATCAGTGTAGCCATTCAAATTTATAACAAACGAATAGATATATGCCAAGACACACATATATACACATAAAATCCAAGCTCACCTATATGTACACACATTATCATCAATGTTTCTATTTTTGTGTGCATAATTTATATCTATATAATTAATGTTTGATAATGAAATGCAAAAATATAATTATGAATAATTTCAAGGCCTCTAGTCCACCCACAAATTTAGACCTAGCCTTAAACTTGTGTGTGAAGTACATTGTGTAACAATTAATATATGACAGGGGTGTCGGTGCCAGAATAATTCTGGGGGGAATACAGCTCATTGTAAATATAGGCCGTAAAATAGCTTATATTTACATACATACAAACAGAGAAAAATCCCCCCGATCACCGACAGTTCCTACATCCATGGTGTATGATAATGAAATTCTGAAATATAATGGTAAATAACTTAAAGGCTATAAGTTCCGACACAATGTTAAAACTCTGTACATAGCTTTTGACCTAATTTTATTGAAATGCTAAAGGGAATGAATAAATATAGTAACAGAACAAAATAATCCATTTTGAATATCGTGTGAAGTATAGGTAAGCTTGGATAGAGTTCCAAAAAGGGACAACATATAGGATGAGGACATTGCATGTATAAGCAATGAAGGTGTATGCTCGATGGATTACACTTAATTGAATATTAGTGAACTGAGGAGAGTTTGTAATTTGATAGTATGAGTTCACATAAAGTAGCATGCATATGAAATGAAGAGGTATAATGTATGATCTCTGGTGAACAGTCTACTAGTGTGATTGAGTGTGCTGGTGATTTAGAATATGGTTATATATAATATTGCATGCATATGAAGGTGAATACTCTGATAGAGAAAGAGATATTTGTGAATTGGGGTGTGCTGTTGATTTGAGATTATGATCATATATAATGTTATTTGCATATATAGTGAAGGTATATACTTGATGATCTGAAGTAATGAGGCTTAGTGTATTCAAAAGTATCTGTTGAGATGCCTAGAAAAAGCAGTGAGGCTGAGAGTCTTTGGTTAAGAGATTATGAACTAATGAGCCAGAGAATACTGATTAGGACAATAAATATATGAATGGTGAATAAATGATGGTAATAAACTGAATGCACTTGAATGCATTTACCAACTAGATTGAAATATGACATATAGAAGAAGGAATGTCTGGATTATCTGGTATTAACAAATACAATTAAAAATAGTTTTCTTTTTTTTTAGAAACTGAAATCAATTAAAAGTGTAATGCTGAATGGAATGTAATTAGTGTTGATACATAATGGTCCTGTTAGAAGAAATCAAAAAAAGAAAAAGTAGATATCCTCTTAAATAGTTTTAGTGCACACCCTCTGCCTAGTTTACAATATATAGAAAACTCAAATATTAAGACTTAACGTTTATTAGTAAAGTGACCAGTGAGCATAATAAATATCAGTTGATTCTCATAAATTTCATTCTGTAATCAAAATAAAGTGCTAGGTGCTAACATGTATAATATATAGTATCAGGAGGTAAAGAATAATATAAGTGCTAATGATATAAAGTGCCAGTGCTAAATATGGCGATGACAGGGTCCTATAAATAAATTGATAAATGTTACATAAAATTCAATAAAGGGTTAAACTGTTTATAACCACTTCCTCTTTATAAAAAAAAGTGCGTCGGGTTGCACGCTACGCTAGTCCGCTACGCCGACCTATGACGTCATACGTAGACGCATAGGTGACACAATGCCAGCTAGGAGCCTTGGCGCTCAAACAATATAGGCTTACCACCTATTCATACTCTATTACTATCGTGACTCCCAGTATCTAACCTGCTACTTAGCCTCACTCAATCCACACTGGGAACACGATAATAAAGCACCAAGATTCAGTTTATAAAGAGGAAGTGGTTATAAAAAGTATAACCCTTTATTGAATTGTATCTAACATTTATCAATTTATTTATAGGACCCTGTCATCGCCATATTTAGCAATGGCACTTTATATCATTGGCACTTATATTATTCTTTACCTCCTGATACTATATATTATACATGTTAGCACCTAGCACTTTATTCTGATTACAGAATGAAATTTATGAGAATCAACTGATATTTATTATATTCACTGGTCACTTTATATTGAATTATATTTATTCCACTTATTTCAAGGAGATACTAGTCTCTTATAATGGAACTTGCATGTGATAGAATATCATATTTATGGCTTTATCAATACTGAACCCCTAACTTGTGGAGCGACTTTTGACATTTGCTTTCTTGGCGGGTTGGTTAGCGAGTGGGGATGGAAGCAATTGAATACCGATTTGCAATTTTAGCCATCGGAACTCTTCTGGCCGTGAAAGACCAAAGACTAGGAGGGGCATTAATTTGCGATGGTAACCACTGCATTGAATCGGAGGCTGGAGCATGTAAAGCGATCAGAGACCGAAAAAAAGACGCCAATTGAATAGCAAAGGAACTTACGGGCTCCATTTCCGAAGCCTGGATCTCCTGATGCCTTAATTAAATGAGGCTCTATGTTCTTTGCTATACTTTTTTAGAAACAAGTTATGAAAGTTAGGGAAAAAATGCTGGAGTGACCAAGGCCCCATTAAATTAAGCAAATTGTAATTACTGGAGCCTGTAATGTAGACCGTACATTTTTTTACTATTCAATTGCCCTCTCCTAGCTATTACAGGCTCCAAAATCCTGTGGATTGTCAAAATCACAACTCTGACCAATCGCTGCATTTGATCTTTCAAGGCCGCAAAAGTTGCAATTGCTAAAATCTCAAATCACTATCCAATTGCAATAATTCCACAAGCCCACAATTGCTTTCAAACCTGAAAATGGCAAATGTAGCAAAAAATATTACGGGTACCAAAAAGTACATGCAAGTGGGTTAAACACCTCTTCTTAACACTGCAAAAGCAAATATAAATGCACTAATGTACTTTAAAATACTGGGAAAGCCATGGAAGGCATTAGAATTAATTGCACAACAATCCCCAAGGAACAAATAGGCCTTAAAATATATTCCATTTGCTTTAATAATTTTGAATGGTTATGCATATGCCAATATGAAAATCTTGCAGCAAAATGCATAAAGCAAGTAAAGACACACTACATGACTGAATTGCATCACAACAACTTGAAACTGCCTGACAAATGATCCCTTACACTCACAGAGGCTCAAATGTGGAACTTAAAAATAATAATATATTTATTTATATATTTTCACTCATCAGATCCATATTGCAAAAATAAACAGTGGCAAATGTTACCGCCACATGACATATATCAAGTAGTGATGTCCCGAACAGTTCGCCGGAGAACTATTCGTGGCGATTTTTCACATGTTCGCGTTCCCAACGAACGGCGAACATATGCGCTTTTCGGTCCGCCCCATATTCTTTATCATTGAGGAAACTTTGACACTGCTCCTTACAGTCAGAAGACACATTCCAGCCAATCAGCAGCATACACTCCCTTCCAGAGCCTTCCATCTGTATGAAAGCCTCCATTTTAGAATAATTCTGTAGCTGCATTCGTGGAGAGAGGAGATATATTCTACCTGCTCTTGATTTAATAGGGAAATAGATAGCCAGGCTGTGTATTTAGCTTTAACTACACACCTGAAGGACTCCTTTGATATCTGCTGCAAGGACAGCAACCCAAAAAGCCCTTTTACGGGCTAGAACATCATTTATTTTATTTTATTATTTTTTTCTGATGATTTAATAGGGAAATAGATAGCCAGGCTGTGTACTTAGCTTTAACTACACACCTGAAGGACTCCTTTGATATCTGCTGCAAGGACAGCAACCCGAAAAGCCCTTTTTAGGGCTAGAACATCATTTATTTTATTTTATTATTTTTTTCTGCTTATTTAATAAGGAAATAGATAGCAAGGCTGTGTATTTTGCTATAACTACACACCTGAAGGACTCCTTTGATATCTGCTGCAAGGACAGCAACCCAAAAAGAGCTTTTTATTTTATCATTACTTTTTTCTGTGTAATCTAACTGCATATGCCAGCCTGCTAGCGTGTGTGTGAGGCCTATTGCATCTAGTCTGCCAACTTTTGCCAGTGCACAGTGACACTCATATCTAGTGCCACCGTAGTGTACAGTGAAATAAAACAACCCTTTTTTTACTGTAATCGATTGAATATCAGTAGCCTGCCTAAAGGCGTGTGTGTGAGGCCTATTGCATCTAGTCTGCCAACTTTTGCTAGTGCACAGTGACACTCATATCTAGTGCAACCGTAGTGTGCAGTGATATCAGTAGCCTGACTAAAGGCGTGTGTGTGAGGCCTATTGCATCTAGTCTTCCAACTTTTGCCAGTGCACAGTGACACTCATATCTAGTGCAACCGTAGTGTGCAGTGAAATAAAACAACCCTTTTTTTACTGTAATCGATTGAATATCAGTAACCTGCCTACAGGCGTGTGTGTGAGGCCTATTGCATCTAGTCTGCCAACTTTTGCCAGTGCACAGTGACACTCATATCTAGTGCAACCGTAGTGTGCAGTGAAATAAAACAACCCTTTTTTTACTGTAATCAATTGAATATCAGTAGCCTGCCTAAAAGCGTGTGTGTGAGGCCTATTGCATCTAGTCTGCCAACTTTTGCCAGTGCGCAGTGACACTCATATCTAGTGCAACCGTAGTGTGCAGTGAAATAAAACAACCCTTTTTTTACTGTAATCGATTGAATATCAGTAGCCTGCCTACAGGCGTGTGTGTGAGGCCTATTGCATCTAGTCTGCCAACTTTTGCCAGTGCACAGTGATACTCATATCTAGTGCAACCGTAGTGTGCAGTGAAATAAAACAATCCTTTTTTTACTGTAATCGATTGAATATCAGTAGGCTGCCTAAAGGCGTGTGTGTGAGGCCTATTGCGTCTAGTCTGCCAACTTTTGCCAGTGCACAGTGACACTCATATCTAGTGCAACCGTAGTGTGCAGTGAAATAAAACAACCATTTTTTTACTGTAATCGATTGAATATCAGTAGCCTGCCTACAGGTGTGTGTGTGAGGCCTATTGCATTTAGTCTGCCAACTTTTGCCAGTGCACAGTGACACTCATATCTAGTGCAACCGTAGTGTGCAGTGAAATAAAACAACCCTTTATTACTGTAATCGATTGAATATCAGTAGCCTGCCTAAAGGCGTGTGTGTGAGGCCTATTGCATCTAGTCTGCCAACTTTTGCCAGTGCACAGTGATACTCATATCTAGTGCAACTGTAGTGTGCAGTGAAATAAAACAACCCTTTTTTTACTGTAATCGATTGAATATCAGTAGGCTGTCTAAAGGCGTGTGTGTGAGGCCTATTGCATCTAGTCTGCCAACTTTTGCCAGTGCACAGTGACACTCATATCTAGTGCAACCGTAGTGTGCAGTGAAATAAAACAACCCTTTTTTTTACTGTAATCGATTGAATATCAGTTACCACAAGTCGGAAAGGATGCAGCACTGCCAAAATAAATTAAAAAGTATGCTTTACACAGCGTTTAAGGGTGATGTCACAGCACAAAGGCAATCTATCAGCGGAAGAGGTGAACATAATCCTCCTCCCCCTATGACCACGCCGGCAAGGAGAGGACGCTTTACAGACGTGTTGTTGATGGAGGACATGCAGAGCTTTTTAAGTCCTATGCATCGCCACAGCCCTTCGGGGTCCACCCTCAGAGAACGACTCGACCGTCAGGTAACAGACCACCTCGCCATAAGTACAGATATCGACACTATTAGGAGCGATGAACCCCTTGACTACTGGGTATGCACTCTTGCCCTGTGGCCTGAGCTATCCCAATTTGCCATAGAACTGCTGTCCTGCCCCGCTTCAAGTGTCCTGTCAGAAAGGACCGTCAGTGCAGCAGGAGGTTTTGTCACTGATAAGAGAAGTCGCCTAGGTCAAAAAAGTCTAGATTACCTCACCTTTATTAAGATGAATGAGGGATGGATCCCGAAGGGACTGACAGTGGGCGAGACATTTGATTAAAAAAGTCCTGATAGATGAGCTGCCTTGAGCTAATAATGGTCCACACGCTGCTGTATTTTATCCCTGAATGCAGGATGACTTGCGTGACTTATCCGCCACCAACTAGGGTTCAAGACGCAATGTTTTAGGGCACTTTTTCTGGTCGCTGCAACAATACCTAATTTTTGCATTTAAATTATTTTATTTTAGAAGGCGTACAGCATGTAATGAAAAATAAAGCATTTTTGAACAGTCTTGCATAACAGTTGTGCAAAAATACATATTTACAATAGAAACATTTTGTGAAAGTTAGCTGGCTATTCCTTCTTATTTTTACTTTTTAGGTTAATAATTTTTCTTATTTTTTACTGTGATTGCAATTTAAGAGATACCTAAAACATGGTAAAACAGACAATAGTAAAGAGTATATCTGCAGGAAACACCAAAGTCCTATTAGCTATCATCCCTCCAGCTGTATTAGCTTATTATTTACAATATCTTACCTGGGCAATCACCCTTGGGTTACCCTAGGGCAGGCTTCAGTAAGCGACCTCTCCTTTCCTGGGATGATTTTGCCGCCGGTTGTCTCTGAAGGGTCTCCAGGGCTCCCCCACTCCGGTCCTTCCCCCAGTGTCGCTTCAACCAGTAACAAATGTTTTATATTTGTAAAGCGACCCAATGATCCCCCTTGATAGAGGTTTATCTTTACAAATTTTGGAACCAATTTAAGACCGGTGTCCCCTGTTTCTGGGTCAGGGAGTGTGTGATGCCTCAGCCTACAGTAATTGTAATGTTCTGACAGCAGTAGCTCATGCTTGTCCCTCAGTTCCTCATAGGTGAGCATCTGGCCATTTACTAACCAGTCTCCCAGTCTATCTAGTTTCCTTAAACTCCACCAGTGTTGTGATGTTGTGCTCATGTGTTTCGGGGCCTGAGGGTGGTCAAGAATTGGGGTCATTTGGGTGGATCCAGGGAACAAACCTGTGTGTTTCTTGGCCCATTTCCAGTATGATAGTGAGTGTCTGATTAGGGGGTTTAACGAGTTTTTAAGGCTCTGAGGCAATTCTGATAGCCAAGCCACCTTACCCCAGGTTAAGGGCCTTAAAGTGTGGTTCTCTAAATACACACAGGCCGGTTGATGACATATAGAATGTGCTATTGGGAGGAAAGATAGGTGACGGAACAGGTATTAAACTGATAGGAATCAATAGTACAACTTAATACACCACTCCTATCTGGTGGCACCTTAGATTGCACGTGCTGTGCACCAAATTCGAAGTAGGAGGTCCAACCAAGCATCTTTTTCCATCTCCCTGTTCCAAAAATCCATGCCATATACACGTCCCTTGATAGGTAACGTAACAGGTATTAAACTGATAGGAATGAGTATTACAACTTAATACACCTCTCCTATCTGGTGGCACCTTAGATTGCATGAGCAGTGCCCCAAATTCGAAGTAGGAGGTCCAACCAAGCATCTTTTTCCATCTCCCTGTTCCAAAAATCCATGCCATATACACGTCCCCTTATAGGTAACGTACCAGGTATTAAACTGATAGGAATGAGTATTACAACTTAATACACCTCTCATATCTGGTGGCACCTTAGATTGCATGTGCAGTGCCCCAAATTCGAAGTAGGAGGTCCAACCAAGCATCTTTTTCCATCTCCCTGTTCCAAAAATCCATGCCATATACACGTCCCCTTATAGGTAACGTAACAGGTATTAAACTGATAGGAATGAGTATTACAACTTAATACACCTCTCATATCTGGTGGCACCTTTGATGGCATGTGCAGTGCCCCAAATTCGAAGTAGGAGGTCCAACCAAGCATCTTTTTCCATCTCCCTGTTCCAAAAATCCATGCCATATACACGTCCCCTTATAGGTAACGTAACAGGTATTAAACTGATAGGAATGAGTATTACAACTTAATACACCTCTCATATCTGGTGGCACCTTAGATTGCATGTGCAGTGCCCCAAATTCGAAGTAGGAGGTCCAACCAAGCATCTTTTTCCATCTCCCTGTTCCAAAAATCCATGCCATATACACGTCCCCTAATAGTGGACGTAACAGGGATTAAACCGATAGGAATAGTAATACTTAACAGTACACACCTTATAATAACGCAGACAGAGGCAACGCGTACAATCTTCCATGCTGTGCAGTGGAAGCCCCCAGACTCTGACCTGTGTATAATATTCCATGCTGGGCAATGGAAGCCCCCAGACTCTGACCTGTGTATAATATTCCATGCTGTGCAGTGGAAGCCCCCAGACTCTGACCTGTGTATGATATCCCATGCTGGGCAGTGGAAGCCCCGAGACTCTGACCTGTGTATAATATTCCATGCTGGGCAGTGGAAGCCCTCAGACTCTGACCTTTGTATAATCTTCCATGCTGGGCAGTGGAAGCCCCCAGACTCTGACCTGTGTATAATTTTCCATGCTGGGCAGTGGAAGCCCCCAGACTCTGGGAGTCTGAAGAAGAGGAGTCAGAGGAGGAAGGTGGCTTTGAGGAGGTGGAAGACCAAACACAGCAGGCGTCCCAGGGGGCTGGGTGGAGGAAGAGACCTTCAATGACATCAGTGAGGACAAGGAACGGGACATGGCTAGCTTGGTATCCAACCTTGTGCAAAACAGGAGTTTGCGGTTGTGCAAAGGGACTGTTTGCGGTTGTTTGCGGTGCATTAAACGGGGAGATTGGTCTGTTACTGTGAAGCGGAAATGTATACAACTGTGCATTAATACCATGGGAGTGGGTACATCCTGGAATGGCAATAGGCTCTTTGAGAAAAAGGGGATACCTAAAGGGTGTAACATAATTCTGCATAATGATGATGATGCATAGCATCTACTAGGGTCACACGTTGTCACTACACCACAGTAACCATAATCTGATGAAAAAAAGGATGATCATAAATCCATCTCATCAAAATAACCAGTACTGGCCATAGCACTTACAACCGGTCTTCATCTCAATTAAACACATGGATAAGCTGCTGGACTATCTAATCCAATCCAGTTACACTCATACAGTGTGTTTCTAAAACAAAAATCTCTAAAAAAACTGCATTTACAGTATAGTGCTAAATACTTCAACAATATACCAGCTTACCTGATCTCCATCTGCAAGCATTACTGGCAGTTAGGTAGTTGTCATGATATATCAGTAGCCATGACCATTAATAATGAGGTGTCATCTCACAATACCTGCTTAGGTGTAACCACAGTCAGTGGTCCAAGTGTACTATCTCCTTCACCATCTGATATTGTTTAGCAACATTGATATCACATTCATCTGCTATACATGTGTTAGCTTATTTTAAAGGATACTCATAATATAATAAGTTCTGCAAAACTAAGCATCAATACAGAGAGGACACAAACGTCAGCAGCCATATGCGGTGTTACTTACATTAGATACAAGTATCTGTTCTCAGAATTATATTGTGGAAAGAATGACATCCTTCACTAGTGCTTGTATTAATTCTGGCTTTGATTAGTATGCCATTGTGAGACTTAGCATGCCCACCGCCATACCTGTATTTGTGTAAATATAATCTAACAACAATCTTGTCTTATAAATCGGAATATATGATTGAATTAATATAGTCTGAGCAACATGTTTAGGAGGGGCTGCCGTTGAAGGACTTCCTATCTCAGAGCCACTGTGAGTATATCACATTTACTTCATATTTTGAACTATGCTTGCAGATGGAGATGATGCCATCATCAACCTGAATTGAGCCTAAAAATCAAAGAAACATTTACAATAGAATAAGGGCTTAAAAAAGATAGGGAAAGCAGCAACTCTTTTCCTCACTGACTATCAATTGTTGAAATATTAAACAGAACCCTAAATATCCACAGAGAAGAGGATCATGGACCATGTAATGGGAGGTAGCCCCCTTCTCTCTAGTAGAGGGGAACGTGCGGGGGAGGCATCCCACCATGAGGCAGTGGCACCAGAGGCGACAGAGGTCTTGTGGGAGGGGAGGAGCCGTCAGGCTGCAAATAAACGGTGGAGGCCACTGGGGTGGAGGAGGCGGTGCTTGGAACCAGAACACGTCGTCTAGCATCAATGTTCACTTGGAGTAGTGTGCTCTGGTTCTCCAAGTTCTGGAGCAGCCCGGCCTGATAAGATTCCATTATGAGGTGGTGTCTCCTCAACTCCTTATGCTGCTTCCACAAGATGCCCACTATCTCCGCATGATTGCAGGAGATACTGGCCTGGATACCCCTATGGTTCGCTATCAGTTCATGTATGAGGGCCAGCATCTCCCCCTGGGCAGCCTTTGGTGGTGGACTCTGGGATGAAGGTTGGAGGTGATGAGGGGAAGGGAGTGGTGGCCCAGTGGGTGGGGCTGTGTCCCGGCTGGAACATGACTCTCTCGTGGTGGTGGGCCTGGTGGTGGTGGCGGGAGCCAGGTTGTGGTGCTGATGGGAGGAGGAGGAGGTGGTGGAAATCCACGGACATCAGTCCAATAGGAGGGCCTGGGCAGTGGACCAAATTGTTGGAGGAGGGGGGCAGTGGGGTTAAATGCCATGGCAGAGGGAATGAAAGAAAGAAGGATGGTAAGTTGCTCCTTTATTTTCGTCAGTTCAACATTTGTTTATCTGGAAGGGTTGGCGTAAATGAGCCTAAAAGATTGGGTGAGACTCTGACTTTCCTAGCTACTAATGAACCTTTTAAAGTAATCTCAGGGAAGTTTAATTATTTCAAATTCATAAGCCTCATCTCATCTAATATATGTAAATTGCTTTAGACTTACAATACATCAACTTCAAGTATTGGGACTGTGGCAGTTTTCCAGAATCCCGGGATAGTAGTTTTACCTGCATTTAGTAATAAAGAGTGTATTAGAAAGGTTTTTGTAGCGTTTAGATTTTCTATTTAATAAGGCAAGCCAAAGGATTGTCATCTATGTTAATGTTTGTTAATAACTGTATAACTTTTTGCTGGCCCTCCAGTATGGTTTAATGCAATCAACTGTGCACCAAATAGGATAAAGGGTGTGCATTCACTCATGTATTACTTATATCGATGAATGGCATAGAAGGTATAACATCCATTTCTCCTCCCTCCCCCCATTCCATCCAGCTCATTTCAACTGTTGCTGAAAGTATAACCTTAAGACATGGCAAGCCATGCACCGCATGGTAAGGAGCTTATTATTTAGCTTGACCATTGCAGCTGATATTGAAGAGTGTACAACTGACCCAAATATTTTCCTCCCTCCCTTTCTAAGATGTTGTGTAATTGTGTTTTGATTGCGTAGGTGTACAATTTAGGAGACTGCAAATCTGGAAAAATATATTGCCAGGGGCTGTGACAGGAGTAAAATCTATTCAAAAAAGCGTGTTAGCTACCAAATTCTCCATGCTGGGAGTGAAGTGGTATAACGTGTGAGAGCTTTAGTTTGAGCTCAACTAAAAATGGGGAGGAGAATTGGCGCCACTCCTGAGTGAAGCTTACCTTGGTTCAAGAAACTTAGGGACTTATTCCATTGCATTCCCACAGATTATGATGTACAGGCCGTATGTCTTGAGATTTTGCTACAATTACAGAGCGATTCAATTGAACAAGCCCACAACTTACAGGCTGAAAGCCGAAACCGTAGCCCATGCAATCGTATGTAGCATTTCAGAGCTTAAACATGATAATTTAAGCAAGGCCGTAACTCCCCAGTTAGAAACAGCCAATAGAAAATGAGACCATCATCATTACGTCAGTAAAACTTGGAGGTTACATGTCAATCAGTTAGCGTTTAGAGGTCCGATATGCGTTCAGGCTCGCAATCCCACAATGTACAAAATAATAAACATGAATGGCGATTCAATCCATGTAGGTGGCCTGATATGTATTAACTCATTGATTCCTGAGATTGATATAACACATAAATGACACATAAAAAAAAAAATTGATAGCAGATTAACAAGCTTGAGCCAATTAATTGTAATGTCTTTCATCACTTTCCCCATCTTTTAAAGTGTAGTATTGATTTTTTTATTTGCATTTACAGTGCTATGAACTAGTGTTTAACCCCCTTGCAAGTTCTCTCTTACCCGTAGAATTTTCTTCTACATTTGACATTTAAGGCTGTGAAAATACTTGCGAGCTTGAGGAATTGTAGCAATTGAATAGAGATTTTCGATTTTAGCCATTATAACTTTTTGCAGGTTCGAAAGATCAAAAGCTTAGAGTGTTAACCAAAATAGATCTCGCTACACAGTTTGAAACATGTTGGAGAGGTTGCAAAGAATTCGGTTCACAAACCCACATGTGGTGGCTGTGTGAGAAGATTCAGCACATGTGGAATTTGTGTTTTAGACATATATCTAAGATCTTAAAAAAATATCTAGACATGTCACTGGAAATAGTCCTCTTTCACATTTTTTCTAACCATATAGATAATAAATATAGAGGTATTTTGATCCATATACTTTTGGTAGTTAAATGGCTTCTAGCACAAAAATAGAAAACAGACTATATACCCCTGATGAAATTCTTGAAAACGTTTGTCGGGTTGCACGCTAAGCTATTACGCGACGCTGACCTATGACGTCAGACGTAGACGCATAGGAAGCACTCGAATAGCTAGGAGCTGTGGCGTTTACTGATACAGACCTGTTATTTATCCAGGCCATAATATAACGCTATTCCCTATATCTAAAACAATATTTATTTATTTAAAATAATTTCAAAACCTATAGGGGATATGCAATTATGCACTTTAGCTCCTTCAGTTCATGAAGTTTAATGGTGACATCTAATAATACTCCTAGTTCGATCTTCGTTTACTCAATACCTAATAATTTATTCATTTCAGATCCTCTCACTGCCCATACCTATTTCGATTCATATAGAAGCACACTGATAATTTTGATATACTATATAAGCACCTTAGCACTGTAGCACCTTATTACTTCACTAAGGGGAGATTTTTCTCTTCCCTGCTAATAATTTCTTCCTTGACAACAATTTTGCACTTTAATTTAACTGCCTGTTCATTCAAGCACTCAGCACTTAGCACCAAGCACTTTAGCTATATATTTATTTGCAAGTAATAAGGTCATAAGACAAGTAGGTATCCTATTAATACAGGATACCAGAGGAATCACTTATATCAATATATTTTTGGACTTTTTGGATCTGATAATTGGATATATAGGATATATAAATTGTGGATCAATTGGTATTTTCACCTATTCCTTCAATTTTTCTATTTGTCAGAGTCTTAGGTTTTTATATTAGCCATTTTAAATATTTATAATAAAGGTTACGTTTTAAATGTATTTCTATATTGTAAATTTGAGCAGTGGGTATGCACTAATTTATAAAAGGATATCAGTTCTATCTCTTTTTACTTATTATATACTCTCTTGGCCAGAAAATAGAGCAATTGTAAATCGCAATGGAGAGTTGGAAATGGATTTTATAGTAACTAATGGAGGATATAAGAAAAAAATGCTGTTGAAATGGTCCCTATGGGATAAATACATGAAATCGAATACCTAAAGTGAATTTAGTTTAGGGCTGGAGCTTTCTGCACCATATTTATTTATTTTTGTATTATTGACATATTTGATATGACGCAAGCATCTTTTTGTTATGATTTTTTGTCTATGTAATTTGTTTTTGTTATAAAATATGTCTAAAAAATCCTTGTAATTAAAAAAAAAAAGAAAAAAAAAAGAAAAAGCCTATAACCCGTAAATTGTTTGCGACTCACCAAAAGACCCCAATTGAATAGCAAATTAGTTTACGGGCTACATTTTTCGGCTCCCGTAAACAACAATAGCTCAGTTGAGTTAAGGCCCTAGTATTCTAGTTTCCTGTTTTTTAGGTGTATAGTCAGAGTATGTAACATTTACTTGAAGTAATTCTGGGTTGTTTGAGATAGGAGGAGAGGAGAGTGATAGGTTGAAATAGAAACTAAATAATTAACAATGAATCCACATATTGTAGATCAGAGGAGATCCAAAAAGGTTGAACTTGATTTACTAAAGTCATTTTTTGAAACCTCAATTAATATGTAACTATGTCAACCACTACGTCACAAATTTTAAAATAGTCTTTGGGTTTCTTTGATGTTACTACTTCTAAAAGTGGTACAAATGGTGATCCGCTCAATCTTTAATATCATAATGATGCTGCCAGTCAATTATTCTTTGCAGGTGAATTGCAGTGTTAAATAAAAAATTATATAATTACTTATATAGTGGTACGTCTGTGCCTGTCTGCTTTGGTTTGCATCATGTTCGCGTTTTGACACGTCTAATTTGTTTGGAACTTGACGCTTGCTTGTAACTTGACGTGTTAGTGACATGAAAGTGCAATAAAGTTACCATACCATAGTGACAGCACCTCCAGCAATCTGTGCAAGTGCTTAGGTCGTGCCTGTAAGAACCAAAATCTAGCCTGTGCCTATAAGAGCCCAAATAAAGCCTGTGTCTGTTAGAGCCCAAATCAAGTCTGTGCCTGTAAGATCCCAAATCAAGCCTGCGCCTCTAAGAGCCCAAGTCCAGCTTGTGCCTCTAAGATTCCAAGTCCAGCCTGTGGCTCTAAGATCCCAAGTCCAGCATGTGCCTCTAAGAGCCTAAGTCTAGCTTGTGCTTCTAAGAGCCCAAATCCAGCCTGTGCCTCTAAGAGCCTAAGTCCAGCCTGTACCTTTAAGAGCCCAAGACTAGCCTGTGTCTGTAAGAGCCTAAGTACAGCATGTGCCTGTAAGAGCCCAACTGCAGCCTTTGCCTGTCAGAACCAAAGTGTATTAGCTTTTGTTTAATCTCAGTACTGTTAAAATGAAGTTTAATTTTCTTTTATTTGATGTAATTATTATTTTTTATTGATGCCTGTTTACTTTTAAATTTCTGTATCCAAAAACAAGACCATCAGTTCAAAATAAAATTTGAAAAATCTGGGGTCCCAAACGCATTATTTAAATGTACATTGATTCTTATAAATTGTGTACATATTTATAAAGTGTTATGTAAATAGGATCCTGAGAGATGTAAGGAGTCTGCTTTGGTACAGAAATAAAATACATTTCTGGAAGACACATTAACAGGCTACTGAGCTAGTTGGAACAGGAATTCTTTTATGATATGTTTAATGGAACAACACATTTTAATAAAAATAGCATACTTCACATACGTTATTGCAAAGTCTAATTTTCCACAGAATAGCCTGATGCAACGCTGGTGATTCTTTAATAAGATACAAAATACTTTCAAATCTCTTTTATTTTCTAATTCACATACAACGCAATTCCAATAACATTTACATTTATATGAATATTCAACAGGTTACAAAATTATAAGATTTCAACCAACTGTGCTGTCCTAGTACAAGGACAACCGTATGCCCATATTTTAATATATTTTTTTAAAAACTGTACTTTACAATGGGCAAGACATTTTTGAAAGCAAAAACTTATAAGTAGAGCCTAGTATTAAGATAACACAACTCTAAGTAACCACTTTCAAAAGGGCTAATTTTGTTTGAGGTCAAGTGGAACAATAATTGGCTCCAACATTTGGGCTTATTAATTTGGACTGACACAAAAGCACAAGCAGTGCGCAGAATATTTGCGTGCGTTAATGTGGTTCATTTTGATTCTATGGATATTGGTTTTAACTGATCCAATTATAGAGATGTTAATTCTACTTTTGGGGGCACTCACTAATTTTTATACATACACGCCCGTTAAGCACATAACCCTCATCACAAACACATCGTGGCAGGCATTCTTTGGATGGTGATGGTTCCTTCCCCAAAGTATCACAGGTCTGCCTATATGTTTTAAGGCAGGGATTGTAAGTCGAATGTTTAGGACAGGAGACCTTGCACTGTGAGGTGGGCACACAGACGTTGGAGTCCTTGGACTTAAAGACATAACCTTCTTTACAATCACATCCAATCCAACATGGCTCAATGCACCCTTCAGACATCTGATTCACATTGTCACAGTTACTAAAGCAGATTTTTCTGCAGTCTGGTCTTATGGCGTTTGGTGGACATTCGGTACCTATAGATATAATACAAAACATTGTGTTATAATATCGGTGAATGGAAAAATCAATACTTTATGTGCAACTCCTATTGTGAAGAGTATGTATATGAAATACATATTTATATATACATAACATTTCTAAGTATCTCTGATGGCACCCCGATCTGAGAGCACACAACACGTGCGCGCCGCCATGTGCACGCTGAGGAATGCGCGCACCAACACCAGCGCGCTCCAAAACGGGAATGGGGATAGGGAGAGGTGGCATGGGGATAGCCACCCAGCAGAGGTGAGACAGAATCAGGAATGGTGCAGGAATACTGGCAAGGCATAGTGATGTGGATGAGGTAAATGGCACACCGATTAGGGGCGAAAAGGTGAAGAGAGAGAGAGAGAGTGGAATAGGGAAACTGGAGATAGAGAGAGATGGGAGAAAGAGGAGGAGGAGAGAGAGGATAATGGGGAGAGAGAGATGAGTGATAAAGGAAATGACAGGAGGGGAATGGAGAAAAGAAAGAAATGGGTAGAAGATAGAGAAGAGAACTAGAGAACTGCTGCATCATCCGGGCGCGCTGGTGTCGGTGCGCACACGGCGGCGCGCACATCTCGTGCGCCCAGAAGTCGTGCCACCATCTCTGATAGTTGACAATTATATTTATCTCTGTGTCTAATAAAGATACTAAAATGAAACAGTTTAAACAGTATATAAATAATTGGTAATACACAGTATAAATTATTTTAAAGTGCAATAATATAATGAAATAAAGTTTTTTTTTTTTTTTTCATAAACACCCATTTATGTAGAAGGGTTTCTTCTAAAACTCCAGTACTCTATAATATGTGGTAATATACAGCAAGATTAAAAAAAACTCAATAAAATGCAGTTTTCTTACTGACAACTTACTTATTACATGTCCCGATTACCTCCACTGTATCAGGTTTGAGTTCATGTCATTAATAGAACTGTACCATAAAATCCCCAGATATTAGCAAATTATTCTATGACTAATCAAAAGCGGCCTTATCATTCTGCAAAAGTAACATTTTACAAAAAAAAATCAAAAATGCTGTCGTAATAGGACAGTTTCAGAGCATTGGAAATTAACAGCCTTATTAAATTGTGATTCGGCCATTTTGTAATAAAAAGTTAGTTTTAGGGAGAGTGTGGAGAGAGAATATACTTAAATGAAATGGAAAGGGTCCGAGTAAGGAAATGAGGAGAGAATGATGAATGTAACCTTGCATGATGTCTAGACTCAATGAAAAATTGTAGTCATAATATTTTGTCATACATAATAATGTCAAATATTCAAATGTTGAAAAATACCCAAATATTATTGTGCGTCTCTACATGCTTGTGCGTTAACAGCACCTTCTAAATACATATATATAGGTAATGTGTTGAAGGATCATATTAGAACAAGCCTGTTGCTGGTGGTGGAGCCTTTGAGGATTGAATGATTTCACTGTTTAGTTTTAGTTAATACATTCATATTAACAGTAGCAAATAAGCAACTTTTAGAAAAAATCTGAATTTTTGAGTACAATGTTTATGATTAGAGGAATCAGATTCTGAGAGCTGTGTCATAAAGAAGTGAGGGGCTTTGAGAAGGGAAGGAGGAGACATTAAGACACTCAAAGATTTTGAACAAATATATTTTTCTTCTGAGGAAAAAAAAAACAGAGAGAGGAAGACTTTTGTGAAGCAAAAGAGAGGGAAATACTATTTCCTTCATGGTCGGCTGTCGACAAATTGCATGTTTTTCAACTCTAATAGGAATGTTCCCTAGAAAATTTAAATTTGCAAATTAAAATCTATTAGCAACAATATTTAGTGTTGTAAAACTCCATATTTCGACTACATAGAAAACATCTAGACCTCTCCTGGTACATTTTCATAGAGATAATAGATGACATGGCCTACTTAAAAATACTTATATACTCATTAGAAAACAGGTTATTACATTATGGCAAAAAACGCAGCTTGCACATTTGGTAGACCTCGGTCCATATATTTTTGGATCCAAGCTTGTATGATCTTAAGCATTGCTGGCATGTGAAATGAGTGCATTTGCCCTACAGTATATTTGGAGGACTCTTTGGCAATTGTACTAGAAATGTAGGCAGAATATTTTCAGTCTACTGGCCATAGTTGAGTTGCTCCCATTTGTTGACATAATGCAAACGTTGTAGGATTTTGAACAGTTCAGCTGGGATTCCGTCAATTCCAAGGGTGGGCAGTACTTGAATGCTACAAACACTAATTTACCATAGAACTAATTAGTTAAATATACCCCAGTTTTTTTTTTATGGGTTTATTATCTGCCCTAAAGTAGATACACAAGGTTGAAAGTAAAAGTTTTTTTTATATTTTGTGTGTTTTTTATTGTTTTTTGGTTTGCGCGATTTGGCAGTTAACTTCCTATTTTTCCTATCTCGTATTTTTTTTTCTAATTCTAGCGTCTCGTAATTTTTTATTTTCTAAGTCCCGTGTTGGTCAACTGCTTGCAGCCTAAGGCGTTCCCGCATTTACTAAATGTTTGGTGGTAAGTCCCGCGTGTTTCAATGTGTGATCGGCGCTCCTTTGTTGCTAAGACCCGCTTGTTTCATTGCCTTGACTGCTCGCCTCAATTTGCGAGGCTCGCAGGCAATGTTCGCCTTTGACGCTCATCGACTAAGTCGTAGCCACCACGCAAAGCGTGACGACATCTCAAAGTTTGACAACTATAATATGTGATAGTAAACAATATTAAATCATACTCAATGGGATAAACTGATCATAAACTGATACAGTAAATACTACCTTGTATGCAACAGGAGACACTGAGTAAAAGGGTTTTAACAATTTGGGTGGAAATTCTGTATATAGTATTTTAAAAAGTTTCATAAAAGTACATTTTTATCTTAGTTCTATAATTTCCCTGCCTTTAGAGCTCAATTAAAATATGGTCTTTTTAACTTCTTCATTTTCTTAATAATAATTTTAAATGCTATAGACCATAGAGTGCCAATACATCATTTGCAGGATTAAGGGGTGTGGTGTGAGAGTATCCTTTAATTGTTGGTTGAACTCCTGCACCCTTGCTATCAGCAAGGCTTCCTAATGCCCATCACACTTAACTTTCCAAGATGTATGTCTCTAGTTCATTGGACAAACTCTTATGGTTATCAATGTTGTTAACATTCTCCATCTATAGAACTTCTGGCATTACTGCCAAATATTCTTTACCTGATATGCTTCTGGTATGTCCCTACCATTTTTTGTCTTTTATCACACCCACTTTGGCATGAAAGGTTTTCTTGTGATCCCCAATTTCTTGAAGAGATATCTTGGCTTTTTTCATTCTGGTATCTTCTTCTATCTTTTTGCATCATTAATTATAGAATGTCACTTCTTCTATCCTCTAGAATTCTGCATTCAGTTGGACAAATATTCTCCTATCTCCACTACCTTTTGTTTTCCTTCTTTCCTGCACTACTTTCAAAGCCTCAACAGGCAACCAGCCTTAACAGGAAGCCAGTTTGCCTTCTTAGTTTTCTTTCTTTTATGGGTATTCTTTCTTGTTGTTCTCTACAGACACATCCAGCCTATCCTTTTAACTATGGCCTTCATTAGATCTGGTGCTACGTGTACTCACACTGTTCTCTTCTCCAGTAATTTGGTAGGCACCTTCTAACGTGAAAGGCTCATCTTCCGGTGCCATATTGTTTTGTCTCTGGTTGTGCTTATCCATAAATTATCTTTAAAAAGATACTGAAGTGGATTGCCAGGTCCTTATCCAACAAACTGTGAAATATTTGAACTCTATGCTATGACCTGCCGTCTTGGCTGACCCTGGTATAGGTCATAGATTCATTAAAGTACACAAGAAAACAATTTATGTCTGCTTCATAGACAATTCTTAAGTAATTGACTCTACAAAATGCTGCAAATTCTCAAATAAATATGGTTACCAGACCATCTCATCCGTCTCCTAAGGAATTTGTATGTGGACCAAGCAGCCACAGTCAGAATCAAACATGGAACAACCAAATCATTCAAGATATAGAAAGGAGTGTGACATGGTTGTATAACGTCACTTTATTTATTCAACTTATATGTGGAATACTTATGCATAAAGCCAGGTTGGATAAATCTAAAGCATGAATCAGTCAATATTGCTGGGAAAATATCAACAACCTCAGATCCACAGACGATAATACTCTGATGGCTGAAAGTGAGGAGTAAATAAAGAGCCTATTGATGAGCTTAAAAGAACAAAGTGCAACAGCTGGTCTGCTGCTCAACTTTAAAAAGACAAATATCAAAAAATGGTGCACTAAGGAGGGGTTTGGGTTTTTAGAGCACTGGGCTTACTTGGAACAAGGCTATCTTGGATTTAGTTATCACAAATAATATTGACATAGTATCAAATATTGGCATAGGGCAACCTTTGGGAAACAGTGATTAAAACACAGTCCCATTTGAGATTGAATAAAAAAAAAAAAAAATTCTTACTTTTAAAATGGCATATTTTAATGGTTTAGGGGCAGCAAGCAACGTATAGACTGGGACAAAGAACTGTCAGGTAAATATACTAAACATAAATGGACAACGTTCAAATCCTTACTAAATATACATACTTATCACCATATACCATGTGGAAATAAAAGTAGAAGGAGTAAATCCAATGTGGCTTAACAATGATTTAAAGATCAAGACACAGAGTGAAAAACAGGCATTTAAATTAGACAAACAAGAGGGGACAGAGACTGCTTTACGTGAGTACAAGGAAATCAACAAAGCTTGCAAAAGCGCTATTAGACTGGCTAAAATCGAAAATGAAAAGTTTGTTGCAAAAGAGAGTAAGACTAAACCTAAAATATTTTAAAATATATTAATGAGAAGAAGGTCTGATAGTTAGGGACCAGGAAGAGACAGATGAGCTAAATAGGTTATTTTCTTTGGTATGCACAAGGGAGGTACCAGTGGTTGGGACACGGCAACACAATGGGGCTACACTACCTTCACCATATAATCGGTTAACTCAGGAAGAAATCCAAAATAAGTTGAAAAAAATAAATGTTAATAAAGCCCTAGGTACAGATGAAATCCATTTATGGGTACTGAGGGAACTGGGTTCTGTAACTGCCGGACCATTATATCAAATTTTTCAAGATTCACTCAACACAGAGTCACTACCAGATGACTGGAGAAATGCAGAAGTGGTACCTATATTTAAGAAGGGAGCAAGAGCAAATCTGGGGAATTATAAACCTGTAAGCCTGACTTCTCTAGTGGGAAAGCTTTTAGAAGGGTTAATAAGGTATAATATACAAGAACATGTCTATTAGAACAGTATTATAAGTAGGAGTGAACATGCATTTATAAGGGATAGGTCATGGCAAAAAAATCTAAGTAGTTCCTATGAGGAGGCTAACTCAGTGGATATAGGCTATTTGGATTTTGCAAAGGCTATTGATACATTGACACATAGAAGACTATTGTGCAAATTAAGGGATACAGGAATTGCAGTAAATATCTGCTCATGGATCGATAGCTGGCTAAAAGACAGGAAGCAAAGGGTTGGAACATACTCCGGTTGGACTAATGTGTTAAGTGGCGTTCCTCAGGGTTCAGTATTAGGTACTCTCCTGTTTAACAAATGTATTAATGACTTAGATGTAGAATTGGAAAGTGTTGTCTTCATGTTTGGTGAGGACACTATGATGTGCAAGGTAATTCTCTCCTCCAAATAGATTTGCATAAATTAGAGAAATAGGCGACTAAAAGGCAGATGAGATTTAATACGAATAAATGTAAAGTTATTATTTGGGAATAAAAATAGCCATGCAATGTACTGTATTATCTTAATAGAGCAAATATAGGGGTATCAGAGGCCCCACGCATCTGAGGGGGGCCCAGTGCAAGGACCAAGCCCATGACATGCCCCCTCGGTCCCCTGAGCCTCACCTGGACCTTCCCTCTCCCCCCGGTTACTTATCCTGATCTTAAGGCACATGATTGCTGTATCTCTTCTGATACTCCCCTGCCGGCGCGTCTGGCTGTGGAGGCAAGGAATCCCGAATGATGTCGTCAAAACGAGCCAGTGGAGGAATAGAAGAGGCTCTACAATCAAGTGCCCTTGGATCAGGGTAAGTTACCAGGAGGGGAGAAGGTCCAGGTGAGGCTCAGGGAACTGAGGGGGCATGGGCTGGGGAGATGAGGGGGCATGTGCTGGGGATGTGAGTGATTAGGGTTAATACACTGTATATATATATATATATATATATATATAGTGTATATAATGTGTATATATACATATACATATACATTTATAGAATTTTAATAATTTTAATATATCATTTAATAATATATATATATATATATACATATATATATATATATATATACACTGTATATATATATATATATATATATATATATATATATATATATATGAATATATATATATATATATATATATATATATATATATATATATATAGATATAGGACTGATAGTCATGAAAACTATGAATATGTTTGTCCAATAAAAAATGTATCACTATATACTGCATTACTCTGATTATATATATATTTAAAAAACAATGTTTTTACAAACTAGATTGCACACAGTATATAATGGCACCGGAAGGAAGTACAGGGTGGGGGGCCCCAAAATATTCTTTTGCACCAGGGCCCACCTTTCACTAGCTCCGCCACTGGGTATCAGACATTGAGAGGGATTCGGGAGTGCTTGTGGACAACCACCTAGGTAACAGTGCCCAATGCCAAGCAGCAGTTGCAAAGGCAAATAAAATATCAGCATGTATTAAGAAGGGTATTAAGAAGCAAGATAACCAAATATAATTTTGCCACTATACAAATCCCTAGTACGCCCTCGTTTGGAATATGGAGTACAATTTTGGGCACCACTTTATAAAAATGGACATTTTAGAGCTGGAAAAAATATAGAGAAGGACAATAAAACTAATAAGTGGAATGGAGGGGCTAAGTTATTAAGAAAGACTAACCAAATTAAACTTATTTTCTCTAGAAAAGAAGGGATGTGATTACCTTATATAAATATATCCAGGGTCAATACAAGGCTTTGTCAAGTGAACTTCTTGTGGCAAGAGGTTTTCAACTGACAAGAGGACATCCTTTGATGTTAGAAGTAAAAACGAAAGAAAATGGTTCTTCACAGTAAGGGGAGGTGGTAACAGCAGATTCGATAGATAATTTTTTAAAAATGGATTGGTTATATTATTGAATAAAAAGAACTGATGAAAACTGGTATGAAGAGAAAGGGTAGAAGTGAGTAGTGGAAAGAAAATGGGTGAGGGTTGGTGGGTTTGAAACATAGTGAATAAGATAGAGGTGGTGGATGGGAATATATATGAAAAGAAAGACCTTTATAGGTTTTTGTGTTCAGAAAGATAGACCTCAACTGTTAGTGTGGGCGAAATGCGCAGGATTTCTTTTTTATCTGTATTTCCCACTTATTACATTCTATTTCTGTGGAGGATATTTTTTTTCTATTTTGTTGATGATGTGAATTTTGGTGATTGATCTCATGCTTCAAGAATGTGCTTTGAACTATGATTTTATTCATCGCCCATTGTTATGTGTAACATTTTATTATAACCAGAAAAAAATAATTAGATTTACTACACAAAAATATATGCCCCATGTCATGAAATAAGAATGCATAGTTTGCCCACACTATCTGTTTGCCCCTATAATTTGCATTCCGTGTAAAATATGCTGTAACCTTTGAAATAACGTATAAAAGGGTAGCAAGAGATGGATTAAATAACAGGAAAATATATAGTGGTACTTACAACTCTTTATATTTGTTTGATACACAGTAATAATAGAATGAACCAATATATTGTATTACTTACTTGTTGGAACAGCTTGTGTCTGATCCATCAAAGACAGAGAAAAGGCTGAAAAAATAAACATATTCATTAAACTTTATAGTGATAAACAATTTCATAGATAACAAAGTCTATATAGCTTTTCCCTTTATTTACCACCCAAGGGCTCCCAAGAACTCAGACTGCATCTTAGCACACTATTTTTTATGGACATCCCCTACTGGAAGAAATATTTAGCACATAGAACTTTGGTTACCTACTTGGTAGAGATATGTATGCCCTGGTACATTTTAGTATGACACTGGTTTTCCAGAAGTCACTGTTTTTTCAAAACATGCAGTATTTGTAATAATTAATATGATGATACATTTGTAGGTTTATTTTAAATACTCACTCAACATTAGCAGCTGCACCAGTGACGGGGAGATTAGGAAATTCATCTTGGATTTATGTCTGAAAGAATGAGAAGCAAACATTTATAAATAAAGAAGAAAAGATGGAGATAGTATGGAGATAGTAAAATAGGCATTTGTCCTGCATTTAAAAGAACATGTATTATGCATTATGAAGTTGTTAGTTTTTCCCATGGAAAAATTCATTATATTTCTTGAAAAAAATCAACACAAAAACAACAGAGGGGCAGACAATAAAAAATACAGTAGACTCCAGATTGGTAGATGCCAGATAAATGTAGTTTCTGGTTGCTTGGGAGTTAATAAAATATGAGGCCTAGATTAGCTGCACATAGGATGCTCTGCTAAGTATATTTGTCAGTGAGGGCTGTTCTAGTAGCAGAAGCTTTCACTCCTCGCTTACGCACAGGTACGTTCAACTGGAGGTTCCAGTACTGACCCCGGGGAATCTAACGCCAACAATGCACTGGCTGAGTAACTCATGTCTGTCTACTTCCAGGTAAAACTGAATTGTAGAGACGTACAGTGGATGATATCTAGGTGCCTGTAAGCATTTTGTGGCACGACAACCCGGCTCCTAGCATTTATTGTAAAATGTCATTTTTTTTTTAAAGTACAGTATTTATTTATTTTGGGTTCTGGTTGCTTGAGTTCTGGTTAACTGAGAGTCTATTGTACAATGCATTTGTTTCAACTTTGTAAGCAGGTACTCGTGCAAACTTTGTTCATTCTTTTTTTTTTTATCACCTGATTTGCATCAAAACCAATGGGAACAAAAGCACAATATGTTTTAGTTAAGACATTATAAGGCTCACTGGCCCTTGGTTTCCTGTAGTATATCAGGACAGTGGAAGAAAAAAACAAACCCACACTGTCTACATATGAAGCATGTTTTCTACATTATAAATCAGTTATTTCTCATAAAAAAAAACATTTTTTTAATGTTTAAAATTTGGTCTCTTAAATATATGCTAGACATTTTTGGACTACACTAACCCGATACCATAATGTTTCATAGGCAGCAATTAGACAGCATGGATACATGTTAAATAGCGAACCCACATTATGGGGGGTATTTACTAAGCTGTGAAGCCTGTGGAAAGGCCATGATTCATCACAAACAAGCATCTTCCTAGGATTTACTAAGCTATGTTTTCTAGCATCTTATCATCTAATCACAAGCTTTCTCAATGAGGACTTGTTATTGCCTTTTACAGTCATGTTAGTGGACGATGGAGTGTCCTAAAGAATGATTTTATAGAACTAGGTAATAAGTTGAAGGCAAGGACCTCCAAGGTAGTATTTTCTGAGATACTACCAGTTCCACTTGCTAGCCCAGGGAGGCAGAAGGAGCTTAGGGAGGTTAATGCACGGCAAAAAATGTGGTGCATTAGGAGGGTTTGGGGTTTTTAGAGCACTGGGCTGACTTCTCACTTGGGTGCAATCTCTATAGCAGGCATGGATTGCACCTTAATGATGAGGGAGCTTTTGTGCTAGGGGATAGGATGGTAGAATGGCTGGGGGAGTTTTTAAACTAGTAGGTGTGGGGGAGGGATGAGATAGAAGTAATGGGGTAGAAAGTGTATAGGGGGTAAGGAACGCATTAACTAGTCATGGGGGAGAAGATGGGGGGAGGGTTAGTACAGTCAACAGGGAGGGATTGCTAAGTAACTCAAGTATAGTGGCAGGCACTTCAGAACTACAGACTCATAACATAAGGTGGATGCTTGCCAGGTAAATGGGAGAGTTAGAATTATTAGCAGTTAATGAGAGATGGGATTTAATAGGCATTACTGAAACGTGGTGGGATGAATCTCATGACTGGACTGTTAATCTGAATGGTTATAACTTATTTAGGAAATATAGGGGCAATGGTAAAAGAGGAGGAGGGATTTGTCTATATGTTAAGCCTGAATTTAAGCCTATAGTCAGAGAAGATATGTATGCTGGAACTAGCGGTAATGTTGAATGTTTGTGGGTAGAGTTAAATAGCGGAGCAGCAAATTCTAAAAGAATATTAGTAGGAGTATGCTATAAAACCCCAAATATAGCTGAAAGTGAGGAAATATAATTATTGTTACAGATTGGGCAAGTTCTAATAATGGGAGATTTTAATTACCCTGAAATAAACTGAATAAATGAAACCAGCAGTTCAGCTAAGGGAGCAGGTTCTTGAGTACACGCAGAGATCATTATCTGGCCCAGGTTATACAAGAACTTACTAGAAATTAAGCTATCTTAGATTTAGTTATCACAAATAATATTGATATAATGGAAATCAACAAGGCTTGCAAAAGGGCTATTAGACTGGCTAAAATCTAAAATGAAAAGTTAGTTGCAAAGGAGAGTAAGACTAACCCTATAATATTTTTTAAATCTATCAATGGGAAGAAGGCCAGGAAGGAAACTATAGGAACATTACAATGGGACACAGGCCATCTGATAATTAGTGACCAGGGTCACTGCAACATAATGGGGCTACACTACCTTCACCAAATAACTGGTTAACGCAAAAAAAAATCCAAAAGAGGTTGGACAAAATAAATGTTAATAAAGCCCCGGGTCTTGATGGAATACATCCACGGGTACTGAAGGAACTGGGCTCTGCAATAGCAAAACCATTATATCATTTTTTTCAAGATCCACTCATTAGGGTCTTTACCAGATGACTGAAGAAAGGCAGAGGTGATACCTATATTTAAGAAGGGAGCAAGAGCAAATCAGGGGAATTATAGACCAGTGAGTCTCACTTCGGTAGTAGGAAAGCTTCTAGAAGGGTTAATAAGGGATAATATACAAGAATATGTCTATTCAAACAGGATTATAAGTAGGAGCCAACATGGATTTATGAAGGATAGGTCATATCAAACAAACCTAATTAGTTTCTATGAGGAGGTTAGTAGGAACTTGGATCAAGGCAAATCACTGGATGTTGTCTGGATTTTGCAAAGGCTTTTGATACAGTGCCACATGGGAGACTATTGAGTAAACTAAGGGATACAGGAATTGCCATAAATATTTGCTTATGGAGTGAGAGCTGGCTAAAAGACAGAAAGCAAAGGTTTGTGGTAGATGGAACATACTCCAATTGCACCATTCACCTTAAAGAAAGAAAAGGGTTCTTCACAATAAGGGTGGTTAATCAGTGGAATTCTCTACCAATGGAGGTGGTGACAGCGGATTTGATAGATAACTTTAAAAAGGGATTGGATATATGTTCAAATAAAAAGGCCATGAAGGGCTATCCTGGATAAATAGAGAGGGAGTATTGATCCAGGGATGAATCCGATCGCCAGTATCTGGAGTCAGGAAGGAATTTTATATTTTTTTCCCTATCAGACAATTGGCTACGTTTTACAGTTTTTTTTTTTCTGTTTGCCTTCCTCTGATCAATTAACAATAAATCCGCATATTGCAGATCAGAGGAGATGTAAAAAGATTAAACTTGATGGACTAAATTATTTTTTCAACCTAAATTACTATGTAACTATGTAACTATCTTAAGGGTAGTTATTGGTGTGTTTTATGTAAAAACATGATCCCAATCACAACATTTACTAAACAATTTAAATATCTCAATTCACCACACAAGCTGACCCTCTTCAACATTTAAAAGACTGTTCAGTGAATATTTCCACACTGATATCTAACAATATATGTATATTCATGGCAAAGTGTGATCAAAATATGCTACATTATATTCCTCATTCACTAGTCCAAATCTATTTTAAGGTACAAGGTAAAACATTTGTTTCTAAATCTTTCAGCCTTTCTGATCCACACACATATAAAGATTTCAATTGTTTGTTAATACAACCCCTTTGCTTTAATTGCTCGATTAGCCCCTGAGGCATTGTATTTATTGTTGGTTATATGTAAAGTCTAGGCATACTCAGAGCCAGGAGACTACATGGGATGCAATAAAGTATTTAAAACAAATTTACAATCTCATTCTGTGTTACAAACTTCAGTGATAGTTTATTGTATGGAAATGCATTTTTAATAGAATGAAATTGATAAAGTACTTGTTCTTACATTTAGTTTTGAATTTTACCATATATGAAACTATGACATTCATTTCTTTCTTTTTTTTTTTTTCTAAAAGAATCTTACATTTTATTTATTAATATAGGTTATGAAGCTTGCATTTACTAAACACAATATTATACATCATACTTCTATACATTATGTACACAATAAAAGTAAAAAAAAGTACAATACCTTCTTCAGGATCTCTTACAGCAAAGTGTAGAATGGATGTGATCTTCTCAGAGACGGCTGGTCTTTTATATACTTAATTAAGTAGGTTACTTCCTTATCCCACATGCATTGCTTCTAGGAATGCCTTCAGGTGTAGTTTGTACACATGAAACCTATAATTTTATTGTAAAATTTGCATGTCTTTTTTTAATTGTGTTCTGTATTTATAAGATACAGTAGGTACATTCCATTAAACAACAATAAAAAAATAAACTAAATAATGTTTTAAAACTCTTATCTAGAAAATATCACTAGAACAGTTCATACACATGTTTCTTACATGGGAAGAAGTTTTCTCCATTCACTTTTCATGATCAGTAATGTTCAACATGAAAGAAAGATATTTTTAGAATGGTATTGTACAATTGAATATCTAAGAGATTTATGGGGTCTCCCAAGGAACAGCCCTGCCCAATGCCTCTCCTGAGCACCCAACAACTCTTCACAATGTTTAAGACCCTCTCTAAATACTTCTGTATATGTCTGTTTCCACTGAGTAAACTTTTTGGGTCTTTTTGTCAGTAACAATGTTCACTGTCAGATATATTTAATTCTTAAAAAGTTCAGAGAAAGAATTCAAGTTTCTTATTAAATTAAAATGACTATGAGCACCTGTTTAAGAGTCAGTAGTAACAAGGGAAATGGATTAGAGAGAACCACCATGGGAATGGTTAGGAGCATTGAGGATACAATGGCACGGACTATGACTCTACTGGACCATTTACAGAGTTCTAGTACTCTTTATTTGGGAGTTTAGAGAACATGTATATAAATAATTCCCTTATTTTGGGGTGCCTTATCAAATTGGCTTCAGTTAATAGATGAGCTATTCTACATGGCTTATTAGTTGGGTTGGAATTGACCAGAACTCATTTAAGGATCACTGAACCCTTTGCTCAATCTATGGGAACCATAGCCAGGGCATGCAATGTACTCTTTGATATAGTCAGGTGAGGGAAACAATCAATGCAAAATATAATGATGAATGTTATAAAAAGTGAAACATTGAAAATGCATTTTATTATTGATCTCTAGCTCTTTAAGACCCGTTAGAATATTTGGGGTGATGTTAGGTGTATGTATTGGTATGTGTGCTACCAGTGGTCTGGGGAGTTACACAATTATTATAAAAGTATACAAATTAATGATAAAATTGTGTTTTATTTTGGTACAAAAATCCACAGCAGACATCAGAGATCTATAGATGGATACTCTAAATGAAGCAATTTGTACCTTATGTACCAATTACTCGAGTTTATGCACATTTTTGTTTAATAAAGACTTAATTGAAACTGAACATATTACAGATAAATAATTAGAAAACAATGTAATGTTTAGTGTTATATGTAGACTGTAAGATGAAAGAGATCTATTAATATATGCTCACTAGGAATCAGTCAGTATATGTTGTTACCTATAATATCTACCTTGGTGTGGAGCTGAGACTGCAATTTCCCAACGACTCTAACCACTTATTATATTTTATTTCAGCATCATCATTATGCAAATAAGTTGCCCAATGTGTTTATATGATGTGTTGTATTAATTAATTCTGTTGAAATTAAATGTGTAGTGTGACATATTTTAAGGGACAGGGAAGGTATAGGAGGAAGAACATGACAGGAAATACAACTAATGTCTTGTTATTGCCAGTATCTCATTTGCAATTCCAAAATATAGTTTTTATATATTCTGATTATTAACCTTTTCATGATCAAGGCAGTATAATGGGTCAGAGACAAAAACTTGAACGTGACTTTATTAATGTATTTTTATTTGGATAGGGCCAACATATTCTGTGCATATTCTGCTCTGGGGGACAAGAATACACATTTACACAGAATTATATAAAAAGAGTTGTTATCCTTGCCCATGAGCTAACAATCAGACATTATACCACAACAAGAGGTGAAAGAAATAGAGGGGAAGAGGGAGAACTGGAGACTTAGCCAGGTAGATGTTGTGTCTGGGCAAATCTGAGCATTATGTGTAAATATAGGATCTGAGTAAAGAGGAAACTTTGGTATTTCTTAGTGTTATAGAGGAATTCCTGAATTATTTATTGCAAGATTAAATTGCATCCCAGTGTGAGTTTGTTAAAGTAAAATTAGGGAGAGCTTGGAGCTGAGGAAAATGATGTATGCAAGTCAGAAGAGCATTAAAGTGCCACCGCTTAATGACATTTAAAAAAAAAAAAAATTAAACTTTAAGTTGAACCCAGAGCTTAATTAAGCAGTAGAAGAGTCATACATCTAGTTCTAAATTAGAATAAAATATATTTGATCCATCTGCAGGACCCTGGGGAGATCCATGATACATTGAAGTTGTCTGTGTGAGAGAGGCATTTACATTTCTGTAAAGCTATTGTTGCAGTGAATGATGCAAAATGGTCGGCTTCTGTGCCAGTGGGATGGAATTATCTTTACAACAGCTCTCTGTGCCCACCTTCCCCACCCTCTCTCCATTGATAGCTAAAACACACTCCTGTATCTGCAGCTTTAAGGTTGTGATGTAACAAACACAAAATGGATTCCTGTACATGTGCACCCATGGTTTGCACAGCTGCAAATATTGTTAAGTTGCTACATACTTGACAAGCAAGTGTTGTTTTTTCTTGAACTGCAGTGGTAATTATAGCTTTGAGAAATGCAACTGATATCTACAATATAAACGTACAAGAATCATAGGTGGGTAGATATGAAGAGGGTAAGTGCGAGAGAATCTGGAATGAATTCAACTGCAAAATGAGAGGAAGAGCTGATGTGTGGACCCTGTGTTTGGAGGCAAAAGGAGATTATAAGAACATAACAATAATTGTTGACTGAAAAGCAGAGGAAGTGGTTAATTTGGAGCTAGGTAGAGGAAGTGAATACGTTAACAAGTCAAACCAAGCAGAGAGGCTAGCTATAAAGTTGAACAAAGTAATAAAACAATGTGCAAAAAATGCTAATATGACAAATGTGATTCATTATTTCGAGCAGTAGGAATAATCACATTTTATAGGAAGCAGGAATCCATGTCCAGTACAAAAGCAGGTTGGGGAGTGGGGATGGTGTGTGTGAATACTTTTGTAAACCTTTTGTGTGTTTTTTTTTGTTCAGTTAAATACAGGTTCAAAAGAAAATCAACTTAGCTTCAGCTTTACTTAGGGCCAAACTATATTTCTATGAATTGATTCTGGCACAGGGGACATCCTATGGAGATGGAGGCATGGTCATCAGAAGATGATGCAATTGGTGTCAGGTTTGAAGCACAAATGCAAATAATTTGGATACTAAATTCAGGTCTCAAAACATGGAACAATAGTATGACAGAAGTGGGATAGAGGTATGGATTAGCAACCTTTCAGCAATTACAGGTAAATGTTATACATGCTATATTGATGGACAATTGTTAATATGGAGCAGGTGCAGATCCATTGTTACTTCTTTCATGGTATATATTAATGAAAGTATTATAATCTAAAAAATTATTTATTTGAGTGGCACTTCAGTCTTTGATAATCTGCACCTGATTAAGCGATCATGTAAGTATAATTAACAAGTCTGTCAAAACAACAATTGAAACCCTTATTTCAATAGACAAAGGTCAAGTGGTGTCAAGTAAACCCCTACTTCACCTTAGCCATTGTTTGTAGTTTTACATTCATGTACCAACTGGGGCACTGACATGCAGGGCCAGATCATTCATTAGGCGAGGTAGGCTCCCGCCTACAGGCGGATCTCTGAGAGGAGCGCCTCATTTTCACCCCATCTTTCACCAGAGACACCCTCCAAATCCCTTCCTCGGATGTGCTTTACTCTGCATTGCCTGCTTCCTCTATGCACACAAGCACTACCAGAGTTTAGGTTGAGCAGCAGACAGGAAGCTCAGATCACACTGCAGGAAGCCTAAGCTCGCCCCCTGCACCAGAGCACAGAGAGCACAGACCATGCGGCGGATGTACTCACTGGTAAACAGTTGTCTACATTTAATTACTACTTAATTGATTACTACATAATTAATTACTTAATGTCAGTAAATCCTCAGATTATCAGATAAAAGCCCAATCAATGCCAACCACTGTAAATATACCTCAGTCTGGTTGAAGTCATAATAAGAACAACTGTTAGTGTGATCTTTCCCAGATAATAATAATAATAATGGCTGATAAGAAATGTAATTCCTCTCTTATTTGTCATGCATGAAAAAGTTTAGGGAATATAGAATACACTTTCTTTTCATAATTTATATATTCAATTAAGAAAAGTATTTTATAATGCAAAAAACGTATGTGATTTTCATGTATGGTGGGTACTTGCTATGTGAAGTTTTTATTTTCTTATCTGTTTTTTTCCACAACTACACTATAAGACTATTACAGCTAATCAATAGCTCAATAATGTTTTTATTTTTGTTATTTTCTTACAAGAAAATACTTTGGCTCTACAACTGTAATAATACCAGGATTAAATATGAACCAGCAAAATGTATATATATATAATTGGATGTAATTGGATATTAGTGAAAAGCAAAGTAAAAGCATACATCATAAGGTACACCCATTAGGTATTATATTTTGTTGATTGACATGTTTTATTTTTCACATTTACATTTTTGAAAATAAATTAATTTCAATTAGCCACATTTATACCATTTTTTTATACTAGATGTATTTTACAATTTACTGTTTTGGTTTAATTTATTTTTATAGCACAAAGATAAACAAATAAAAGACAATCACACATAGAAAATGAATTCATTGACAAATAGGAAACAAAAATGCAGCAATATTTCAACATTCGTGTGTTTTTACAATATATATTTTTTTCTTGTGGTGACAAATTGTTGACAATGATCAACCTCAACAGTTTATAGTGAAAATAAATTATACTCTACACCACAATCCTCCTATGCTGCTATGTGTAATGATACTTTCCTTTTGTTCCTGACTTACTGAGCTAGGCAAATATTTCCATCCTATAAATTAAAAAAATTGTTTAATTAAGGAATTAAACAATGTTTCTATATATTTTGGTGTTAGGCAGCAGGGATTCTAATAAAAGTTAAATATAAAAAAATCCTATAAATTGACCATCCTAAAACAATGCTGATTTCCAACAGCATTTTCTCAAATGCGGCTAAAAGTGGCTAATACATCTAGTACCTATAAATACACTGTATGCATGAGCAGTGGGGGCAGACCATTACAGGGACTACTTGAAATAAGAGAGCTTTTAAGCATGTGTTAAAATTATGTTTAGATATACAAACACACACTTATGTAGTTTATTTTATTATTAAAACCAGTGATGAACTGCCAGTGTGACCCAGACAAGGAAGGCCTTCCTGTGTGCAGTGATGACTACCAGCAAGGCCTAGCACAGGGACAAGGTAGCTGAGAATAAAAGTGTAAGCAGATGTTCACACAATATTTGGAGGCAGGAGAAGCTGAGTTGTGGTAAGGCAAGAGGCTGCACATATTCCAAACAATAAGTAGCACTATCTTGTCCACTGATGCTGACGTTAAAACATTTGCACAGAGCAATCGTGTATCCGTCACATCCATGGGAAGATATATCATCTACACAATAACATTGGTGATAAACACTGAGGTATGAGAAATGTCATCATGGGCAGCCTGAGACATTTATTAGAAATGTAGGTGACTCTCATCCTGGCTTAATGAGGGCCGCTAATCTATACTGGAGGTGAACGCAGCAGGTATATCAATATGTAGCACAGACCATGCACTGAATTGTCATAGGGAGCCTGTAAGGAACAGGGTGTTAAATACACAGGGTTATGGGTATATAGGTACGAATAATGAAAAGGGGTTTTGCTGTTGTTGAGAAAGGCCAACAGTAATACAAGGAGGCTGTAGAGAGGCAGACGGAGCCTCTGGTAAGTTATCTCTATCAATGGGAATCTTGGGTACACCTGTCCTAAAAAGTTCCATGCCATTGCTGTTGTGCATGTGACAAGATGTATTCATTTAAGAAATATCTTAATTCAGAGCTAGTGTTATTGTATTTTATTAATATTAAAATGACATGTGATATGTGTAAAAACACTTGAGCATAATGGTTATGCAAAAGAGTGTTATGAAGTCATGACTGGGTAGTATTACCTTCAAAAACGACAGTATTACTGATGTTCATGCATAATGTATAAATATGTGCTATTACAGTAAAAAAACAGCTTGAACATACTTTGAGGATATTAATACAAGCAATATCAACAAAACCATGCTGTGTCACTGTTATGGCCTGTAGTGTTCTCATGACAATATTTTTGAGAGTAAATAGGGCTAAATATTTCATCATGGTGCATATTATAGGTGTTTTGTGCACCAATATGTGAATTGGTGTTAAATTATGATGATATTAACATCAGATTTAATGTGGAAAGTGTTCATCCTCCTCTTTCTGTGTTAAGCTCCTGACTATAATTCACACTTTTAAGCACACCAAAAACATTTTTTTGCTGCTGTTTTGCCACTTTTTATTGTCTATAGAGACAATAAAAGTGATAACCCAGTAGCACAACATTTTTTGGCGATGGGCCACCAATTATGTTCCTTTAAATGATTAGCTATAAATCATATTCCTACTCTAAAGAGAAGAGACCACAACAAAACTATAAATGCAAAGGGAGAGAAGGTGGAACCGTAAGATGGTCTAAATGAACAATTATTATTCAACTCATTGTTTGGAGAAAGATAATGTTTAATATAGCTTCAACTGCAAACTGATTTTAAATAATATTTTAAATCTGTTTTTCATGATACACCAAGGAGAATGGTAACAGTAGAATATGAAGAGATATAAGATTTATATTATGATCACACTGATATAATTGTATTTAATTTCTAACAATGAGTTATTTCAGTATGAACCTGTAGGAGGTATTTATTGTTAGGAATAAAATAATATATTCTATTCTATATATAATATGTTTTATATTAAGATCACATTGTGGTGTAATTGTATTTAATAGTTGATAATGTGTTATTTCACTAGTTATCATTGAATATTTTTTTCCACTGGGCATCAGTGTATTAGTCAAGGTTCCAACATGGCCGGGCTTTTAAAGGACAGGTCAGAGGATACTATATATCTCCACCTGGGGGAGGGGAAACATCTAATTTATTTAAAATAAATAAAAAAATAAGGGCACCAATCCGATCCCTAATGTATCTGCACAAAAAAGTTGAACCGCAACTGTGGGAGCTTTTTTTTGCTCAATGTACATACCATCACAATCTCAGCTAGCCATGTTTTGCACTGTGTTCTCACTAAACGTAGACCCATGTGCCGTCTATTAGAAAAAAAGCCTAGGATAGTATGCATAGTGGCTGGGTTAGGTGAGGTAGGAAGACATTTTGTTAATTTTTTTATACATAATTTACTGTTAAATGTACACTTAAATATCTCACTTAATTTGCAAACACATAGCTTAATACACACTTATATTTACATATCTTACACAGAGGCCTCAACAACATTAACCCCATACCTCACACCCTATACCCTGACCCCACACTCTCAACCATAACACTATAATTAAACACATAGAAATGTTTTCTTTATTACACTTACATTTATACAAACATAAGATTTTTTTTTAAATTGTCTATTATTTGTTTGGTGAGAATATGGTAAGAGGTGTGAAGGGGAAAGGAGGAGAGGAGAGTGGGTGCCCTGGAGAGAGTAGCTGGTAGTGAAGGCGAGAGAGGAAGTGGAGAAGAAAGAGGAAGAGGTGTGGATGAGGGATAGAAAGGGAGAGAGGCAGAGGAGCAGTGATAGAAGTAGAGAGAGGGAGAGGGGAGATAAGACAGAGTGTCAGCAGTGGGGACAGAAGGGAAGGGACTTGATCCTAGTGGTGAGGTAAGGGCTATGGAGGTGAGGAGGAAATGTTGGAAGATGCTCAAGCTGCCAGAGCAACAGGTGGTGGCCCTCCAATGACCTTCAATTTTAACGAGTGGGAGAGGATGCTGAGACAATGGATCACCCCAGTAACAATGGGCACGGTGGACATTCAGTCACCAGGGACCCTGCCAAATGAATCATAAACATTATCATTCCCATCACATACTCAAACAGGTAAACCACACACAAAGATAACACAAATACAATGAAAATGCTGGGATGATCAATGTTCCTTGAAATGATTAGGTATATAATATGTGTGTCTAATTATTTAGAGATACCAGTTTATAATGAGAATCACTTAAAACAAATATTTAAAGTGTATAAACATCTTGATATTTGGCTTCTGTATTAGTCAGCCTCTCTCTTCCATCAGGAATCAGCATTTCCAGGAGTCTCAGTAACCTTCCTGTGCTAGTGACCAGGGCAAGTTACTTGCAGGGTGGAGATAGGATCAGTATCGTAGCCACCATGATCCAATAAGAGAGCATACAAATGCTATATGTCTCAACAACTGATTTATTTTTGGAAAGTCAGCAATATTTATAGCAGTTAGATACAGAGATGGGGGTATACAATACAACAATGTCAGGGAGTGGCAGACAAACACATGAGATTGACTCTTGACACATGGGGTTCAACATTAGCATTCTGTCTGGGACCTGTGAACAATTTGCCAACCTCCAAAACACACATATCGTCTCTGGCTGTCAAGCATATCAGAGATGTAAATAGCTTATCTGTCAAACAATGGGGCAAAACAGATTACACTGCAATCACTTGTTTCTGTCTGTCTATAGTATAGACCCATTTTATTTAACAGTTTCATGATCATTTAGGTAAAGTTTAAACATTTAACACAGAACACAGTAATATTATACAGGGAGTTACATATTGAATACAGGATAAGGCAGTGACATTTGTCATAAGACCACATGAAGCATTGTGGTACACTATAGCCCTATGTTTTGGGGATATTCACCCCACCACCCACCTGCCCACATTTCCCTTGTGGCAGTAACATTCCCCTACCCCTTTTTCAATGTGGCTGTATGTCCTCCATGGTGGCTCAATGCACCAGGATCCAGGCCTTGGAAAGAAGTCTGTGATAATCATCCAATCTTCTTATCTGATATACTACTGATATCTCATTTTAGTTCTGAGGACAGCTGAGACTGAAACGAAGCCTGAAGATAAAAAATATTTTGAAGCGCCTCAGTATGACCCTCCAGGATCCCTGGTATGAGGAGGAGCAGCAACAGCAGGACCCAGGATATGATGACGACAATGACAACTGCATGTCATCAGTGGGGCAACCTGCTACCACTAGCCCTATCCTCCCCAAGAAAGACCCCACATCCTGCTCCTCCCCACCACCTCCTCCTCCTGCAAAGTGGATGCCATGTTCAACCCTAACACATCTACCTACACTACCACCTCTGCACCTCCCCACCATGCCACCATCATCACCTCGCCGCCTATACCTCTGCAGTCCTCACCAGCAGTCAAAAATCCCTCAGGGCCATCTTTGGAAGCCAACAGAGCTGATTTGCACAAATTCCAGTGACAACAGTAGGGGATGAGGATTAGCCTCCTCACAGGAATGTTCTCCCCAGAAAAAAAACTGTGGCACACACATAAAGACAAATTTATAGGCAGATGAGGAGACATAATGTGCAAGCGACCATCTTCCTGGTTGAGACCTTCCAGCCCAGACTGTTGCAAGCAGTCAACAACCAGAGTGATCTACTCTAGCTGAACATGGATCTGTAGCAATGGGCTCTGGCAAGCACTGCTCCTGCAATATCAGAGCCACCAAAAACCTGGCCAGTACCCTCTGCTTCCACCTCCATCAGCAATGCCTCCGCCTTCATCATATGTAGGAAAGGGCATAGTGGCATGGGGGGGGGGGGGGGGGGGGCTGTTACCAGACAGAGGAGGAGATAGGGGCTGCATCTCATTTACTTCTTCTCAAATACTAATAATAATTTCTTCAAAATGTTATCTTACTCATGCCTGGCCACAGACCAATGCACATATGGCTGAGGAAATGCATAGTCCTACAATACTATGTTAATAAAACCCACCAGATATATGTGTGTGAGCTAAGCTATGTCATCCTTCTTAAAAATATGAGATGAGATAGGCTTTTCTGATCTTATTAAAATAGATTAATGCTGATGACCTTTGTTTGTCAGAAATAATCATGTCTACTTGTTTATACATCATGTTTTAATATAACATGTCAATATGTTATCAATATGGCAAAAAAATATCATACAGAGATAGTGATAGCACTCCTGACATTCTGATTGTGGCCACACTAAATATCCCTTGTGAAATGCCACATAATAAACCTAGACATCTTGTCTGCAAAAAAAGTGTTTACAATATTACCCTCTCTTTGGTACACAGAGCTGGAGAGAAATTCCTAATATGGGCATGGGCTGGCCCCCTCCCTAGGGGGAGGTGTGGTGGTGGGACATACTGGGATTGAGTTTGCATAAATACTGTGACATTGATGTTATTTTAAACATACATAATTTGAGTTGTGTGTTAGATTCTGATGAAATATAATAACTTTAACCATTGGAATTATAATTACAGACTCTGCCTGCAACTCTGTTCCTAAACACTGGGGTTAGTACTACTGAAATTGCTTCCTGAGCTTCTGTGTTGCTGGCATCCTTTACCATAATCTTACCTTTAAAAGGCAGCTGGGTGATGATATGAATAAAATCCTTACAATCTAGGGTTCTAATTATCATTATTGTGATGAAATTACCACATGTGATTCTAGTGCATGCTACAGTGAGGGAAAAAAGTATTTGATCCCCTGCTGATTTTGTACGTTTGTCCACTGACAAAGAAATGATCAGTCCATAATTAAGTTATAAATTGATTTGCAGGACAGTGAGTGATATAAGTATTTGACCCTTCAACTTAGTACTTAGTGGCAAAACCCTTGTTGGCAATCACAGAGGTCAGATGTTACTTGTGGTTGGCCACCAGGTTTGCCCATATTCCAGGAGGGATTTTGTCCCACTCCTCTTTGCAGTTTCTTTCCAAGTCATTAAGGTTTCAAAGCTGGTGTTTGGCAACTCAAACCTTCAGCTCCCTAAACAGATTTTCTATGGGATTAAGATCTGGAGACTGCAGGACCTTAATGTGCTTCTTCTTGAGCAACTTCTTTGTTGCCATGTCTGTATGTTTTGGTTCATTGTCATGATGGAATACCCATGCACAACCCATTTTCACTGCTCTGGCTGAGGAAAGGAGGTTTTCACCCAAGATTTGACGGTACAAGCCCTAATCCATCCCTTTGATGCAGTGCAGTTGTCCTGTCCCCTTAGCAGGAAAACACCCCAAAGCATAATCTTTCCACCTCATAGGCAGCATGCCTCCTCCACCAAACACGGCGAGTTGAGTTAATGCCAAATAGCTTGATTTTGGTCTCATCTGACCACAACACTTTCACCCAGCTCTTCTCTGAATCATTCAGATGTTCATTGGCAAATTTCAGACTGGCCTGTACATATGCTTTATTGAGCAGGGGGACCTTGCAGGCGCTGCAGGATTTCAGTCCTTCACAGCGTAGTGTGTTACCAATTGTTTTCTTGGTTACTTTGGTCCCAGCTGCCTTAGTATCATTAACAAAATCCTCCTGTGTAGCTCTGGGCTCCTCACCGTTCTCATGATCATTGAAACTTCATGAGGTGAGATCTTGCATGGAGCACCAGACCGATTTAGACTGAGAGTTATTTTGTGTTTCTTCCATTTGCAAATAATCTCACCAACTGTTGTCACCTTCTCATCAAGCTGCTTGGCAATGGTCTTGTAGCCCATTCCAGCCTTGTGTAGTTCTAAAATCTTCTCCCTGACATCCTTGGACAGCTCTTTGGTCTTGGCCATGGTAGAGAGTTTGGAATCTGATTGAGTGCTTTTGTGGACAAGTGTTTTTTATACACTCGGTTTAAGGAAGTGCTCCTAATATCTGCTCGTTACCTGTATAAAATACACCTGGGAGTCAGAAATCTTGCTGATTGATAGGGAATCAAAAACTTATTTCACTCATTGACCTGCAAATCAATTTATAACTATTTTGACATGCGTTTTTCTTGTTTTTTTTTTTTGTTATTCTGTCTCTCACTGTTAAGATACACCTACTATTAAAATTATAGACTGATCATTTCATTGGACAAGTGTGGTAAGTGGGGTTCCTCAGGGTTCAGTATTAGGTTCTCTCCTTTTTAACATATTTATTAATGACTTAGAGGTGGGACTGGAAAGTAGTGTCTCCATTTTTGCTGATGACACAAAGTTGTGCATGGTAATTAAATCAGAAAATGATGAACTTTCCCTCCAAAGGGATTTGCCTAAATTAAAGAAATTTGCAACTAAATGGCAGTTGAGATTTAATATGAATAAATGTAAGGTTATGCATCTAGGAAGGAAAAATAACCATGCAATCTATAAATTTAATGAAGCAAATCTAGTGGTATCTGATATTGAAAGGCATTTGGTAGTGTAACGGAGATGGAACACGCAGTCCAATATCTCCACTGGTATTCAGTAAATTATCCAAAAAACACTACAGTCTCACTATTCCCGACCTCCCATATTGGACGACACACAATTTGGGAGTCAAATGAATACTGACTTTATTTTGTTATGTGCAGAAATATATATACACATCTCTTCTCATAGGCAATCCACATCCCCCATAGTTGGCCACACAATACACATAGAGAGAACAATAGGTGAGTCACACCTCCCTGACAACTTGATATAATCAGACATTGATTAAATCAGCCGTCTTTGTTCTTATCTGAGAATGAAAACACTTTATACAATCAACTCCCTTATCTCTGAAGTCTCTGTAATAGGATTATCTATTAGCCTAGGTCTGCAATAGTCTGGCTAATATTCTGCAGAGCATAAACCAACATACATATAATATAACAGTAGGATCATATTTTAACCAATAATTAAACAACCATAAAACAGGGTAAAACAGTGATGGGTTCCGTTACACACCTCCCCCGTGACCATAAGCCGGCATACACAGTCTGATCCCAACGGATCGGCCTTGGGATGTCCGGACAAAAGTATTCGTTGGTCAATTCTCTAGTTTGACAACCCATCAGCATTACTGCAATTCACATTGACTCACATTTCACATATCCCCAGATAGCTGGGACCTGAGCGCACAAAACTACTGAATAGCGCTCAGATCCTCTTCACACAGTTCAATTGCCATGTAGCTAAAGTCTTTCCCATAGTCTTTCATTATATGAATGGGCTCCATGGCATAGCTATCTGTGGTATCATGGTTCACACAGGGCAAGTACCGAATGACCCCCCTGTATGTAAAGGGCCAGAATGAGTGACATACACTCTGGTATGGCCGAATACTGTGTTTGAAGGGCAATATGTCCCAGGGCCATAGTCGCAGGGCAGGAGGCTGGCAAACAGTCCTCTCCAAGACAAAGTGGCGAAGGGCACTTCGTCACACATCTCCCCTTTGGGGGAAAGTCTAACCAGGCACCTGGATATTTCGCTGTGGTGATGGGGCAACACGCTGAGGGGACTTGAGGGGCAGAGGCCAGCGGCACTCTGCCCTGATGCCAGCTCTTCTGCTGGTATAACCTGCAGGACATCCTGCTCTGTACAAGGGACAAAGGAAGGGCAGAGGACGACTGCACTTTGCCCTGCTGTCAGCTCTTCTGCTGGGGTACTTGGGACATATTCCGGCTCAGTAGCCAGGGAAAGGTGGGGGTCAGTGGGGGTTAACATTTCCTCTGTTAACCCTGGGGCCACATTAGGAGTTAGCTGGGGAGGGGAATTTATACTTACCCCCTCCTCCGGTTGTCCCAGTGAGAGTAGTTGGGGATCTGGACAGGCTGTCCAGCATCCCGGTAGGTCAGGCACAGAGACCACGGTCCCATCTGCGCCGTCTGGGAGATTGGGGTCTCCCCTTGTTAGGGTAAGCTGTCGCTGGGGGAAGAGGGTGACACCTTCAGCTCACTGGGGTTCACACTGCCGCTGGGGGGGAAGGACGCCAACTTCAGCCCCCTGGGGTACACACTGCCGCTGGGGAGGAAGGACGACACCTTCAGCTCCCTGGGGTACACACTGCCGCTGGGGAGGAAGTACGGCCCCTTCTGCTCCCTGGGGTACACACTGCCGCTGGGGAGGAAGGATGACACCTTCAGCCCCCTGGGGTACACACTGCCGCTGGGGAGGAAGGACGGCACCTTCTGCTCCCTGGGGTACACACTGTCGCTGGGGAGGAAGGACGGCCCCTTCTGCTCCCTGGGGTACACACTGCCGCTGGGGGGGAAGGACGACATCTTCTGCTCCCTGGGGTACACACTGTCGCTGGGGAGGAAGGACGACACCTTCAGCTCCCTGGGGTACACACTGAGCTGGGGAGGAAGGACGACACCTTCAGCTCCCTGGGGTACACACTGTCGCTGAGGAGGAAGGACGGCACCTTCTGCTCCCTGGGGTACACACTGCCGCTGGGGGGGAAGGACGACACCTTCGGCCCCCTGGGGTACACACTGTCGCTGGGGAGGAAGGAGGACACCTTCAGCTCCCTGGGGTACACACTGCTGCTGGGGGGGGAAGGATGACACCTTCGGCCCCCTGGGGTACACACTGCCGCTGGGGAGGAAGGATGACACCTTCGGCCCCCTGGGGTACACACTGCCGCTGGGGAGGAAGGACGGCCCCTTCTGCTCCCTGGGGTACACACTGCCGCTGGGGGGGAAGGACGACATCTTCTGCTCCCTGGGGTACACACTGTCGCTGGGGAGGAAGGACGACACCTTCAGCTCCCTGGGGTACACACTGCCGCTGGGGAGGAAGGACGACACCTTCAGCTCCCTGGGGTACACACTGTCGCTGAGGAGGAAGGACGGCACCTTCTGCTCCCTGGGGTACACACTGCCGCTGGGGGGGAAGGACGACACCTTCGGCCCCCTGGGGTACACACTGTCGCTGGGGAGGAAGGAGGACACCTTCAGCTCCCTGGGGTACACACTGCTGCTGGGGGGGGAAGGATGACACCTTCGGCCCCCTGGGGTACACACTGCCGCTGGGGAGGAAGGAGGACACCTTCAGCTCCCTGGGGTACACACTGCTGCTGGGGGGGAAGGACGACACCTTCGGCCCCCTGGGGTACACACTGCCGCTGGGGGCGGGGGAATTAGTTGGAGTATTCCACTTGGAGCGGTTTCTGTTTCTGGGACAGTCTCTCTGCATGTGGCCCTGCTGGTTACACGTGTGGCACCTGATGTACCGTGGAGGGGTTTGGTAGTTCCCACCACCCAGACGCAGTGCTGGGGCGGAGTTAATGGTGGGAGGTGGGTTAGCAGCTCCCAAGATGGACCGCTCCCGTGCCCGCTGCTTTTCCAATATGTATTTGTGGACATCTGTCATTAACCATTCCAAGGTTTTTATGGGAAGCGTACCTGGGAAAAACGCCAGTCTGCTTTGGAGTTCTCTTCTAAACTCATTCTGTGGAGCAATAAGAGGTACTGTAACCATGAGTTCCTTTCTGTCTGCATCCCTGTAGTCCGCGGCCGCCTCCTCCTCCTCATGATGGAACGCTGTCCGAAAACTAGCCGGTTCTATCCTGCTGTAGCCAGGGGCGCTGTACGGATACTAGCGTTGCCCTTAATTTGTACTCCACGGAATGGTGTCTCCTGTAGCTGTCCTTCTGACCGTGGGAACAATTCCGCCACTTGCCACCAAATGTAACAGAGCTGGAACAGGCAGTCCAATATCTCCGCTGGTATACAGTAAAATATCCAAAAAACACTACAGTCTGACCATTCCCGATCTCCCATATTGGACGACACACAATTTGGGAGTCAAATGAATACTGACTTTATTTTGTTATGTGCAGAAATATATATACACATCTCTTCCCACAGGCAATCCACATCCCCCATAGTTGGCCACACAATACACATAGAGAGAACAATACGTGAGTCACACCTCCCTGGCAACTTGATATAATCAGACATTGATTAAATCAGCCGTCTTTGTTCTTATCTGAGAATGAAAACACTTTATACAATCGACTCCCTTATCTCTGAAGTCTCTGTAATAGGATTATCTATTAGCCTAGGTCTGCAATAGTCTGGCTAATATTCTGCAGAGCATAAACCAACATACATATAATATAACAGTAGGATCATATTTTAACCAATAATTAAACAACCATAAAACAGGGTAAAACAGTGATGGGTTCCGTTACAGGTAGTGCTTGTGGACAACCACCTACGTAACAGTTCTCAATGCCAAGCAGCAGCTGCAAAGGCAAATAAACTATTAATGCATATATTAAGAAGGGTATAGAAGCAAGGGAGGCAGATATAATTCTACCACTATACAAATCCCTAGTACGCCCTCATTTGGAAAATGGAGTACAATTTTGGGCACCAATTCATAAAAAGGTAATTTTAGAACTGGAAAGAGTACAGAGAAGGGCTACAAAACTAATAATGTGAATGGAGGGGCAAACCTAAAAAGAAAGACTTACCAAATTAAACTTATTTTCTTTAGAAAAAAGGCGTCTAAGAGGGGATATGATTACCCTATATAAATACATCCAGGGTCAGTATAAAGATTTGTCAAGGGAGCTTTTTGTGCCAAGAGGTTTTCAATTGATACACGGACATCCTTTGAGGTTAGAACTAAAAAGATTCCACCTTAAAGAAAGAAAAGTGTTCTTCACAGTAAGGGTGGTTGATCTGTGGAATTCTCTACCAAAGGAGGTGATTGCAGCGGATTCGATAGATACATTTAAAAATGTAAAAAGGGATTGGATATATTTTTAAATAAAAAGGGCATTCAGGGTTACCCTTGTTAATAAGAGAGAAAGTATTGATCAAGGGAGGAATCCAATCGCCAGTATCTGGGGTCAGGAAGGATTTTTTTTTTTCCTTTTGAGACAATTGGCAAAGTTTTGCTGTTTTTTTGGTTTGTTTGTTTGCCTTCCTCTGGATCACTTAACAACTAATAACAACTATTGCAGATCAGAGGAGATCTCAAAAGGTTGAACTTGATGAGCTAAAAGTCTTTATTCAACCTCAATTATTATGTAACAATAGATAGATAGATAGATAGATAGATAGATAGATAGATAGATTCCACTATTTTTTATTCCACTAATAACTGCTAATTTTTAAAAAAAGTTTTAGATCTGTTTACAAAGACATATTGTACTGCCTACTTGCTATTCCATGATTAATAACATATGCAGAACCATACGGTGAAGGCACTGTGAACACAAAGATTTATATTAGTTTTCCCGGAACTCAGGAATGGAGTGAGTAGTTAACCCACAACAAACCTGTTTAGTTGATTCCAGCATTACATTCTCTGAACAAATTAATATGTGAAGGATTAACTCTAATAAAAAAATGTATTTCAAAACTTCAGAATGGATTTCAACATGTTTTCAGGAGATCTTTACTGTGATGTGGGCCAAATTGTGCTGAATTAAGTGGCCCTTGTATATGAGCTATGTAAAATGTAAGAAAGTTTACCCTAACAAGCTATGTAAAAGTTTTTAATTTTTTTTTCAGGACAGCAGTATTAAAAAATGTGTTTTGCTTCTATATTTCTGTAACTGACACTTCAGAATGCTGAAAAATGTTAACTGATTAAGTCATATACCTGTACTGCAGCTGCAGTTCTAAACTATGACAGTATCTACATTCTTACAGAGATTTTGTAAAGGCATAAAAGACAATGCCGCAACTTTGACACATATATTTAGAGTTCTGTAAGAGAACTCTGCAGCCAAGCAGAGCCAAAACTCCAATGCTTGTTTGAGATAGGATGCTGAAATATGTAAGGAGTCTGCCTTTGTACAGAAATACATTACATTTCTTGAAGACACTTTAATAGGCTATTAACCCTGAAGGAATGGAAATTATATTATGGAATGTTTAATGAAACTTTTTATTAAATATAGCATATTCTTCATTGCAAAGATTTAATTTACACAGAATAGCCAGTTGCTTAGCTGATGACTCTTTAATAAAATACAAAATTCTTTAAAATCATTTTTTTTTTATAATCAACATACAATGCTAGTCCAAAACATTTAAATGTATATGAATATGGAAGTTTGTAAGAAGTAAAATGATATTCAACAGGTTACAAAATTATAAGATTTGAACCAACTGCTTTGTCCAAGTAAAAGGAGAACTGTATTCCCATATTTTAATCTGTTCTTTTGAGCAACTGTACTTGCCAATGGGTAAACTAATTTGTGAAAGTAACAACTGATAAGTAAAGTCTGGTATTAAGATAATACAACTCTAAGTAACAACATTTTCAATAGGATTATTTTTTTGCATATTTTGTTTGAATTTAAGTGGAACAATTATTGGCTCAAATATGTGGGCTTACCAACTCGGACTGACACAAAGAAATAGTCCTCAGGAAACATTTCAGGCCATACAATTGGACAAGTCTGGTCTACAGAGGTATTTAATTTATCTCAATCATCTCAATCAAGCAGGACAAAGCATGAACCGTGCACAGGATATTTGCGTGTGTTAATGTAGTTGATGATTCTATGGATATTGGTTTTAACTGATCCAATTATAGAGATGTTAATTCTACTTTTGGGGGCACTCACTAATTTTTATACATACACCCCAGTTAAACACATAACCCTCATCACAAACACATCGTGGCAGGCATTCTTTGGATGGTGATGGTTCCTGTCCCAAAGTATCACATGTCTGCCTATATGTTTTCAGGCAAGGATTGAAAGTCGAATGTTCAGGACAGGAGACCTTGCACTGTGAGGTGGGCACACAGACATCGGAGTCCTCGGATTCATAGACATAACCTTCAATACAATCACATCCAATCCAACATGGCTCAATGCACCCTTCAGACATCTGATTCACATTGTCACAGTTACTAAAGCAGATTTTTCTACAGCCTGGTCCTACGGAGTTTGGTGGACATTCAGTACCTATAGATATAATACAAAACATTGTGTTATAATATCGGTGAATGGAAAAATCAGTACTTTATGAGCAACTTCTATTGTGAAGATGTGAAGAGTATGTATATGAAATACATTTTTCTTTATAAATACAATTTCTACATATCACTGATACTTAACAATCAGATGTATCTCTGTGTCTAATAGTGATATTAAAATGTAACAGTTTAAACAGTCTATAAATAATATATAACACAAATAAGTAATTCTTTTAAAGTGGAACATTATAGGAAAAACTTGTAATTAAAGTATAAAATATTTTTTAGAAACACCCATTTATGATAATTTTCCTTTAAAACTCCAGTATCCTATAAAATGTCATAATATACAGCAAGATTTTAAAAAAAAAACTCTTTATTATAAGTTTTGAAAAAATGCAGTTTTCTTACTGAAAACTTCTAAATTTCATTTCCAGCTTCTTATCATATATCCTGATTATCTGCACTGTATCGGGTTTGTCTGAGTTCATGTCATTAATAGAACTGTACCATAAAATCCCCAGATATTAGCAAATTATTCTATGACTAATCAATTCCAAGGGTGGGCAGTACTCGAATGCTGCATACATCAATTTACCATAGAACTAATTAGTTCAATATACCCAAGGTCTTTTACAAAAATGGGTTTATTATCTGCCCTAAAGTAGATACATTAGGTTGAAAGTAAAAGTGTTACCAATGTTGTTATATACAAAAACCTTGCTATCATTTAAAAGTGAAACTATTAGCATTCAATGGGATACACTGATTATAAACTAATACAGTAAATACTACTTTGTAAGCAACAGGAGACACTGATCATTTAACCCTCTCCCTACTGAACTGACTAAAGGGTTTTAACAATTTGGGTGGAAATTCTGTATAAACTATTTTAAAAAGATTAATAAAAGTAAATGTTTATCTTGGTTATATACTTTCCCTTGTCTTTTAACTTCTAATTTTGTTTAATACAAATGTCATATGCTGTAGACCACATCATTCGTAATGTTGTTCAGGGGTGGGGTGTTATAGTATCCTTTAATTTTTGATTCCATCAACTCCTACACCCTTGTTATCATCAAGGCTTCCTAAAGCCCATAACAGTTCACTTTCCGAGATATGGGTCTCCAGCTCATTGGACAAACTACTTTTTTGTCTTATTCACACCCACTTTGGCATAAAAGGTTTTCTTCTGATCCACGTTTTTCTTGAAGAGATCTCTAAACTTTTCCATTCTAGTATGTTCTTCTATCTCTTTGCATCACTAAATATAGAATGTCTTAATGTTTCTTCTTGCTATCCTCTAGAATTCTGCATTCAGTTGGACAATTATTTTTCTTTTTCCCACTACCTTTTGTTTTTTGTCTGTCCTGTACTACTTTCAAAGCCTCGACAGGCAACAATGTTTTCTTTCTTTTGGGATATACTTTCTTGCTGTTTTCTACAGACACATTCAAAGCAGGCTATCCTTTCAACTATGGCCTAACCTCTTCATTAGATCTGGTGCTACTCATACTCACACTCTGCTCTTATCCAGTAATTTGGTAGGCACCTTCTAACAGGAGGGGCTCATCTTCCGGTACCATATTGTTATGTCTCTGGTTGTGCTTATCCATAAATTATCTTGACAAAGATACTCTAGTGGATTGCCAGCTCCTTATCCAATGAACTGTGAAATATCTGACCTATATGCTGTAACCTGCCCATCTTGGATGTTCCTACATGGTATAGCTCATATGTTAATTGAAGTACACAAGCCCCTTCATCATGGCAAGGAAAATAAAAGAGAGTTGCAGAAAAAAAACATTTATCTAAAGTTTTTGATTGTGTGAATCACAAGAAAATGTTGCAAAATCTTAAACAGATGTGGGTACCAGACCATCTCATCTGTCTCCGGAGGAATTTGTATGTGGATTTAGCATCTACACTTAGAATCAAACATGGAACAATCAAACCATTCAAGATCTAGAAAGGAGTGTGACATGGTTGTACATTGAACTTATATGCAGAATACATCATGCGTAAAGCCAGGCTGGATGAGTCTAAAGCATGAATCAATCAATATTGCTTGGAAAAATAATAGCAACCTCAGATACACAGATGATAATTCTCTGATGGCTAAAAGTTAGGAGGAACTACAGAACCTATTGATGAGGTTGAAAGATGAAAGTCCATCAGCTTGTCTGCTGCTTAGCTTTAAAAAGGCAAAGATCAAAAAAGTGGTGCACTAAGGAGGCGTTTGGGTTTTTAGAGCACTTGGCTGACTTCTCACTTGGGTACAATCTCTATAGCAAGCGTGGATTGCACCTTAATAATGAGGGAGCTGTGTGCTAGGGGGTAGGATGGCAGAAAGGCTGGAGGGCATTCAGGGTTATCCTGGTTAATTAGAGAGGGAGTATTAATCCAGGGAGGAGTCAGTGTCTAGGGTCAGGAAGGAATTCTATTGTTTTTCCTTTTTGAGACAATTGGCAAAGTTTATAATCTTAATGGAGCAAATTTATGATATCTATTTATCGGTTTTGTTGCCTTTCCTTAATTCATTTTTTTCTTCTCTCTTTTTTTCATTTTTTGTCTTTGCAAAGCTATACTTTATAATAATTTATTATTATCATTATAATTGTTATAATTGTTTAATTATAAATAAAATAAAAATATATTGGAAAAGGTAGTCATCAGTCATTAAGAAACAACCTATATGTGATGAATACATTTATTTTTTTACTATGTTCTAAGCATGAATTTTGAGTTATATCTATGATACTTGACTATTATGTTTATCTATACCTACTAAAAACAAAAAAGAACAAACAAATACTATAAATATATAATTATGATTTATAAGTATTTTAGGGCATAAAAGGCCCAGCTTGCAAAAGTAAGTATAGGAGAGAAAGCGTGTTGATCAGGGGGTATGGAAAGAGTTAAATGATGATGAAAACTGGTATGGAGAGAAAGGTTAGAAGTGAGTAGGTATGAAAAGAAAATGGGTGGAGTTTGGTGGGTTTGAAACATAGTGGATAAGAGAGAGGTGGTGGATGGGGATAGACATGAAAAGAAAGACTTTTATAGGTTTGAGTGTTAGGAAAGATAGAGCTCAACTGTTAGTGTGGGTGAAATGCACAGGGTTTCTTTTCTTATGTATATCTCCCACTATATACATTCTATTTCTGTGGAGGATATTTTTTTGTATTTTTTTGAGGATGTGAATTTTGGTGATTCATCTTGTGCTTCAAGAATGTGTTTTGGATTATAATTTTACTCATCGATCCATTCTTGTATGTAACATTTTATTGTATCCATAAAAAAAGTATTTGATTTACTTCACTAAAAATGTATGCCCCATGTGATAAAATAAGAATGGATAGTTTTACCCGCACTCAATCTTTTAGTATATCTGTTTGTACCTATAATTTGCATACTCTGCGGATTATGCTGTAATCTTAGAAATAAAGTATACAAATGTTAAGTTATTGAAGGATAGCAAAAGATGGATTAAATCACAGAAAAAATATATAGTGTTACTTACAACTCTTTATATTTTCTGGATACACAGTATTAATGGAATGAACCAATATATTGTATTACTTACTTGTTGGAACAGCTTGCGTCTGATCCATCAAAGACAGAGAAAAGGCTGAAAAAACAAACACATTCATATAACTTTATAGTGATAAAAAAATGTCATCATACATAATAATTCTATATAGCTTTTCAGTTTATTTACCACCCAAGGGCTTGGTCACATTAGTGACAGAAGAGCATATTCTAAGAAAAAAATGTTGTGATATTTTTCTTATACTGATCCTGTTAAAGTATTTATCCAGTGCCCTGCAACAGATATCCTAACAGGAAAACTTCTGATTTACATTAGATTCACATTCGACAAGATCAGAACACTGGTTTTCCAAAAGTCATCGCTTTTTCAAAATATGCAGTATAATTAATTGTAATAATTAATATGATGATACATTTGAGGTTTTTTTTAAATACTCACTCAACATTAGCAGCTGCACCAGTGACCGGGAGATTAGGAAATGCATACTGGATTTATATCTGAAAGAATGAGAAGCAAACACTTGTAAATAAAGAGGAAAATATGGAGATAGTATCGAGATAGTAAAATAGGTCTTTGTCCTGCATTTAAAAGAACTGGTATTGAATATTAAGTTGTTCATTTTTTCCATGGAAAATAAAATTATATTATTTGAAAAAAATTAACACTAAAACAACAGAGCGGCAGATAATAAAAAATACAGTGCATTTGATCCAACTTTGTAAGCAGGTACTCGTGTTATTATTTTTTTTATTATCTGATTTGCATCAAAATCAATGGGAACAAAAGCACAATATGTTTTAGTTGATACATCATAAGTGATAAATTGCATTTTAAATAGAATGAAATTGATAAAGTACTTGTTCTTACATTTAGTTTTCAATTATGCCATATGTGGAACTGTGTCATTCATTTATTTCATTTGTTTTCTTTCTAAAATAATTTAGCATTTCTTTTTTTTTAGAGATTATGAAGCTTGTATTTACTAAACACAGTATTATACATCATACATCTATACATTATGTACACAATAAATGGAAACAGAGGTACAATACCTTCTTCAGGATCTCTTACTGCAAAGTGTAGGATGGGTGTGATCTTCTCAGAGACAGCTGGTCTTTTATATACTTAATTAATTAGGTTAATTCCTTATCCCACATGCATTACTTCTAGGAATGCCTTCAGGTGTTTTTTGTACACGTGAAACCTATAATTTTATTGCAAAATTTGCATGTCTTTTGTTTAAATGTGTTCTGTATTTATAAGATACAGTAGGTACATTCCAGTAAGCAATATTCAAAAAATAAACTAAATAATGTTTTAAAACTCTTGTCTAAAAAATATCACTAGAACAGTTCATAAACATGGGAAGATGTTTTCTCCATTCACTTTTCATGATCAGTAATGTTCAACAGGAAATAAATATTATTTTAGAATGGTATTGTACAATGTAATATCTAAAAGATTTATGGGGGCTCCTCAAGCATTGAATTGTCTCCCAAGGAACCCACAACCCTTCCCAATTCCTCAACATGATCAAGTCAAGACTTGTGCCCATGTTATGAAACTGCTTCCCATGGAAAACCTCTCCTGAGCACTCAACAACTCTTCAGGATGTTTAAGACCCTCTCTAAATACTTCTGTATATGTCTGTTTCCACAGAGTAAACTTTTTGGGTCTTTTTGTCAGTAACAATGTTCACTGTCAGATATATTTAATTCTTAAAATGTTTAGAGAAAGAATTAAAATTTCTTATTAAATTAAAATGACTATGAGCACCTGTTTAAGAGTCAATAGTAACCAGGGAAATGGATTAGAGAGAACAATGGGACATTGCTCTGCACCATGGGAATGGTTAGGAGCATTGAGGATACAATGGCACGGACTACGACTCCACTGGACCATTTACAGAGTTCTAGTACTCTTTATTTCGGAGCTTAGAGAACATTTATATAAATATTTCCCTTATTTTGGGGTGCCTTATCAAATTGGTCTCAGTTGATGGAGGAGATATTCTACATGGCTTATTAGTTGGGTTGGAATTGACCAGGACTCATTTAAGGATCACTGAACTCTATGCTCAATCTATGGGAACCATAGCCAGGGCATGGAATGTACTCTTTGATAAAGTCAGGTGAGGGAAACAATCAATGCAAAATATAATGATGAATGTTATAGAAAGAGAAACATTGAAAATGCATTTTATTATTCATCTGTAGCTCTTTAAGACCTGTTAGAATATTTGGGGTGATGTTAGGTGTATATATTGGTATGCTTGATACCAGTGGTCTGGGGAGTTACACAATTATTATAAAGGTATACAAACTAACGATAAAATTGTGGTTTATTTTAGTACAAAAATCCACAGCAGACATCAGAGATCTATAGATGAATACTCTAAATGAAGCAATTAGTACCTTATGCACCAATTACTGGAGTAGATGCACATTTTTGTTTAATAAAGACTTAATTGAAACTGAAGATATTACAGATAAATATTTAGAGAACAATGTAAGTTTTAGTGTTATATGTAGACTGTAAGATGAAAGAGATCTATTAATATATGCTCACTAGGAATCAGTCAGTATATGTTGTTACCTATAATATCTACCTTGGTGTGCAGCCGTATAGCTGAGAATGCTATTTCCCAATGAGTCTAACCACTTATTATATTTTATTTCAGCATTATCATTATGCAAATAAGTTGCCCAATGTGTTTATATTAATGTGTTGTATTAATTAATTCTGTTGAAATTAAATGTGTAGTGTGACATATTTTAAGGGACAGGGAAGGTATAGGAGGAAGAACATGACAGGAAATACAACTAATGTCTTGTTATTGCCAGTATCTCATTTGCAATTCCAAAATATAGTTTTTATATATTCTGATTATTAACCTTTTCATGATCAGGGCAGTATAATGGGTCAGGGACAAAAACTTGAATGTGACTTTATTAATGTATTTTTATTTGGATAGGGCCAACATATTCTGTGCATATTCTGCTCTGGGGGACAAGAATACACATTGACACAGAATTATATAAAAAGAGTTGTTATCCTTGCCCATGAGCTAACAATCAGACATTATACCACAACAAAAGGTGAAAGAAATAGAGGGGAAGAGGGAGAACTGGAGACTTAGCCAGGTAGATGTTGTGTCTGGGCAAATCTGAGCATTATGTGTAAATATAGGATCTGAGTAAAGAGGAAACTTTGGTATTTCTTAGTGTTATAGGGGAATGCTTAAATTATTTATTGCAAGATTAAATTGCATCCCAATGTGAGTTTGCTAAAGTGAAATTAGGGAGAGCTTGGAGCTGAGGAAAATGATTTATGCAAGTCAGAAGAGCATTAAAGTACCGCTTAATGACATTTTTTATTTAATTTTTTTAAACTTTAAGTTGAACCCAGAGCTTAATTAAGCAGTAGAAGAGTCATACATCTAGTTCTAAATTAGAATAACATATCTTTGATTTATCTGCAGGACCCTGGGGAGATCCATGATATATTGAAGTTGTGTGTGTGTGAGCAAGGCATTTACATTTCTGTAGAGCTATTGTTGCAGTGAATGATGCAAAATGGTCGGCTTCTGTGCCAGTGAGATGGAATTATCTTTACAACAGCTCTCTGTGCCCACCTTCCCCACCCTCTCTCCATTGATAGCTAAAACACACTCCTGCATCTGCAGCTTTAAGGTTGTGATGTAACAAACACAAAATGGATTCCTGTACATGTACACCCATGGTTTGCACAGCTGCAAATATTGTTAAGTTGCTACATACTTGACAAGCAAGTGTTGTTTTTTCTTGAACTGCAGTGGTAATTATAGCTTTGAGAAATGCAACTGATACCTGCAATATAAAAGTACAAGAATCATGGGTGGATATGAAGAGGGTAAGTGCGAGAGAATGTGGAATGAATTCAACTGCAAAATGAGAGGAAGAGCTGATGTGTGGACCCTGTGTTTGGAGGCAAAAGGAGATTATAAGAACATAACAATATATGTTGACTGAAAAGCAGAGGAAGTGGTTAATTAGGAGCTAGGTAGAGGAAGTGAATACGCTAACAAGTCAAACCAAGCAGAGAGGCTAGCTATAAAGTTGAACAAAGAAATAAAACAATGTGCAAAAAATGCTAATATGACAAATGTGATTCATTATTTCGAGCAGTAGGAATAATCACATTTTATAGGAAGCAGGAATCCATGTCCAGTACAAAAGCAGGTTGGGGAGTGGGGATGGTGTGTGTGAATACTTTTGTAAACCTTTTGTGGTTTTTTTTTTGTTCAGTTAAATACAGGTTCAAAAGAAAATCAACTTAGCTTCAGCTTTACTTAGGGCCAAACTATATTTCTATGAATTGATTCTGGCACAGGGGACATCCTATGGAGACGGAGGCATGGTCATCAGAAGATGATGCAATTGGTGTCAGGTTTGAAGCACAAATGCAAAGAATTTGGATACTAAATTCAGGTCTCAAAACATGGAACAATAGTATGACAGAAGGTGGGATAGAGGTAGGGATTAGCAACCTTCAGCAATTACAGGTAAATGTTATACATGCTATATTGATGGACAATTGTTAATATGGAGCAGGTGCAGATCCATTGTTACTTCTTTCATGGTATATATTAATAAAAGTATTATAATCTAAAAAAAAATATTTGAGTGGCACTTCAGTCTTTGATGATCTGCACCTGATTAAGCCATCAAGTATAATAAACAAGTCTGTCAAAACAACAATTGAAACCCTTATTTCAATAGACAAAGGTCAAGTGGTGTCAAGTAAACCCCTACTTCACCTTAGCCATTGTTTGTAGCTTTACATTCATGTACCAACTGGGGCACTGACATGCAGGGCCAGATCATTCATTAGGCGAGGTAGGCTCCCGCCTACAGGCGGATCTCTGAGAGGAGCGCCTCATTTTCCCCCCATCTTTCACCAGAGACACCCTCCAAATCCCTTCCTCGGATGTGCTTTACTCTGCAGTGCCTGCTTCCTCTATGCACACAAGCACTGCCAGAGTTTAGTACTCACTGGTAAACAGTTGTCTACATTTAATTACTACTTAATTGATTACTACTTAATTAATTACTTAATGTCAGTAAATCCTCAGATTATCAGATAAAAGGCCAATCAATGCCAACCACTGTAAATATACCTCAGTCTGGTTGAAATCATAATAAGAACAACTGTTAGTGTGATCTTTTCCAGATAATAATAATAATAATGGCTGATAAGACATTTAATTCCTCTCTTATTTGTCATGCATGGAACAGTTTAAGGAATATAGAATACACTTTCTTTTCATAATTTATATATTCCATTAAGAAAAGTATTTTATAATACAAAAACCGTATGTGATTTTCATGTATGGTGGGTACTTGTTATGTGAAGTTTTTATTTTCTTATCTGTTTTTTTTCACAACTACACTATAAGAATTTTACAGCTAATCAATAGCTCAATAATGTTTTTATTTTTGTTATTTTCTTACAAGAACTCTACAACTGTAATAATACCAGGATTAAATATGAACCAGCAAAATATATATATATAATTGGATGTAATTGGATATTAGTGAAAAGCAAAGTAAAAGCATACATCATAAGGTACACCCATTAGGTCTTATATTTTGTTGATTGACATGTTTTATTTTTCACATTTACATTTTTGAAAATAAATTAATTTCAATTAGCCACATTTATACCATTTTTTTTATACTAGATGTATTTTACAATTTACTGTTTTGGTTTAATTTATTTTTATAGCACAAAGATAAACAAATAAAAGTCAATTCATTGACAAATAGGAAACAAAAATGCAGCAATATTTCAACATTCGTTTGTTTTTACAATATATATTTTTTTCTTGTGGTGACAAATTGTTGACAATGATCAACCTCAACAGTTTATAGTGAAAATAAATTATACTCTACACTCATCCTCCTATTCTGCTATGTGTATTGATACTTTGCTTTTGTTCCTGAATTACTGAGCTAGGCAAATATTTCCATCCTATAAATTGAAAAAATTGTTTAATTAAGGAATTAAACAAATTAAACAATGTTTCTATATATTTTGGTGTTAGGCAGCAGGGATTCTAATCAAAGTTAAATATAAAAAATCCTATAAATTGACCATCCTAACACAATGCTGTTTTCCAACAGCATTTTCTCAAATGCTGCTAAAAGTGGCTAGTACATCTAGTACCTATAAATACACTGTATGCATGAGCAGTGGGGGCAGACCATTACAGGGACTACTTGAAATGAGAGAGCTTTTAAGCATGTTAGAATTATGTTTAGATATACAAACACACACTTATGTATTTTATTTTATTATTAAAACCAGTGATGAACTGTCAGTGGGACCCAGACAAGGAAGGCCTTCCTGCGCGCAGCGATGACTATCAGCAAGGCCTAGGGACAAGGTAGCTGAGAATAAAAGTGTGAGCAGATCTTCACACAATATTTGGAGGCAGGAGAAGCTGAGTTGTGGTAAGGGAAGAGGCTGCACATATTCCAAACAATAAGTAGCACTATCTTGTCCACCGACGCTAATACATTTGCACAATTAGCCTGCCCCAGAGAGTACAGTTGGATTAAATCTTACTCATAATATTCTTCTGCATTATACCATTTCCATGTGACAGGCAACTCCAATTACAGCATGTGAATGAAAATCAATATGAAAGATTTTATTTCATCCAATAGTCATGTGAGCCCTCATATCTTCCTTTCCTTTTCCATATCTAAAATCATAAAGTATGTGTATTTATGTATATATAACTGTAACAATTGTCATCAACAGTATTGATCCTTACCACATCACAGTACTGAGAGCGATCGTGTATCCGTCACATCCATGGGAAGATATATCATCTACACAATAACATTGGTGATAAACACTGAGGTATGAGAAATGTCATCATGGGCAGCCTGAGGCATTTATAAAAAATGTGGGTGACTCTCATCCTGGCTTAATGAGGGCCGCTAATCCATACTGGAGGTGAACACAGCAGGTATATCAATATGTAGCACAGACCATGCACTGGATTGTCATAGGGAGCCTGTAAGGAACAGGGTGTTAAATACACAGGGTTATGGGTATATAGGTTCGAATAATGAAAAGGGGTATTGCTGTTGTTGAGAAAGGCTAACAGTAGTACAAGGAGGCTGTAGAGAGGCAGACGGAGCCTCTGGTAAGTTACCTCTTTCATGGGAATCTTGGGTACACCTGTCCTAAAAAGTTCCATGCCATTGCTGTTGTGCATGTGACAAGATTTCATCATGGTGCATATTGTAGGTGTTGTGTGCACCAATATGTGAATTGATGTTAAAATATGATGATATTAACATCAGATTTAATGTGGAAAGTGTTCATTCTCCTCTTCTGTGTTAAATAACTTCCTGACTTAAAAATAAGGACCCCACAAAAGATAACTGCTACTAATGGAACGTTTTCATAAACAAGAAATATGCAAAGCATGCATGAGCAAATGTGCCAATGTGTTATGCCCCATATTCTGTGTATGTGAAACATGATAGACTTTGAGGCAAATAATGAATTTACAAAGGTATAATGTGAATAAAAACTAAACAGACACCTGTGGGTGAACGTTTCTGTCAAAATAGACACAGCCGTCATAATCTCACAGAAAGACAGAAATATCTTGGAATACAAATTCATGTATATATCTTAAACCTTAAAATACGGAGTACCGTATTTTTCGCCATATAAGATGCACCTGACCATAAGAGGCACCTAGTTTTTAGAGGAGGAAAACAAGAAAAAAATATTCTGAATCAAACACAAATACACTTCACACACATATACACACCTACATCACACACAAATATATATATATATATATATATATATATACATACACCACACACACACATTTAGAGCATTTGGAAGCCTCCAGGAGCTCCTCCCTGACCCTCCTGATCCTCCCTGCCCCTCTTGATCCTCCCCTTTCTTCTCTTGATTCTCCCCTCTGTCCATCCCTGATCATCCCTTGGCCCATCTTGATCTCACCCCATCGCGCAGCGCTTCCTACCAGCACTCCTCCTTTACTGCAGCCTTCCCATGCGTCGCGTGTGTGATGTCACTAAGATGCAGTTAAGAGGCATGCTGCTGGTGCCGTAGGAAGTGCCAATGGGGAGGATCAGGAGTGGGTATCTCAAGGGGGCCAAGGGAAGGATCAGAGGGGTCGAAGGGGAGAATCAGGAGGGGGAGAGGATCAAGAGGGGCAGAAAGAGGACTGTGAGCAAGCACCACACAAAGTTAGGGGCAGTTTTAATGCAGGCAAAATGTGTATTTGTCATATAAGACGCACCAATTCCCCCCCCCCCCCCCAGTTTTGGGGAAGAAAAAGTGCGTCTTATACTATATATCTCCACCAGGGGGAAGGGAAACATCTTTAAAATATATAAAAAAATAGGGGCACCAGTCCGATCCCTAATATATCTGCACAAAAAAGTTCAACCGCAACTGTGGGAGCTTTTTTTTGCTCAATGTACATACCATCACAATCTCAACTAGCCATGATTTATTCTCACTAAACGTAGACCCATGTACCGTCTATTAGAAAAAAAGCCTAGGATACTATGCATAGTGGCTGGGGCGCGTGAGGTATCAGAAAATTAGCTAATCTTGAATTTTGAGATGCACCATAGCCCTAGGAACCAATGGAAAATGCAAATGTGACATTAATTGACAGGAAGAGGTAATAAAATAGTGTGTTTCCTGCCCAAAGGCTGATTGTGTTGTAGCTTTTCCAAGTGAACATGCAGGTCTAGGCATCAGTGGTTTTGGTGCATCACATAGGAGAGAAGAGGAGGTGTTGTTCTTGTTCTTTTGAGGTAGGAAGACATTTTGTTAATTTTATTATAAATAATTTACTGTTAAATGTACACTTACATATCTCACTTAATTTGCAAACACATAGCTTAATACACACTTATATTTACATATCTGGCACAGAGGCCTCAACAACATTAAACCCCATACCTCCCACCCTATACTCTCACCCCACACTCTCAACCATAACACTATAATTAAACACATAGAACATTTTTCTTTATTACACTTACATTTACACACACATAATATTTATATTTGAATTGTCTTTTATTTGTTTGGAGAGAATATGGAGAGAGGAGTGAATGGGAAAGGAGGAGAGGAGAGTGGGTGCCCTGAAGAGAGTAGCTAGTAGAGAAGGCGAGAGAGCGAGAGGAGAAGAAAGAGGAAGAGATGTGGATGAGGGAGAGAAAGGGAGAGAGGGAGAGGAGCAGTGATAGAAGTAGAGAGAAGGAGAGGGGAGATGAGACAGAGTGCCAGCAGTGGGTACAGAGGGGAAGGGACTTGGTCCTAGTGGTGAGGTGAGGTCTTTGGAGGTGAGGAGGAAATGTTGGAAGAGGCTCAAGCTGCCAGAGCAACAGGTGGTGGCCCTCCAATGACCTTCAATTTTAACGAGTGGGAGAGGATGCTGAGACATTGGATCACCCCAGTAACAATGGACAGACTAATGGGCACGGTGGACATTCAGCCGCCAGGGAATCTGCCAAATGAATAATAAACATTATCATCCCATTACATACTCAAGTAAACTACACACAAAGATAACACAAATCCAATGAAAATGCTGCCCATCAATTAAAGGGATGTTTAACGTTCCTTGAAATGATTAGGTATATAATATGGTTGTGTCTATTTATTTAGAGATACCAGATATAACGAGAATCACTTAAAACAAATATTTAAAATGTATAAACATCCTGATATTTGGCTTCTGTATTAGTCAGGGTCTCTCCATCACGAATCAGCATTTCCAGGAGTCTCAGTAACCTTCCTGTGCTAGTGACCAGGACAAGTTACTTGAATGGTGGAGATAGGATTAGTATCATAGCCACCACAAATGATATATGTCTCAGCAGTCAACTGATTAATTTTTGATAAGTCAGCAATATTTATAGCAGTTTGATACAGAGATGGGGGCATACAATACAACAATGCCAGGGAGTGGCAGACAAACACATGAGATTGACTCCACATAAGGTTCAACATTAGCATTCTGACCTGTGAACAATTGGCCAACCTCCAAAACACACATATCGTCTCTGGCTGTCTAGCATATCAGAGATGTAAAAAGATTATCTGGCAAACAATGGGACAAAACAGATTACAATACAATCACTGGTTCCTGTCTGTCTACATTATAGACCCATTTTATTTAACAGTTTCATGACCATTTAGTTAAAGTTTAAACAATAAACACAGAACACAGTAATATTGTACGGGGAGTTACATATTGTATACAGGATAAGGCAGAGATATATGTCATAAGACCATAGGAAGCATTGTGGTACACCATAGCCCTATATTTGGGGGCTTTTCACCCCACCACCCACCTGCCCTCATTTCCCCTGTGGCAATAAAATTCCCCTACCCATTTTTCAATGTGGCTGTATGTCCTCTATGGCGGCTCAATGCACCTGGATCCAGGTCTTGGAAAGAAGTCTATGACAATCATCCAATCTTCCTATCTGATATACTACTGATATCGCATTTTATTTCTGAGGACAGCTGAAACTGAGACAAAGCCTGAAGTTGAAAAATATTTTGAAGAGCCTCAGTATGACCCTCTACAGGATCCCTGGTATGAGGAGGAGGAGCAGCCACAGCAGGACGAGCCTCCAGAGTAGGACCCAGGATATGAGGTGGACGATGACAGCTTAATGTCATCATTGGGGCAACCTGGTGGGCCATCAACCACCAGAGTGGAGTTTAATACCACTAGCCCCATCCTCCCCCAGAAAGATCCCACATCCTGCTCCTCCACCACCACCTCCTCCTGCTCAGGTGATGCCAGGTTCAGCCCTAATACAGCTACCTAAACTACCAGCTCAGCACCTCCCCACCATACCACCATCATCACTTGCCGCCTATACCTCTGCAGTCCTCACCAGCAGTCGAAAATCCCTCAAGGCCCTCTTTGGAAGTCAACATAGCTGATTTGCACAAATTCCAGTGACAACAGGAGGGGATGAGGCTTAGCCTCCTCACAGGCATATTCTCCACAGAAAAAAACTGTGGCACACATGTAAAGACACATTTATAAGCAGATGAGGAGATATAATGTGAAAGCAGAGATCGTCCTGGTCGAGACCTTCCTGCCCAGGCTGTTGCAAGCAGTCAACAACCAGAGTGATCTACTCTAGCTGAACATGGATCTGTAGCAATGGGCTCTGACAAGCACTGCTCCCGCAATGTCAGAGCAGTCCCAGAGCCACCAAAAACCTAGCCAGTACCCTCTGCTTCAATGCTTCCACCTCTATCAGCAATGCCTCCACCTCCATCAGCAATGCCTCCACCTGCATCACCCTTGTGACCCACATGTAGGAAAGGGCATAGTGGCATGGGGGGGGGGGGGGCGGCTGTTACCAAACAGAGGAGGAGATCTGTGCTGCATCTCATTCACTTCTCAAATACTGTCCTCAGTGAAAATGAATTTCTTCAAAATGTTATCTTACTCATGCTTGACCACAGACCAATGCACATATGGCTGAGGAATTGCATAGTCCTACAATACTATGTTAATCAAACCCAGCAGTTATATGTGTGTGAGCTAAGCTGTCATCAATATGGCTAAACAATATCATACAGAGATAGTGATAGCACTCCTAACATTCTGATTGTGGCCACACTAAATATCCCTTGTGAAATGCCACACAATAAACCTAGACACCTTGGCCCTCATTCAATTGCAATTTAGCCACATGAATAGGCCTCTAAATAAGCACATAACATATGTTTTTTAAATTAGTTTTTAGTAAGTAAGCATCTATCCAAAAGCAAGGTTTTTACTAACTAAAAACTTATTTGAAAAAAAATATGCTATGTGCTTATTTAGAGGCCTATTCAATTGGCCAAATCGCAAATTGAATGAGGGCCCTTGTCTGCAAAAAAAGTGTTTACAATATTACCCTCCCTTTGGTACACAGAGCTGGAGAGAAATTCCTAATATGGGCATGGGCTGGCCCCCTCCCTAGGGGGAGGTGTGGTGGTGGGACATACTGGGATTGAGTGTGCATAAATACTGTGACATTGATGTTATTTTAAACATACATAATTTGAGTTGTGTGTTAGATTCTGATGAAATATAATAATGTTAACCATTGGAATTATAATTACAGACTCTGCCTGCAACTCTGTTCCTAACCACTGGGGTTAGTACTATTGAAATTGCTTCCAGAGCTTCTGTGTTGCTGGCATCCTTTACCATAATCTTACCTTTAAAAGGCAGCTAGGTGATGATATGAATAAAATCCTTACAATCCAAGGTTCTAATTATTGTTATTGTGATGAAATTACCACATGTGATTCTAGTGCATGCTACATTGAGGAAAAAAAAGTATTTGATCCCCTGCTGATTTTGAACGTTTGTCCACTGACAAAGAAATGATCAGTCCATAATTTTAATGGTAGGTGTATTTTAACAGTCAGAGGCAGAATAAAAAAAAAAAAAAAAACAAGAAGACACATGTCAAAATAGTTATAAATTGATTTGCAGGTCAGTGAGTGATATAAGTATTTGACCCTTCAACTTAGTACTTAGTTGCAAAACCCTTGTTGGCAATCAAAGAGGTCAGACGTTACTTGTGGTTGGCCACCAGGTTTGCACATATTCCAGGAGGGATTTTGGCCCACTCCTCTTTGCAGTTTCTTTCCAAGTCATTAAGGTTTCAAAGCTGGTGTTTGGCAACTCAAACCTTCAGCTCCCTAAACAGATTTTCTATGGGATTAAAGTCTGGAGACTGCAGGACCTTAATGTGCTTCTTCTTGAGCAACTTCTTTGTTGCCATGGCTGTATGTTTTGGTTCATTGTCATGATGGAATACCAATCCACAACCCATTTTCACTGCTCTGGCTGAGGAAAGGAGGTTTTCACTCAAGATTTGACGGTACAAGGCCCAATCCACCCCTTTGATGCAGTGCAGTTGTCCTGTCCCCTTAGCAGGAAAACACCCCAAAGCATAATGTTTCCACCTCATAGGCAGCATGCCTCCTCCACCAAACACGGCGAGTTGAGATAATGTCAAAGAGCTTGATTTTGGTCTCATCTGACCACAACACTTTCACCCAGTTCTTCTCTGAATCATTCAGATGTTCATTGGCAAATTTCAGACTGGCCTGTACATATGCTTTATTGAGCAGGGGGACCTTGTGGGCACGGCAGGATTTCAGTCCTTCACAGCGTAGTGTGTTACCAATTGTTTTCTTGGTTACTTTGGTCCCAGCTGCATTAGTATCATTAACAAAATCCTCCCGTGTAGCTCTGGGCTCCTCACCGTTCTCATGATCATTGAAACTTCATGAGGTGAGATCTTGCATGGAGCACCAGACCAATTTAGACTGAGAGTTATTTTGTGTTTCTTCCATTTGCAAATAATCTCACCAACTGTTGTCACCTTCTCATCAAGCTGCTTGGCAATGGTCTTGTAGCCCATTCCAGCCTTGTGTAGTTCTAAAATCTTCTCCCTGACATCCTTGGACAGCTCTTTGGTGTTGGCCATGGTAGAGAGTTGGGAATCTGATTGAGTGCTTTTGTTTTTAATACAAGTAACGAGTTGGGATTAGGAGCACTCGGTTTAAGGAAGTGCTCCTAATATCTGCTCGTTACCTGTATAAAATACACCTGGGAGTCAGAAATCTTGCTGATTGATAGGGGATCAAATACTTATTTCACTCATTGACCTGCAAATCAATTTATAACTATATTGACATGCGTTTTTCTTGTTTTTTTGTTTTGTTATTCTGTCTCTCACTGTTAAGATACACCTACTATTAAAATTATAGACTGATCATTTCATTGGACAAGTGTGGTAAGTGGGGTTCCTCACGGTTCAGTATTAGGTTCTCTCCTTGTTAACATATTTATTAATGACTTAGAGGTGGGACTGGAAAGTAGTGTCTCCATTTTTGCTGATGACACAAAGTTGTGCATGGTAATTAAATCAGAAAATGATGAACTTTCCCTCCAAAGTGATTTGCCTAAATTAAAGAAATTTGCAATTAAATGGCAGTTGAGATTTAATATGAATAAATGTAAGGTTATGCATCTGGGAAGGAAAAATAACCATGCAATCTATAAACTTAATGAAGCAAATCTAGTGGTATCTAATATTGAAAGGCATTTGGTAGTGTAACGGAGCTGGAACACGCAGTCCAATATCTCCGCTGGTATACAGTAAAATATCCAAAATACACTACAGTCTCACCATTCCCGACCTCCCATATTGGACGACACACAATTTGGGAGTCAAATGAATACTGACTTTATTTTGTTATGTGCAGAAATATATATACACATCTCTTCCCACAGGCAATCCACATCCCCCATAGTTGGCCACACAATACACATAGAGAGAACAATAGGTGAGTCACACCTCCCTGGCAACTTGATATAATCAGACATTGATTAAATCAGCCGTCTTTGTTCTTATCTGAGAATGAAAACGCTTTATACAATCGACTCCCTTATCTCTGAAGTCTCTGTAATAGGATTATCTATTAGCATAGGTCTGCAATAGTCTGGCTAATATTCTGCAGAGCATAAACCAACATACATATAATATAACAGTAGGATCATATTTTAACCAATAATTAAACAACCATAAAACAGGGTAAAACAGTGATGGGTTCCGTTACACACCTCCCCCGTGACCATAAGCCGGCATACATGGTCTGATCCCAACGGATCGGCCTGGGGATGTCCGGACAAAAGTATTCGTTGGTCAATTCTCTAGTTTGACAACCCATCAGCATTCCTGCAATTCACATTGACTCACATTTCACATATCCCCAGATAGCTGGGACCTGAGCGCACAAAACTACCAAATAGCGCTCAGATCCTCTTCACACAGTTCAATTGCCATGTAGCTAAAGTCTTTCCCATAGTCTTTCATTATATGAATGGGCTCCATGGCATAGCTATCTGTGGTATCATGGTTCACACAGGGCAAGTACCGAATGACCCCCCTGTATGTAAAGGGCCAGAATGAGTGACATACACTCTGGTATGGCCGAATACTGTGTTTGAAGGGCAATATGTCCCAGGGCCATAGTCGCAGGGCAGGAGGCTGGCAAACAGTCCTCTCCAAGACAAAGTGGTGAAGGGCACTTCGTCACACATCTCCCCTTTGGGGGGAAGTCTAACCAGGCACCTGGATATTTCGCTGTGGTGATGGGGCAACACGCTGAGGGGACTTGAGGGGCAGAGGCCAGCGGCACTCTGCCCTGATGCCAGCTCTTCTGCTGGTATAACCTGTAGGACATCCTGCTCTGTTCAAGGGACAAAGGGAGGGCAGAGGCCGACTGCACTCTGCCCCGCTGGCAGCTCTTCTGCTGAGGTACTTGGGACATATTCCGGCTCAGTAGCCAGGGAAAGGTGGGGGTCAGTGGGGGTTACCATTTCCTCTGTTAACCCTGGGGCCACATTAGGAGTTAGCTGGGGAGGGGAATTTGTACTTACCCCCTCCTCCGGTTGTCCCAGTGAGAGTAGTTGGGGATCTTGACAGGCTGTCCAGCATCCCGGTAGGTCAGGCACAGAGACCACGGTCCCATCTGCGCCGTCTGGGAGATTGGGGTCTCCCCTTGTTAGGGTAAGCTGTCGCTGGGGGGAGAGGGTGACACCTTCTGCTCCCTGGGGTACACACTACTGCTGGGGGGGGAAGGACGACACCTTCGGCCCCCTGGGGTACACACAGTCGCTGGGGAGGAAGGAGGACACCTTCAGCTCCCTGGGGTACACACTGCTGCTGGGGGGGAAGGACGACACCTTCGGCCCCCTGGGGTACACACTGCCGCTGGGGGGGGGGATTAGTTGGAGTATTCCACTTGGAGCGGTTTCTGTTTCTGGGACAGTCTCTCTGCATGTGGCCCTGCTGGTTACACGTGTGGCATCTGATGTACCGTGGAGGGGTTTGGTAGTTCCCACCACCCAGACGCAGTGCTGGGGCGGGGTTAATGGTGGGAGGTGGGTTAGCAGCTCCCAAGATGGACCGCTCCCGTGCCCGCTGCTTTTCCATTATGTATTTGTGGACATCTGTCATTAACCATTCCAAGGTTTTTATGGGAAGCGTACCTGGGAAAAAGGCCAGTCTGCTTTGGAGTTCTCTTCCAAACTCATTCTGTGGAGCAATAAGAGGTACTGTAACCATGAGTTCCTTTCTGTCTGCATCCCTGTAGTCCTCGGCCGCCTCCTCCTCCTCATGATGGAACGCTGTCCGAAAACTAGCCGGTTCCATCCTGCTGTAGCCAGAGGCGCTGTACGGATACTAGCGTTGCCCTTAATTTGTACTCCACGGAATGGTGTCTCCTGTAGCTGTCCTTCTGACCGTGGGAACAATTCCGCCACTTGCCACCAAATGTAACGGAGCTGGAACACGCAGTCCAATATCTCCGCTGGTATACGGTAAAATATCCAAAAAACACTAAAGTCTCACCATTCCCGACCTCCCATATTGGACGACACACAATTTGGGAGTCAAATGAATACTGACTTTATTTTGTTATGTGCAGAAATATATATACACATCTCTTCCCACAGGCAATCCACATCCCCCATAGTTGGCCACACAATACACATAGAGAGAACAATAGGTGAGTCACACCTCCCTGGCAACTTGATATAATCAGACATTGATTAAATCAGCCGTCTTTGTTCTTATCTGAGAATGAAAACACTTTATACAATCGACTCCCTTATCTCTGAAGTCTCTGTAATAGGATTATCTATTAGCCTAGGTCTGCAATAGTCTGGCTGATATTCCTAAGAGCATAAACCAACATACGTATAATATAACAGTAGGATCATATTTTAACCAATAATTAAACAACCATAAAACAGGGTAAAACAGTGATGGGTTCCGTTACAGGTAGTGCTTGTGGACAACCACCTACGTAACAGTTCTCAATGCCAAGCAGCAGCTGCAAAGGCAAATAAACTATTAAAGCATATATTAAGAAGGGTATAGAAGCAAGGGAGGCAGATATAATTATACCACTATACAAATCCCTAGTACGCCCTCATTCGGAAAATGGAGTACAATTTTGGGCACCAATTCATAAAAAGGTAATTTTAGAACTGGAAAGAGTACAGAGAAGGGCTACAAAACTAATAATGTGAATGGAGGGGCAAACCTAAAAAGAAAGACTTACCAAATTAAACTTATTTTCTTTAGAAAAAAGGCGTCTAAGAGGGGATATGATTACCCTATATAAATACATCCAGGGTCAGTATAAAGATTTGTCAAGGGAGCTTTTTGTGCCAACTGGTTTTCAATTGATACAAGGACATCCTTTGAGGTTAGAACTAAAAAGATTCCACCTTAAAGAAAGAAAAGTGTTCTTCACAGTAAGGGTGGTTAATCTGTGGAATTCTCTACCAGAGGAGGTGGTGACAGCGGATTCGATAGATAACTTTAAAAATGGATTGGATACATTTTTAATTAAAAAGGGCATTCAGGGTTATCCTGGTTAATAAGAGAGAAAGTATTGATCAAGGGAGGAATCCAATCGCCAGTATCTGGGGTCAGGAAGAATTTTTATTTTCCCTTTTGAGACAATTGGCAAAGTTTTGCTGTTTTTTTGGTTTGTTTGTTTGCCTTCCTCTGGATCAATTAACAACTAATAACAACTATTGCAGATCAGAGGAGATCTTAAAAGGTTGAACTTGATGAGCTAAAAGTCTTTATTCAACCTCAATTACTATGTATCAATAGATAGATAGATAGATAGATAGATAGATAGATAGATAGATAGATAGATAGATAGATAGATAGATTCCACTATTTTTTATTCCACTAATAACGGCTAATTTTTAAAAAAAGTTTTAGATCTGTTTACAAAGACATAGTGTACTGCCTACTGGCTATTCCATGATTAATAACATATGCAGAACCATACGGTGAAGGCACTGTGAACACAAAGATTTATATTAGTTTTCCCTGAACTCAGGAATGGAGTGAGTAGTTAACCCACAACAAAACTGTTTAGGTGATTCCAGCATTACATTATCTGAACAAATTAATATGTGAAGGATTAACTCTATTTGATCTTTGCTTACTATACAAAGCTGTTGCTCTGGGTCTGTCTGAACACACGCCAGTGTTTAAAACACAAATTTATTTTTGAATTTCTATGTAAAAAATTAATGTATTTAAAAACTTCAGAATGGCTTTCAACATGTTTTCAGGATGTGGGCCAAATTGTGCTGAATTAAGTGGCCCTTGTATATGAGCTATGTAAAATGGAAGAAAGTTTTCCCTAACAAGCTATGTAAACATTTTGTAAAAATTTTTTCAGGGCAGCAGTATTAAAAATTGTGTTTTGCTTTTATATTTCTGTCACTGACAGTTCAGAATGCTGAGCTGTGTTTACTGATTGGGTCATATACCTGTACTGCAGCTGCAGTTCTAAACTGTGACAGTATCTACATTCTATGTTAAGAAGTTTTCATCACCTACCTTACAGAGATTTTTTAAGGAACAAAAGACAATGACGCATCTTTGACACATATATTTGGAATTCTGTAAGAGAACTCTGCAGCCAAGCAAAACTCCAATGTTTGTTTGAGATAGAATGCTGAAATATGTAAGGAGTCTGCCCTTGTACAGAAATACATTACATTTCTTGAAGACACTTTAATAGGCTATTAACTCTGAAGGAATGGAAATTATATTATGGAATGTTTAATTAAACTTTTTATTTAATATAGCATATTCTTCATTGCAAAGATTTAATTTACACAGAATAGCCAGTTGCTTAGCTGATGACTCTTTAATAAAATACAAAATTCTTTAAAATCATTTTTATTTTATAATCAACATACAATGCTAGTCCAAAACATTTAAATGTATATGAATATGGAAGTTTGTAAGAAGTAAAATGATATTCAACAGGTTACAAAATTATAAGATTTGAACCAACTGCTCTGTCCAAGTAAAAGGAGAACTGTATTCCCATATTTTAATCTGTTCTTTTGAGCAACTGTACTTGCCAATGGGTAAGCTAATTTGTGAAAGTAACAACTGATAAGTAAAGCCTGGTATTAAGATAATACAACTCTAAGTAACAACATTTTCAATAGTAATATTTTTTGGCATATTTTGTTTGAAATTAAGTGGAACAATTTTTGGCTCAAATATGTGGGCTTACCAACTCGGACTGACACAAAGAAATAGTCCTCAGGAAACATTTCAGGCCATACAATTGGACAAGTCTGGTCTACAGAGGTATTTAATTGATCTCAATCATCTCAATCAAGCCGGACAAAGCATGAACAGTGCACAGGATATTTGTGTGCGTTAATGTAGTTGATGATTCTATGAATATTGGTTTTAACTGATCCAATTATGGAGATGTTAATTCTACTTTTGGGGGCACTCACTAATTTTTATACATACATCCCCGTTAAGCACATAACCCTTATCACAAACACATCGTGGCAGGCATTCTTTGGATGGTGATGGTTCCTGTCCCAAAGTATCACAGGTCTGCCTATATGTTTTCAGGCAAGGATTGTAAGTCGAATGTTTAGGACAGGAGACCTTGCACTGTGAGGTGGGCACACAGACATCGGAGTCCTCGGATTCATAGACATAACCTTCAATACAATCACATCCAATCCAACATGGCTCAATGCACCCTTCAGACATCTGATTCACATTGTCACAGTTACTAAAGCAGATTTTTCTACAGCCTGGTCCTACGGAGTTTGGTGGACATTCAGCGCCTATAGATATAATAAAAAATATTGTGTTATAATATCGGTGAATGGAAAAATCAGTACTTTATGAGCAACTTCTATTGTGAAGATGTGAAGAGTATGTATATGAAATACATTTTTCTTTATAAATACAATTTCTACATATCTCTGATACTTAACAATCACATTTATCTCTGTATCTAATAGTGATATTAAAATGTAACAGTTTAAACAGTCTATAAATAATATATAACACAAATAATTAATTATTTTAAAGTGGAACATTATAGGAAAAGCTTGTAATTAAAGTATAAAATATTTTTTAGAAACACCCATTTGTGATAATTTTCCTTTAAAACTCCAGTATCCTATAAAATGTCATAATATACAGCAAGATTTAAAAAAAAACCTCTTTATTATAAGTTTTGAAAAAATGCAGTTTTCTTACTGAAAACTTCTAAAATTTCATTTCCAGCTTCTTATCATATATCCTGATTATCTGCACTGTATCGGGTTTGTCTGAGTTCATGTCATTAATAGAACTGTACCATAAAATCCCCAGATATTAGCAAATTATTCTATGACTAATCAATTCCAAGGATGGGCAGTAATTGGATGCTGCATACACTAATTTACCATAGAACTAATTAGTTCAATATACCCCAGTATTTTTTTACAAAAATTGGTTTATTATCTGCCCTAAAGTAAATAAATTAGGTTGAAAGTAAAAGTGTTACCAATGTTGTTATATACAAAAACCTTGCTATCATTTAAAAGTGAAACTATTAGCATTCAATGGGATACACTGATTATAAACTAATACAGTAAATACTACTTTGCAAGCAACAGGAGACACTGATCATTTAACCCTCTCCCTACTGAACTGACTAAAGGGTTTTAACAATTTGGGTGGAAATTCTGTATAAACTATTTTAAATAGATTAATAAAAGTAAATGTTTATCTTGGTTATATACTTTCCCTTGTCTTTTAACTTCTTCTTTTGTTTAATACAAATGTCATATGCTATAGACCACATCATTCGTAATGTTGTTCAGGGGTGGGGTGTTATAGTATCCTTTAATTTTTGATTCCATCAACTCCTACACCCTTATTATCATCAAGGCTTCCTAACGCCCATCACAGTTCACTTTCCAAGATATCTGTCTCCAGCTCATTGGACAAACTACTTTTTTGTCTTATTCACACCCACTTTGGCATGAAAGGTTTTCTTCTGATCCACGTTTTTCTTGAAGCGATCTCTAAACTTTTCCATTCTAGTATGTTCTTCTATCTCTTTGCATCACTAAATATAGAATGTCTTAATGTTTCTTCTTGCTATCCACTAGAATTCTGCATTCAGTTGGACAATTATTTTTCTTTTTCCCACTACCTTTTGTTTTTCTTCTGTCCTGTGCTACTTTCAAAGCCTCGACAGGCAACAATGTTTTCTTTCTTTTGGGATATACTTTCTTGCTGTTTTCTACAGACACATTCAAAGCAGGCTATCCTTTCAACTATGGCCTAACCACTTCATTAGATCTGGTGCTACTCATACTCACACTCTGCTCTTATCCAGTAATTTGGTAGGCACCTTCTAACAGGAGGGGCTCATCTTCCGGTACCATATTGTTATGTCTCTGGTTGTGCTTATCCATAAATTATCTTGACAAAGATACTGTAGTGGATTGCCAGCTCCTTATCCAATGAACTGTGAAATATCTGACCTATATGCTGTAACCTGCCCATCTTGGATGTTCCTACATGGTATAGCTCATATGTTAATTGAAGTACACAAGCCCCTTCATCATGGCAAGGAAAATAAAAGAGAGTTGCAGAAAAAAAACATTTATCTAAAGTTTTTGATTGTGTGAATCACAAGAAAATGTTGCAAAATCTTAAACAGATGTGGGTACCAGACCATCTCATCTGTCTCCGGAGGAATTTGTATGTGGACTTAGCATCCACACTTAGAATCAAACATGGAACAATCAAACCATTCAAGATCTAGAAAGGAGTGTGACATGGTTGTACATTGAACTTATATGCAGACTACATCATGCGTAAAGCCAGGCTGAATGAGTCTAAAGCATGAATCAATCAATATTGCTGGGAAAAATAATAGCAACCTCAGATACACAGATGATAATACTCTGATGGCTAAAAGTTAGGAGGAACTACAGAACCTATTAATGAGGTTGAAAGATGAAAGTCCATCAGCTTATCTGCTGCTAAGCTTTAAAAAGGCAAAGATCAAAAAAGTGGTGCACTAAGGAGGCGTTTGGGTTTTTAGAGCACTGGGCTGGCTCTCACTTGGGTACAATCTCTATAGCAAGCGTGGATTGCACCTTAATAATGAGGGAGCTGTGTGCTAGGGGATAGGATGGCAGAAAGGCTGGAGGAGTCTTTAAACTAGTAGGTGGCGGGGGGGGGGGGGGTAGATAGAAGAAATAGAGTAGAAAGTGTTAGGAGGGTAAGGAATGAATTAACTAATTGGATATATTTTTAAATAAAAAGGGCATTTAGGGTTATCCTGGTTAATTAGAGAGGGAGTATTAATCCAGGGAGGAGTCAGTGTCTAGGGTCAGGAAGGAATTCTATTGTTTTTCCTTTTTGAGACAATTGGCAAAGTTTCACAGTTTTTTTTTATGTTTGCTTACCTCTGGATCAATTAACAATTAATAATTAATCTGCATACTGTAGATCAGAGGATATCTTAAAAGGTTGAACTAAAAGTATTTTTCAACCTCAATTACTATGTAACTATATAGGAATTTATGTACTTTTCCTCAAGAAGGATTTGCATAAATTAGAGAAATGGGCAACTAAATGGCAGATGAGATTTAATATGAATAAATGTAAACTGTTTCATTCTGGAATGAAAAAGAGCCATACAATTTATAATCTTAATAGAGCAAATTTATGATATCTATTTATCGGTTTTGTTGCCTTTCCTTAATTCATTTTTTTCTTCTCTCTTTTTTTCATTTTTTGTCTTTGAAAAGCTATACTTTCTTTTATAATAATTTATTATTATCATTTTAATTGTTATAATTGTTTAACTATAAATAAAATAAAAATATATTGGAAAAGGTAGTCATCAGTCATTAAGAAACAACCTATATGTGATGAATACATTTATTTTTTTCTATGTTCTAAGCATGAATTTTGAGTTATATCTATGATACTTGACTATTATGTTTATCTATACCTACTAAAAACAAAAAAGAACAAACAAATACTATAAATATATAATTATGATTTATAAGTATTTTAGGGCATAAAAGGCGCAGCTTGCAAAAGTAATTAAAGGAGAGGAAGAGAAAGCGTGTTGATTAGGGGTATGGAAAGAGTTAAATGATGATGAAAACTGGTATGGAGAGAAAGGGTAGAAGTGAGTAGGTATGAAAAGAAAATGGGTGGAGTTTGGTGGGTTTGAAACATAGGGGATAAGAGAGAGGTGGTGGATGGGGATAGACATGAAAAGAAAGACCTTTATAGGTTTGTGTGTTTGGAAAGATAAAGCTCAACTGTTATTGTGGGCGAAATGCGCAGGATTTCCTTTTTTATGTCCATCTCCCACTATATACATTCTATTTCTGTGGAGGATATTTTTTTATATTTTTTTTAAAGGGTTGTGAATTTTGGTGATTCATCTTGTGCTTCAAGAATGTGTTTTGGATTATAATGTTATTCATCGATCCATTCTTGCATGTAAAATTTTATTGTATCCAGAAAAAAATAATTTGATTTACTTCACTAAAAATGTATGCCCCATGTGATAAAATAAGAATGGATAGTTTTACCCGCACTCAATCTTTTAGTATATCTGTTTGTCCCTATAATTTGCATACTGTGTGGATTTTACTGTAATCTTAGAAATAAAGTATACAAATGTTAAGTTATTGAAGGATAGCAATAGATGGATTAAATCACAGAAAAAATATATAGTGTTACTTACAACTCTTTATATTTTCTGGATACACAGTATTAATGGAATGAACCAATATATTGTATTACTTACTTGTTGGAACAGATTGCGTCTGATCCATCAAAGACAGAGAAAAGGCTGAAAAAATAAACACATTCATATAACTTTATAGTGATAAATAATGTCATCATACATAATAATTCTATATAGCTTTTCAGTTTATTTACCACCCAAGTGCTTGGTCACATTAGTGACAGAAGAGCATATTCGAAGAAAAAAATGTTGTGATATTTTTCTTATACTGATCCTGTTAAAGTATTTATCCAGTGCCCTGCCAACAGATATCCTAACAGGAAAACGTCTGATTTACATTAGATTCACATTAGACATGATCAGAACACTGGTTTTCCAAAAGTCTTTGCTTTGTCAAAACATGCAGTATAATTAATTGTAATAATTAATATGATGATACATTTGTAGGTTTACTTAAAATACTCACTCAACATTAGCAGCTGCCCCAGTGACCGAGAGATTAGGAAATGCATACTGGATTTATATCTGAAAGAATGAGAAGCAAACACTTGTAAATCAAGAGGAAAATATGGGAATAGTATCGAGATAGTAAAATAGGTCTTTGTCCTGCATTTAAAAGAACTTGCATTGAATATTAAGTTGTTCATTTTTTCCATGGAAAATTAAATTATATTATTTGAAAAGAATGAACACTAAAACAACAGAGTGGCAGATAATAAAAAATACAATGCATTTGATCCAACTTTGTAAGCAAGTACTCATGTTATTATTTTTTTTATTATCTGATTTGCATCAAAACCAATGGGAACAAAAGAACAATATGTTTTAGTTGAGACATCATAAGTCATAGTTTAATGTAGGAAAATGCATTTTAAATAGAATTAAATTGATATAGTACTTGTTCTTACATTTAGTTTTTAATTATGCCATATGTAGAACTGTGTCATTCATTTATTTAATTTGTTTTATTTCTAAAATAATTTTGCATTTCATTTTTTTTAGAGATTATGAAGCTTGCATTTAATAAACACAGTATTATACATCATACATCTATACATTATGTACACAAAAAAAATAAAAATAGGTACAATACCTTCTTCAGGATCTCTTACTGCAAAGTGTAGGATGGGTGTGATCTTCTCAGAGACAGCTGGTCTTTTATATACTTAATTAAGTAGGTTAATTCCTTATCCCACATGCATTGCTTCTAGGAATGCCTTCAGGTGTTTTTTGTACACGTGAAACCTATCATTTTATTGCATAATTTGCATGTCTTTTGTTTAAATGTGTTCTGTATTTATAAGATACAGTAGGTACATTCCATTAAGCAACATTCAAAAAATAAACTAAATAATATTCTAAAACTCTTGTCTAAAAAATATCACTAGAACAGTTCATAAACATGTTTCTTACATGGGAAGATGTTTTCTCCATTCACTTTTCCTGATCAGTAATGTTCAGCAGGAAATAAATATATTTTTAGAATGATATTGTACAATTTAATATCTAAAAGATTTATGGGGGCTCCTCAAGCATTGAATTGTCTCCCAAAGAACCCACAACCCTTTCCAATTCCTCAAAATGATCAAGTCAAGACTCGTGCCCATGTTATGAAACTGCTTCCCATGGAAAACCTCTCCTGAGCACTCAACAACTCTTCAGGATGTTTAAGACCCTCTCTAAATACTTCTGTATATGTCTGTTTCCACAGAGTAAACTTTTTGGGTCTTTTTGTCAGTAACAATGTTCACTGTCAGATATATTTAATTCTTAAAATGTTTAGAGAAAGAATTAAAATGTCTTATTAAATTAAAATGACTATGAGCACCTGTTTAAGAGTCAATAGTAACAAGGGAAATGGATTAGACAGTACAATGGGACATTGCTCTGCACCATGGGAATGGTTAGGAGCATTGAGGATACAATGGCGCGGAACTACGACTCCACGGGACCATTTACAGAGTTCTAGTACTCTTTATTTGGGAGTTTAGAGAACATTTATAAATAAATATTTCCCTTATTTTGGGGTGCCTTATCAAATTGGTCTCAGTTGATGGAGGAGATATTCTACATGGCTTATTAGTTGGGTTGGAATTGACCAGGACTCATTTAAGGATCACTGAACTCTATGCTCAATCTATGGGAACCATAGCCAGGGCATGGAATGTACTCAGGCGAGGGAAACAATCAATGAAAAATATAATGATGAATGTTATAAAAAGAGAAACATTGAAAATGCATTTTATTATTGATCTCTAGCTCTTTAAGACCCGTTAGAATATTTGGGGTGATGTTAGGTGTATGTATTGGTATGTGTGCTACCAGTGGTCTGGGGAGTTACACAATTATTATAAAAGTATACAAATTAACGATAAAATTGTGGTTTATTTTAGTACAAAAATCCACAGCAGACATCAGAGATCTATAGATGAATACTCTAAATGAAGCAACTAGTACCTTATGTACCAATTACTGGAGGTGATGCAAATTAATTTTGTTTAATAAAAACTTAATTGAAACTGAACAAATTACAGATAAATATTTAGAGAACAATGTAAGTTTTAGTGTTATATGTCATAGAGTAGACTGTAAGATGAAAGAGATCTATTAATATTTGCTCACTAGGAATCAGCCAGTATATTATATTACCTATAATATCTACCTTGGTGTGCAGCTGTATAGCTGAGGCTGTAATTTCCCAATGACTCTAACCACTTATTATATTTGATTTCAGCATCATCATTATGCAAATAAGTTGTCCAATGCGTTTATATGATGTGTTGTATTAATTAATTCTGGTGAAATTAAATGTGTAGTGTGACATATTTTAAGGGACAGGGAAGGTATAGGAGGAAGAACATGACAGGAAATACAACTAATGTCTTGTTATAGCCAGTATCTCATTTGCAATTCCAAAATATAGTTTTTATATATTCTGAATATTAACCTTTTTATGATCAGGGCAGTATAATGGGTCAGAGACAAAAACTTGAAAGTGACTTTATTAATGTATTTTTATTTGGATAGGGCGAACATATTGTGTGCATATTCTGCTCTGGGGGACAAGAATACACATTTACACAGAATTATATAAAAAGAGTTGTTATCCTTGCCCATGAGCTAACAATCAGACATTATACCACAACAAAAGGTGAAAGAAATAGAGGGGAAGAGGGAGAACTGGAGACTTAGCCAGGTAGATGTTGTGTCTGGGCAAATCTGAGCATTATGTGTAAATATAGGATCTGAGTAAAGAGGAAACTTTGGTATTTCTTAGTGTTATAGGGGAATTATTAAATTATTTATTGCAAGATTAAATTGCATCCCAGTGTGAGTTTGTTAAAGTGAAATTAGGGAGAGCTTGGAGCTGAGGAAAATGATGTATGCAAGTCAGAAGAGCATTAAAGTACCGCTTAATGACATTTTTTATTTAATTTTTTTTAACTTTAAGTTGAACCCAGAGCTTAATTAAGCAGTAGAAGAGTCATACATCTAGTTCTAAATTAGAATAAAATATCTTTGAATTATCTGCAGGACCCTGGGGAGATCCATGATACATTGAAGTTGTGTGTGTGAGCAAGGCATTTACATTTCTGTAGAGCTTTTGTTGCAGTGAATGATGCAAAATGGTCGGCTTCTGTGCCAGTGAGATGGAATTATCTTTACAACAGCTCTCTGTGCCCACCTTCCCCACCCTCTCTCCATTGATAGCTAAAACACACTCCTGCACCTGCATCTTTAAGGTTGTGATGTAACAAACACAAAATGTACACCCATGGCTTGAACAGCTGCAAATATTGTTAAGTTGCTACATACTTGACAAGCAAGTGTTGTTTATTCTTGAACTGCAGTGGTAATTATAGCTTTGAGAAATGCAACTGATACCTGCAATATAAAAGTACAAGAATCATAGGTGGGTAGATATGAAGAGGGTAAGTGCGAGAGAATCTGGAATGAATTCAACTGCAAAATGAGAGGAAGAGCTGATTTGTGGACCCTGTGTTTGGAGGCAAAAGGAGATTATAAGAACATAACAATATATGTTGACTGAAAAGCAGAGGAAGTGGTTAATTAGGAGCTAGGTAGAGGAAGTGAATACGTTAACAAGTCAAACCAAGCAGAGAGGCTAGCTATAAAGTTGAACAAAGTAATAAAACAATGTGCAAAAAATGCTAATATGACAAATGTGATTCATTATTTCGAGCAGTAGGAATAATCACATTTTATAGGAAGCAGGAATCCATGTCCAGTACAAAAGCAGGTTGGGGAGTGGGGATGGTGTGTGTGAATACTTTTGTAAACCTTTTGTGTTTTTTTTTTTTGTTCAGTTAAATACAGGTTCAAAAGAAAATCAACTTAGCTTCAGCTTTACTTAGGGCCAAACTATATTTCTATGAATTGATTCTGGCACAGGGGACATCCTATGGAGACGGAGGCATGGTCATCAGAAGATGATGCAATTGGTGGCAGGTTCGAAGCACAAATGCAAAGAATTTGGATACCAAATACAGGTCTCAAAACATGGAACAATAGTATGACAGAAGGTGGGATAGAGGTAGGGATTAGCAACCTTCAGCACTTACAGGTAAATGTTATACATGCTATATTGATGGACAATTGTTAATATGGAGCAGGTGCAGATCCATTGTTACTTCTTTCATGGTATATAATAATGAAAGTATTATAATCTGAGTTTTTTATTTTATTTGAGTGGCACTTCAGTCTTTGATAATATGCACCTGATTAAGCCATCAAGTATAATTAACAAGACTGTCAAAACAACAATTGAAACCCTTATTTCAATAGACAAAGGTCAAGTGGTGTCAAGTAAACCCCTACTTCACCTTAGCCATTGTTTGTAGTTTTACATTCATGTACCAACTGGGGCACTGACATGCAGGGCCAGATCATTCATTAGGCGAGGTAGGCTCCCGCCTACAGGCGGATCTCTGAGAGGGGCGCCTCATTTTCACCCCATCTTTCACCAGAGACACCCTCCAAATCCCTTCCTCGGATGTGCTTTACTCTGCGGTGCCTGCTTCCTCTATGCACACAAGCACTACCAGAGTTTAGACTGAGCAGCAGACAGGAAGCTCAGATCACACTGCAGGAAGCCTAAGCTCGCCGCCTGCATCAGAGCACAGAGAGCACAGACCATGCGGCGGATGTACTCACTGGTAAACAGTTGTCTACATTTAATTACTACTTAATTGATTACTACTTAATTAATTACTTAATTATCAGATAAAAGGCCAATCAATGTCAACCACTGTAAATATACCTCAGTCTGGTTGAAGTCATAATAAGAACAACTGTTAGTGTGATCTTTCCCAGATAATAATAATAATGGCTGATAAGACATTTAATTCCTCTCTTATTTGTCATGCATGAAAAGTTTAAGGAATATAGAATACACTTTCTTTCTGTTCATAATTTATATATTCCATTTAGAAAAGTATTTTATAATACAAAAACCGTATGTGATTTCCATGTATGGTGGGTACTTGTTATGTGAAGTTTTTATTTTCTTATCTGTTTTTTTCACAACTACACTATAAGAATATTACAGCTAATCAATAGCTCAATAATGTTTTTATTTTTGTTATTTTCATACAAGAAAATACTTTGGCTCTACAACTGTAATAATACCAGGATTAAATATGAACCAGCAAAATATATATATATATAATTGGATGTAATTGGATATTAGTGAAAAGTAAAGTAAAAGCATACATCATAAGGTACACCCATTAGGTCTTATATTTTGTTGATTGACATGTTTTATTTTTCACATTTACATTTTTGAAAATAAATTAATTTCAATTAGCCACATTTATACAATTTTTTTATACTAGATGTATTTTACAATTTACTGTTTTGGTTTAATTTATTTTTATAGCACAAAGGTAAACAAATAAAAGACAATCACACATAGAAAATTAATTCATTGACAAATAGGAAACAAAAATGCAGCAATATTTCAACATTCATGTGTTTTTACAATATATATTTTTTTCTTGTGGTGACAAATTGTTGACAATGATCAACCTCAACAGTTTATAGTGAAAATAAATTATACTCTACACCACAATGCTCCTATGCTGCTATGTGTATTGATACTTTGCTTTTGTTCCTGACTTAGGGCCTCATTCTATTATCGGCCGCAGCCGCTGCGGGGCCGCAAGGACCGGCCGCAAGCTATTCTGCTATTCTATTCCCTTACGGCCGTAGGCTCCGGCAGGCTTGCGGCCGGTGCCTTGCTATCTCTTGCGGCCGATCGCGCCGGAGGAAAGCCTTTGATCTAAAACGGCCGCAAGAGATTTGCAATTCAATTGCTCCGGGAAACCTCTCTGCAAGGCTAAAAACGAGCCGCAGTTACTTGCAGGAAAAAGGTCTCGCTAGCACCAATTAAGCACATAAAATAGCTCCAATAAAGCCATCCTGCACTTTGAGAAGACTATAAAGGGATTTTAGGTGTTAGAAAAAATAGCACATAATTATCCTGTACTCAAATCCGTAAAATATTTCATTTTTAATATCCGTAAAATATCCATGTAAAAAGTCCAGAGTGCTTGGAGCACCTCAGACACGCCCACGCCGCAGCCGGCAAATAAACAGTTAATTTGAACTCGGGTTTGGGCAGATGTGCAAGCTTGAGAGTGGGTTCCTTTTATTCCTCATGTCCCCCAATATGATCCCTAGCATTTACAGAGCTGTACAGTGCAGGCTTGAATTTATTTTTCCGTTTTTATATTTCACAGTTTACGGCCGGTTCCAAGATATGCGGCCGGCCGTAAAAGGAGATCCTTGCGGGGCCGTATAATAGAATCGCGAGTTAACTGAACCCTCGCAAGGAATCGCAGCCTTACGGCCGATTTACGGCCGATAATAGAATGAGGCCCTTACTGAGCTAGGCAAATATTTCCATCCTATAAATTGAAAAAAAATATTTAAACAATGTTTCTATATATTTTGGTGTTAGGCAGCAGGGATTCTAATCAAAGTTAAATATACAAAATCCTATAAATTGAGCATCCTAACACAATGCTGTTTTCCAAAAGCATTTTCTCAAATGCTGCTAAAAGTGGCTAGTACATCTAGTACCTATAAATACACTGTATGCATGAGCAGTGGGGCAGACCATTACAGGGACTACTTGAAATGAGAGAGCTTTTAAGCATGTGTTAAAATTATGTTTAGATATACAAACACACACTTATGTAGTTTATGTTATTATTAAAACCAGTGATGAACTGCCAGTGTGACCCAGACAAGGAAGGCCTTCCTGCGCGCAGCGATGACTACCAGCAAGGCCTAGCACAGGGACAAGGTAGCTGAGAATAAAAGTGTAAGCAGATGTTCACACAATATTTGGAGGCAGGAGAAGCTGAGTTGTTGTAAGGTAAGAGGCTGCACATATTCCAAACAATAAGTAGCACTATCTTGTCCACTGACGCTAATACATTTGCACAATTAGTCTGCCCCAGAGTGTACAGTTGGGTTAAATCTTACTCATAATATTCTTCTGCATTATACCATTTCCATGTGACAGGCAACTCCAATTACAGCATGTGAATAAAAATCAACATGAAAGTTTTTATTTCATCCAATAGTCATGTGAGCCCTCATATCTTCCTTTCCTTTTCCATATCTAAAATCATAAAGTATGTGTATTTATGTATATATAACTGTAACAATTGTCATCAACAGTATTGATCCTCACCACATCACAGTACTGAGAGCGATCGTGTATCCGTCACATCCATGGGAAGATATATCATCTACACAATAACATGGGTGATAAACACTGAGGTATGAGAAATGTCATCATGGGTAGCCTGAGTCATTTATTAGAAATGTGGGTGACTCTCATCCTGGCTTAATGAGGACTGCTAATCCATACTGGAGGTGAACGCAGCAGGCATATCAATATGTAGCACAGACCATGCACTGGATTGTCATAGGGAGCCTGTAAAGAACAGGGTGTTAAATACACAGGGATATGGGTATATAGGTACAAATAATGAAAAGGGGTATTGCCAACAGTAGTACAAGGAGGCTGTAGAGAGGCAGACGGAGCCTCTGGTAAGTTACCTCTATCAATGGGAATCTTGGGTACACCTGTCCTAAAAAGTTCCATGCCATTGCTGTTGTGCATGTGACAAGATTTCATCATGGTGCGTATTGTAGGTGTTGTGTGCACCAATATGTGAATTGATGTTAAATTATGATGATATTAACATCAGATTTAATGTGGAAAGTGTTCATTCTCCGCTTCTGTGTTAAATAACTTCCTGACTTAAAAATAAGGACCCCACAAAAGATAACTGCTACTAATGGAACGTTTTCATAAACAAGAAATATGCAAAGCATGCATGAGCAAATGTGCCAATGTGTTATGCCCCATATTCTGTGTATGTGAAACATGATAGACTTTGAGGCAAATAATGAATTTACAAAGGTATAATGTGAATAAAAACTAAACAGACACCTGTGGGTGAATGTTTCTGTCAAAATAGACACAGCCGTCATAATCTCACAGAAAGACAGAAATATCTTGGAATACAAATTCATGTATATATCTTAGACCTTAAAATACGGAGTACCGTATTTTTCGCCATATAAGATGCACCTGACCATAAGACGCACCTAGTTTTTAGAGGAGGAAAACAAAAAAAAAATATTCTGAATCAAACACAAATACACTTCACACACATATACACACCTACATCACACACAAATATATATATATATATATATATATATATACATACACCACACACACACATTTGGAGCATTTGGAAGCCTCCAGGAGCTCCTCCCTGACCCTCCTGATCCTCCCTGCCCCTCTTGATCCTCCCCTTTCTTCTCTTGATTCTCCCCTCTGCCCATCCCTGATCATCCCTTGGCCCATCTTGATCTCACCCCATCGCGCAGCGCTTCCTACCAGCACTCCTCCTTTACTGCAGCCTTCCCTTGCGTTGCGTGTGTGATGTCACTAAGATGCGCCGGCAGACGAGATGCAGTTGAGAGGCATGCTGCTGGTGCCGTAGGAAGCGCCAATGGGGGGGATCAGGAGTGGGTATCTCAAGGGGGCCAAGGGAAGGATCAGAGGGGTCGAAGGGGAGAATCAGGAGGGGCAGAGGATCAAGAGGGGCAGAAAGAGGACTGCGAGCAAGCACCACACAAAGTTAGGGGCAGTTTTAATGCAGGCAAAATGTGTATTTGTCGTATAAGATGCACCAATCCCCCCCCCCCAGTTTTGGGGAAGAAAAAGTGCGTCTTATACTATATATCTCCACCAGGGGGAAGGGAAACATCTTTAAAATATATAAAAAAATAGGGGCACCAGTCCGATCCCTAATATATCTGCACAAAAAAGTTCAACCGCAACTGTGGGAGCTTTTTTTTGCTCAATGTACATACCATCACAATCTCAACTAGCCATGATTTATTCTCACTAAACGTAGACCCATGTACCGTCTATTAGAAAAAAAGCATAGGATACTATGCATAGTGGCTGGGGCGCGTGAGGTATCAGAAAATTAGCTAATCTTGAATTTTGAGATGCACCATAGCCCTAGGAACCAATGGAAAATGCAAATGTGACATTAATTGACAGGAAGAGGTAATAAAAGAGTGTGTTTCCTGCCCAAAGGCTGATTGTGTTGTAGCTTTTCCAAGTGAACATGCAGGTCTAGGCATCAGTGGTTTTGGTGCATCACATAGGAGAGAAGAGGAGGTGTTGTTCTTGTTCTTTTGAGGTAGGAAGACATTTTGTTAATTTTATTATACATAATTTACTGTTAAATGTACACTTACAAATCTCACTTAAATTGCAAACACATAGCTTAATACACACCTATATTTACATATCTGGCACAGAGGCCTCAACAACATTAAACCCCATACCTCCCACCCTATACTCTTACCCCACACTCTCAACCATAACACTATAATTAAACACATAGAACATTTTTCTTTATTACACTTACATTTACACACACATAATATTTATATTTTAATTGTCTTTTATTTGTTTGGAGAGAATATGGAGAGAGGAGTGAATGGGAAAGGAGGAGAGGAGAGTGGGTGCCCTGGAGAGAGTAGCTAGTAGAGAAGGCGAGAGAGCGAGAGGAGAAGACAGAGGAAGAGATGTGGATGAGGGAGAGAAAGGGAGAGAGGGAGAGGAGCAGTGATAGAAGTAGAGAGAAGGAGAGGGGAGATGAGACAGAGTGCCAGCAGTGGGTACAGAGGGGAAGGGACTTGGTCCTAGTGGTGAGGTGAGGTCTTTGGAGGTGAGGATGAAATGTTGGAAGAGGCTCAAGCTGCCAGAGCAACAGGTGGTGGCCATCCAATGACCTTCAATTTTAACGAGTGGGAGAGGATGCTGAGACATGGGATCACCCCAGTAACAATGGACAGACTAATGGGCACGGTGGACATTCAGCCGCCAGGGAACCTGCCAAATGAATAATAAACATTATCATCCCATTACATACTCAGGTAAACCACACACAAAGATAACACAAATCCAATGAAAATGCTGCCCATCAATTAAAGGGATGTTTAACGTTCCTTGAAATGATTAGGTATATAATATGGTTGTGTCTATTTATTTAGAGATACCAGATATAACGAGAATCACTTAAAACAAATATTTAAAATGTATAAACATCCTGATATTTGGCTTCTGTATTAGTCAGGGTCTCTCCATCACGAATCAGCATTTCCAGGAGTCTCAGTAACCTTCCTGTGCTAGTGACCAGGACAAGTTACTTGAATGGTGGAGATAGGATTAGTATCATAGCCACCACAATCCAATAAGAGAGCATATAAATGATATATGTCTCAGCAGTCAACTGATTTATTTTTGATAAGTCAGCAATATTTATAGCAGTTTGATACAGAGATGGGGGCATACAATACAACAATGCCAGGGAGTGGCAGACAAACACATGAGATTGACTCCACATAAGGTTCAACATTAGCATTCTGACCTGTGAACAATTGGCCAACCTCCAAAACACACATATCGTCTCTGGCTGTCTAGCATATCAGAGATGTAAAAAGATTATCTGGCAAACAATGGGACAAAACAGATTACAATACAATCACTGGTTCCTGTCTGTCTACATTATAGACCCAACAGTTTCATGACCATTTAGTTAAAGTTTAAACAATAAACACAGAACACAGTAATATTGTACGGGGAGTTACATATTGTATACAGGATAAGGCAGAGATATATGTCATAAGACCATAGGAAGCATTGTGGTACACCATAGCCCTATATTTGGGGGCTTTTCACCCCACCACCCACCTGCCCTCATTTCCCCTGTGGCAATAAAATTCCCCTACCCATTTTTCAATGTGGCTGTATGTCCTCTATGGCGGCTCAATGCACCTGGATCCAGGTCTTGGAAAGAAGTCTATGACAATCATCCAATCTTCCTATCTGATATACTACTGATATCGCATTTTATTTCTGAGGACAGCTGAAACTGAGACAAAGCCTGAAGTTGAAAAATATTTGGAGGAGCCTCAGTATGACCCTCTACAGGATCCCTGGTATGAGGAGGAGGAGCAGCAACAGCAGGACGAGCCTCCAGAGTAGGACCCAGGATATGAGGTGGACGATGACAGCTTAATGTCATCATTGGGGCAACCTGCTGGGCCATCAACCACCAGAGTGGAGTTTAATACCACTAGCCTCATCCTCCCCCAGAAAGATCCCACATCCTGCTCCTCCACCATCACCTCCTCCTCCTGCTCAGTTGATGCCAGGTTCAGCCCTAACACAGCTACCTAAACTACCAGCTCAGCACCTCCCCACCATACCACCATCATCACCTTGCCGCCTATACCTCTGCAGTCCTCACCAGCAGTCGAATATCCCTCAAGGCCCTCTTTGGAAGTCAACATAGCTGATTTGCACAAATTCCAGTGACAACAGGAGGGGATGAGGATTAGCCTCCTCACAGACATGTTCTCCACAGAAAAAAACTGTGGCACACATGTAAAGACACATTTATAAGCAGATGAGGAGATATAATGTGAAAGCAGAGATCGTCCTGGTCGAGACCTTCCTGCCCAGGCTGTTGCAAGCAGTCAACAACCAGAGTGATCTACTCTAGCTGAACATGGATCTGTAGCAAAGGGCTCTGACAAGCACTGCTCCCGCAATGTCAGAGCAGTCCCAGAGCCACCAAAACCCTAGCCAGTACCCTCTGCTTCAATGCTTCCACCTCTATCAGCAATGCCTCCACCTCCATCAGCAATGCCTCCACCTGCATCACCCTTGTGATCCACATGTAGGAAAGGGCATAGTGGCATGGGGGAGGGGGGCTGTTACCAAACAGAGGAGGAGATCTGTGCTGCATCTCATTCACTTCTCAAATACTGTCCTCAGTGAAAATCAATTTCTTCAAAATGTTATCTTACTCATGCTTGACCACAGACCAATGCACATATGGCTGAGGAATTGCATAGTCCTACAATACTATGTTAATAAAACCCAGCAGTTATATATGTGTGAGCTAAGCTGTCATCAATATGGCTAAACAATATCATACAGAGATAGTGATAGCACTCCTAACATTCTGATTGTGGCCACACTAAATATCCCTTGTGAAATGCCACATAATAAACCTAGACACCTTGGCCCTCATTCAATTGCAATTTAGCCAATTGAATAGGCCTCTAAATAAGCACATATCATATGTTTTTTAAATTAGTTTTTAGTAAGTAAGCATCTATCCAAAAGCAAGGTTTTTACTAACTAAAAACTTATTTGAAAAAAAATATGCTATGTGCTTATTTAGAGGCCTATTCAATTGGCCAAATCGCAAATTGAATGAGGGCCCTTGTCTGCAAAAAAAGTGTTTACAATATTACCCTCCCTTTGGTACACAGAGCTGGAGAGAAATTCCTAATATGGGCATGGGCTGGCCCCCTCCCTAGGGGGAGGTGTGGTGGTGGGACATACTGGGATTGAGTGTGCATAAATACTGTGACATTGATGTTATTTTAAACATACATAATTTGAGTTGTGTGTTAGATTCTGATGAAATATAATAATGTTAACCATTGGAATTATAATTACAGACTCTGCCTGCAACTCTGTTCCTAACCACTGGGGTTAGTACTATTGAAATTGCTTCCCGAGCTTCTGTGTTGCTGGCATCCTTTACCATAATCTTACCTTTAAAAGGCAGCTGGGTGATGATATGAATAAAATCCTTACAATCCCAGGTTCTAATTATTTTTATTGTGATGAAATTACCACATGTGATTCTAGTGCATGCTACATTGAGGAAAAAAAAGTATTTGATCCCCTGCTGATTTTGAACGTTTGTCCACTGACAAAGAAATGATCAGTCCATAATTTTAATGGTAGGTGTATTTTAACAGTCAGAGGCAGAATAACAAACAAAAAAAAAAAAAACAAGAAGACACATGTCAAAATAGTTATAAATTGATTTGCAGGTCAGTGAGTGATATAAGTATTTGACCCTTCAACTTAGTACTTAGTTGCAAAACCCTTGTTGGCAATCAAAGAGGTCAGACGTTACTTGTGGTTGGCCACCAGGTTTGCACATATTCCAGGAGGGATTTTGGCCCACTCCTCTTTGCAGTTTCTTTCCAAGTCATTAAGGTTTCAAAGCTGGAGTTTGGCAACTCAAACCTTCAGCTCCCTAAACAGATTTTCTATGGGATTAAGGTCTGGAGACTGTAGAACCTTAATGTGCTTCTTCTTCAGCAACTTCTTTGTTGCCATGGCTGTATGTTTTGGTTCATTGTCATGATGGAATACCCATCCACAACCCATTTTCACTGCTCTGGCTGAGGAAAGGAGGTTTTCACCCAAGATTTGACGGTACAAGGCCCAATCCATCCCTTTGATGCAGTGCAGTTGTCCTGTCCCCTTAGCAAGAAAACACCTCAAAGCATAATGTTTCCACCTCATAGGCAGCATGCCTCCTCCACCAAACACGGCGAGTTGAGATAATGCCAAAGAGCTTGATTTTGGTCTCATCTGACCACAACATTTTCACCCAGTTCATCTCTGAATCATTCAGATGTTCATTGGCAAATTTCAGACTGGCCTGTACATATGCTTTATTGAGCAGGGGGACCTTGCGGGCGCTGTAGGATTTCAGTCCTTCACAACGTAGTGTATTACCAATTGTTTTCTTGGTTACTTTGGTCCCAGCTGCCATAGTATCAGCTCTGGGCTCCTCACCGTTCTCATGATCATTGAAACTTCATGAGGTGAGATCTTGCATGGAGCACTAGACCGATTAGACTGAGAGATATTTTGTGTTTCTTCCAATCCGTTTAAGGAAGGGCTCCTAATATCTGCTTGTTACCTGTATAAAATACACCTGGGAGTCAGAAATCTTGCTGATTGATAGGGGATCAAATACTTATTTCACTCATTGACCTGCAAATCAGTTTGTAACTATTTTGACAAGCGTTTTTCTTCTTTGTTTTTTTTGTTATTCTGTCTCTCACTGTTAAGATACACCTACCATTAAAATTATAGACTGATCATTTCATTGGACAAGTGTGGTAAGTTGGGTTCCTCAGGGTTCAGTATTAGGTTCTCTCCTTTTTAACATATTTATTAATGACTTAGAGGTGGGACTGGAAAGTAGTGTCTCCATTTTTGCTGATGACACAAAGTTGTGCATGGTAATTAAATCAGAAAATGATGAACTTTCCCTCCAAAGGGATTTGCCTAAATTAGAGAAATTTGCAATTAAATGGCAGTTGAGATTTAATATGAATAAATGTAAGGTTATGCATCTGGGAAGGAAAAATAACCATGCAATCTATAAACTTAATGAAGCAAATTAAATGGTATCTGATACTGAAAGGCATTTGGTAGTGCTTGTGGACAACCACCTACGTAACAGTTCTCAATGCCAAGCAGCAGCTGCAAAGGCAAATAAACTATTAAAGCATGTATCAAGAAGGGTATAGAAGCAAGGGAGGCAGATATAATTCTACCACTATACAAATCCCTAGTATGCCCTCATTTGGAATATGGAGTACAATTTTGGGCACCAATTCATAAAAAGGTAATTTTAGAACTGGAAAGAGTACAGAGAAGGGCTACAAAACTAATAAGGGGAATGGAGGGGCTAAGCTATAAAGAAAGACTTACCAAATTAAACTTATTTTCTTTAGAAAAAAGGCGTCTAAGAGGGGATATGATTACCCTATAAAAATACATCCATGGTCAGTATAAAGATTTGTCAAGGGAGCTTTTTGTGCCAAGAGGTTTTCAATTGATACAAGGACATCCTTTGAGGATAGAACTAAAAAAATTCCACCTTAAAGAAAGAAAAGTGTTCTACACGGTAAAGGCCGGTTAATCTGTGGAATTCTCTACCAAGGGAGGTGGTGACAGCGGATTCGATAGATAACTTTAAAAAGGGATTGGATATATTTTTAATTAAAACGGGCATTCAGGGTTATCCTGGTTAATAAGAGAGGGAGTATTGATCAAGGGAGGAATCCAATCGCCAGTATCTGAGGTCAGGAAGGAATTTTTTTTTTCCTTTTGAGACAATTGGCAAAGTTTTGCTGTTTTTTTTGTTTGTTTGTTTGCCTTCCTCTGGGTCAATTATCAACTAATAACAACTATTGCAAATCAGAGGAGATCTTAAAAGGTTGAACTTGATGAGCTAAAAGTCTTTATTCAACCTCAATTACTATGTAACGATAGATAGATAGATAGATAGATAGATAGATAGATAGATTCCACTATTTTTATTCCACTAATAACAGCTAAAAAAAAATGTAAGTTTTAGATCTGTTTACAAAGACATAGTGTACTGCCTACTGGCTATTCCATGATTAATAACATATGCAGAACCATACGGCGAAGGCACTGTGAACACAAAGATTTATATTAGTTTTCCCTGAACTCAGGAATGGAGTGAGTAGTTAACCCACAACAAACCTGTTTAGGTGATTCCAGCATTACATTATCTGAACAAATTAATATGTGAAGGATTAACTCTATTTGATCTTTTGCTTACTACACAAAGCTGTTGCTCTGGGTCTGTCTGAACACACGCCAGTGTTTAAAACACAAATTTATTTTTGAATTTCTATGTAAAAAATTAATGTATTTAAAAACTTCAGAATGGCTTTCAACATGTTTTCAGGATGTGGGCCAAATTGTGCTGAATTAAGTGGCCCTTGTATATGAGCTATGTAAAATGGAAGAAAGTTTTCCCTAACAAGCTATGTAAACGTTTTTTAAATTTTTTTTCAGGGCAGCAGTATTAAAAATTGTGTTTTGCTTTTATATTTCTGTCACTGACAGTTCAGAATGCTGAGCTGTGTTTACTGATTGGGTCATATACCTGTACTGCAGCTGCAGTTCTAAACTGTGACAGTATCTACATTCTATGTTCAAAAGTTTTCATCACCTACCTTACAGAGATTTTTTAAGGAACAAAAGACAATGACGCATCTTTGACACATATATTTGGAATTCTGTAAGAGAACTCTGCAGCCAAGCAAAACTCCAATGTTTGTTTGAAATAGGATGCTGAAATATGTAAGGAGTCTGCCCTTGTACAGAAATACATTACATTTCTTGAAGACACTTTAATAGGCTATTAACCCTGAAGGAATGGAAATTATATTATGGAATGTTTAATTAAACTTTTTATTAAATATAGCATATTCTTTATTGCAAAGATTTAATTTACACAGAATAGCCAGTTGCTTAGCTGATGAATCTTTAATAAAATACAAAATTCTTTAAAATCATTTTTATTTTATAATCAACATACAATGCTAGTCCAAAACATTTAAATGTATATGAATATGGAAGTTTGTAAGAAGTAAAATGATATTCAACAGGTTACAAAATTATAAGATTTGAACATACTGCTCTGTCCAAGTAAAAGGAGAACTGTATTTCCATATTTTAATCTGTTCTTTTGAGCAACTGTACTTGCCAATGGGTAAGCTAATTTGTGAAAGTAACAACTGATAAGTAAAGCCTGGTATTAAGATAATACAACTCTACGTAACAACATTTTCAATAGGATTTTTTTTTGGCCTATTTTGATTGAATTTAAGTGGAACAATTATTGGCTCAAATATGTGGGCTTACCAACTCGGACTGACACAAAGAAATAGTCCTCAGGGAACATTTCAGGCCATACAATTGGACAAGTCTGGTCTACAGAGGTATTTAATTTATCTCAATCATCTCAATCAAGCCGGACAAAGCATGAACCGTGCACAGGATATTTGCGTGCGTTAATGTAGTTGATGATTCCATGGTTATTGGTTTTAACTGATCCAATTATAGAGATGTTAATTCTACTTTTGGGGGCACTCACTAATTTTTATACATACACCCCAGTTAAGCACATAACCCTCATCACAAACACATCGTGGCAGGCATTCTTCGGATGGTGATGGTTCCTGCCCCAAAGTATCACAGGTCTGCCTATATGTTTTCAGGCAAGGATTGTAAGTCGAATGTTCAGGACAGGAGACCTTGCACTGTGAGGTGGGCACACAGACATCAGAGTCCTCGGATTCATAGACATAACCTTCTATACAATCACATCCAATCCAACATGGTTTAATGCACCCTTCAGACATCTGATTCACATTGTCACAGTTACTAAAGCAGATTTTTCTGCAGCCTGGTCCTACGGAGTTTGGTGGACATTCGGTACCTATAGATATAATAAAAAATATTGTGTTATAATATCGGTGAATGGAAAAATCAGTACTTTATGAGAAACTTCTATTGTGAAGAGTATGTATATGAAATACATTTTTCTTTATAAATACAATTTCTACATATCTCTGATACTTAACAATCACATTTATCTCTGTATCTAATAGTGATATTAAAATGTAACAGTTTAAACAGTCTATAAATAATATATAACACAAATAATTAATTCTTTTAAAGTGGAACATTATAGGAAAAGCTTGTAATTAAAGTATAAAATATTTTTTTAGAAACACCCATTTATGATAATTTTCCTTTAAAACTCCAGTATCCTATAAAATGTCATAATATACAGCAAGATTTAAAAAAAAAACTCTTTATTATAAGTTTTGAAAAAATGCAGTTTTCTTACTGAAAACTTCTAAATTTCATTTCCAGCTTCTTATCATATATCCTGATTATCTGCACTGTATCGGGTTTGTCTTAGTTCATGTCATTAATAGAACTGTACCATAAAATCCCCAGATATTAGCAAATTATTCTATGACTAATCAATTCCAAGGATGGGCAGTAATTGGATGCTGCATACACTAATTTACCATAGAACTAATTAGTTCAATATACCCCAGTATTTTTTTTAAAAAATGGGTTTATTAACTGCCCTAAAGTAGATACATTAGGTTGAAAGTAAAATGTTAGAAATGTTGTTATATACAAAAACCTTGCTACCATTTAAAAGTGAAACTATTAGCATTCACAAAAAGTCGGCAGCACTTTCATGCTATATATATATATATATATATATATATATATATACATACATTCAGTTTATGATAATTGAACAATTTTATTTAAAAATGTTCTGTTTAAACCTCATACCAAGTTGGTGTCATATTTATATCTATAATAGTACATGTTACTTCATACACAATGGGATAAACTGATCATAAACTGATACAGTAAACTACTTTGTAAGCAACAGAAGACGCTGATCATTTAACCCTCTCCCTACTGAACTGACTAAAGGGTTTTTAACAATTTGGGTGGAAATTCTGTATATAATATTTTAAAAAGATTAATAAAAGTAAATGTTTATCTTGGTTGTATACTTTCCCTGGTCTTTTAACTTCTTATTTTGTTTAATACAAATGCCATATGCTATAGACCATAGAGCACCGGCACATAATTCGTAATGTTGTTAAGGGATTGGGTGTGATAGTATGCTTTAATTTTTGATTCCATCAACTCCTCCACCCTTGTTATCATCAAGGATTCCTAAAGCCCATCACAGTTCACTTTCCAAGATATCTGTCTCCAGCTCATTGGACAAACTACTTTTTTTGTCTTATTCACACCCACTTTGGCATGAAAGGTTTTCTTCTGATCCACGCTTTTCTTGAAAAGATCTCTTGAATTTTCCATTCTGGTATGTTCTTCTATCTCTTTGCATCACTAAATACAAAATGTCTCTTTTTGCTATCCTCTAGAATTCTGCATTCAGCTGGACAATTATTTTCCTTTTTCCCACTACCTTTTGTTTTTCTTCTGTCCGTCTCAAAAGGCAACAATTTTTTTCTTTCTTTTGGGATATACTTTCTTGCTGTTTTCTACAGACACATTCAAAGCAGGCTATCCTTTCATCTATGGCCTAACCATTTCATGGCCACAACTATGGCCTAACCACTTCATTAGATCTGGTTCTACTCATACTCACACTCTTATCCAGTAATTTGGTAGGCACCTTCTAACAGGAGGGGCTCATCTTCCGGTACCATATTGTTATGTCTCTGGTTGTGCTTATCCATAAATTATCTTGACAAAGATACTGTAGTGGATTGCCAGCTCCTTATCCAATGAACTGTGAAATATCTGAACTATATGCTGTAACCTGCCCATCTTGGATGTTCCCACATGGTACAGCTCATATGTTAATTGAAGTACACAAGCCCCTTCATCAAGACAATCTAATAAAACATTTATCTAAAGTTTTTAACTGTGTGAATCAAAAGAAAATGTTGCAAAATCTTAAAAAGATGTGGGTACCAGACCATCTCATCTGTCTCCGGAGGAATTTGTATGTGGACTTAGCATCCACACTTAGAATCAAACATGGAACAATCAAACCATTCAAGATCTGGAATGGAGTGTGACATGGTTGTACATTGAACTTATATGCGGAATACATCATACGTAAAGCCAGGCTGGATGAGTCTAAAGCATGAATCAATCAATATTGCTGGGAAAAATAATAGCAACCTCAGATACACAGATGATAATACTCTGATGGATAAAAATTAGGAGGAACTACAGAACCTATTGATGAGATTGAAAGAAGAAAGTCCATCAGCTTGTCTGCTGCTCAGCTTTAAAAAGGCAAAGATCAAAAAAGTGGTGCACTAAGGAGGCGTTTGGGTTTTTAGAGCACTTGGCTGACTTCTCACTTGGGTACAATCTCTATAGCAGGTGTGGACTGCACCTTAATGATGAGGGAGCTTTTGTACTAGGGGATAGGATGGCAGACAGGATGGAGGAGTCTTTAAACTAGTAGGTGGGGGTAGATAGAAGAAATAGAGTAGAAAGTGTTAGGAGGGTAAGGAATGAATTCACTTATTGGATATATTTTTAAATCAAAAGGGCATTCAGGGTTATCCTGGTTAATTAGAGAGGGAGTATTAATCCAGGGAGGAGTCAGTGTCTAGGGTCAGGAAGGAATTCTATTGTTTTTCCTTTTTGAGACAATTGGAAAAGTTTCACTGTTTTTTTTTCTGTTTGCTTACCTCTGGATCAATTAACAATTAATAATTAATCTGCATACTGTAGATCAGAGGATATCTTAAAAGGTTGAACTAAAAGTATTTTTCAACCTCAATTAGTATGTAACTATATAAGAATTGATGTACTTTTCCTCAAGAAGGATTTGCATAAATTAGAGAAATGGGCAACTAAATGGCAGATGATATTTAACATGAATAAATGTAAACTGTTTCATTCGGGAATGAAAAAGAGCCATGCAATTTATAATCTTAATAGAGCAAATTTAGGGGTATCATCAGGGGAGTAGGGTACAGGGGGGATGGGGAGGACAAACACCCCCACACACACACACACACTCATTATAGGCACCTCCTGTCCTGTTAAATGTCAGATCTCTTTGATCTACAGCTTTCACAAGATCTTGCGACATAATCTTGTGTTATCTCATGAGATCCGGTTGTTCGAGTTATCCTGACAGGGCAGCCAAATGAACAAAAGGCAAGGGGGAAGGGGGGAGAGAAGAGATCACAGGAGATATATCTGAGAGAGATATGCATATTGAGATAGATAGATAGATATAGCTATCTATAAATATATATATATATATATATATATATATATATATATATATATAAAAAGATAGAATATATATAGATTATATTAGTAGATTATATATGTAGATCAAGATCATCTATATATATATATATATATATATATATATATATATATGAATCTATATATCTAAATATATATATATATATATATATACTGTATATAATTTTAAAAAATATATATGTATATAGATAGAAATATATAGATTATATTAGATTATATAGGTAGATCAAGATTATATTTATATCTCTATCTATCTATCTATATATATATTTGTGTGTGTGTGAATGTGTTGCATGTATACTCTATCGCCCCCCCACCCCCACCCCAAGAATTTATTTTGCTTCCTATACCCCTATCTATTAGATATTGAAAGGGATTTGAGAGTACTTGTGGACAACCACCTAGATACTGTGATCAATGCCAAGCAGCAGCTGCAAAGGTAAATAAAATATTAGCATGTATTAAGAAGGGTATAGAAGCCAGGGAAGCAAATATAATTCTACCACTATACAAATCCCTAGTACGCCCTCGTTTGGAATATGGAGTACAATTTTGGGCACATTTTAGAACTGAAAAAAGTACAGAAAAGGGCAACACAACTAATAAGTGGAATGGATGGGCTAAGTTATGACAAAAGCCTTACCAAATTAAAATTTCCTCTAGAAAAAAGGAATCTTAGCGGGGATATGATTACATTATGTAAATACATCTTGGTTAAGTATAAGGCTTTGTCCGGTGAAATTTTTGACAAGATGACATCCTTTGAGGTTAGAAGTAAAAATATTCCTCCTTAGAGAAAGGAAATTAAAGAAAGGTTCTTTAAATTAAGGGTGGTTAAACTGTGGAATTCACAACCAAACGAGGTGGTGACAGCGGAATCAAGAGATAACTTTAAAAAGAAAAGTGGATGTAGCAACAGATTTTATTTTCCAGGGCCCCTAGATCTCTGCACAAGGTGACTGCATCCGTAAATATTAAAAGATGTTTGCTTCTTTGTAGGAAAGCTATGGCAAGTTTGGAGAAGCTATTAAAAAGTAAAGATATTATATTATCAAGAAAGGTTCACATTATTAGAACTATGGTATTTCCAGTAGTAACATATGGATGTGAGAGCTGGACCATAAAGAAGACTGTAGAATTGACAACTTTGAATTGTGGTGTTGGAGAACACCGCTTACAGTCCATCTACGTTTTGCTTGTTATGTTTTATGATATCTATTTATCGGTTTTGTTGCCTTTCCTTAATCAATTTTTTTCTTCTCTCTTTTTTTCTTTTTTTTTGTCTTTGCAAAGCTATACTATCTTTTATAATACATTATTATTATCATTTTAATTGTTTAATTATAAATAAAATAAAAATATATTCGAAATGGTAGTCATCAGTCATTAAGAAACAACCTATATGTGATGAATACACTGTGTAATGTATTTATTTTCTATGTTCTAAGCATGAATTTTGAGTTATATCTATGATACTTGACTATTATGTTTGTCTATACCTATTAAAAACAAAATAGAACAAATAAATACTATAAATATATAATTATAATTGATAAGTATTTTAGGGCATAAAAGGCCCAGCTTGCAAAAGTAATTAAAGGAGAGAAAGAGAAAGCATGTGGATCAGGGGTATGGATAGAGTTAAATGATGATGAAAACTGGTATGGAGAGAAAGGGTAGAAGTGAGTAGGTATGAAAAGAAAATGGGTGGGGTTGGTGGGTTTGAAACATAGTGGATAAGAGAGAGATGGTGGATGGGGATAGATATGAGAAGAAAGACTTTTATAGGTTTGTGTGTTAGGAAAGATAGAGCTCAACTGTTAGTGTGGGCGAAATGCACAGGGTTTCTTTTCTTATGTATATCTCCCACTATATACATTCTATTTCTGTGGAGGATATATATTTTTTTTTTTGAGGATGTGAATTTTGGTGATTCATCTTGTGCTTCAAGAATGTGTTTTGGATTATAATTTTACTCATCGATCCATTCTTGTATGTAACATTTTATTGTATCCATAAAAAAAGTATTTGATTTACTTAACTAAAAATGTATGCCCAATGTGATCAAATAAAAATGGATAGTTTTACCCGCACTCAATCTTTTAGTATATCTGTTTGTACCTATAATTTGCATACTCTGTGGATTATGCTGTAATCTTAGAAAATAAAGTAAACAAATGGTAAATTATTGAAGGATAGCAAAAGATGGATTAAATCACAGACAAAATATATAGTGTTACTTACAACTCTTTATATTTTCTGGATACACAGTATTAATGGAATGAACCAATATATTGTATTACTTACTTGTTGGAACAGCTTGGGTCTGATCCATCAAAGACAGAGAAAAGGCTGAAAAAATAAACACATTCATATAACTTTATAGTGATAAAAAATGTCATCATACATAATAATTCTATATAGCTTTTCAGTTTATTTACCACCCAAGGGCTTGGTCACATTAGTGACAGAAGAGCATATTCGAAGAAAAAAATGTTGTGATATTTTTCTTATACTGATCCTGTTAAAGTATTTATCTAGTGCCCTGCCAACAGATATCCTAACAGGAAAACGTCTGATTTACATTAGATTCACATTAGACATGATCAGAACACTGGTTTTCCAAAAGTCATTGCTTTTTCAAAATATGCAGTATAATTAATTGTAATAATTAATATGATGATACATTTGAGGTTTATTTTAAATACTCACTCAACATTAGCAGCTGCACCAGTGACCGGGAGATTAGGAAATGCATACTGGATTTATATCTGAAAGAATGAGAAGCAAACACTTATAAATCAAGAAGAAAATATGGAGATAGTATCGAGATAGTAAAATAGGTCTTTGTCCTGCATTTAAAAGAACTTGTATTGAATATTAAGTTGTTCATTTTTTCCATGGAAAATTAAATTATATTATTTGAAAAAAAATTAACACTAAAACAACAGAGCGGCAGATAATAAAAAATACAATGCATTTGATCCAACTTTGTAAGCAAGTACTCATGTTATTATTTTTTTTATTATCTGATTTGCATCAAAGCCAATGGGAACAAAAGCACAATATGTTTTAGTTGAGACATCATAAGTCATAGTTTAATGTAGGAAAATGCATTTTAAATAGAATTAAATTGATATAGTACTTGTTCTTACATTTAGTTTTTAATTATGCCATATGTGGAACTGTGTCATTCATTTATTTCATTTGTTTTCTTTCTAAAATAATTTAGCATTTATTTTTTTTAGAGATTATGAAGCTTGTATTTACTAAACACAGTATTATACATCATACATCTATACATTATGTACACAATAAAAGGAAACAGAGGTACAATACCTTCTTCAGGATCTCTTACTGCAAAGTGTAGGATGGATGTGATCTTCTCAGAGACAGCTGGTCTTTTATATACTTAATTAATTAGGTTAATTCCTTATCCCACATGCATTACTTCTAGGAATGCCTTCAGGTGTTTTTTGTACACGTGAAACCTATAATTTTATTGCAAAATTTGCATGTCTTTTGTTTAAATGTGTTCTGTATTTATAAGATACAGTAGGTACATTCCAGTAAGCAATATTCAAAAAATAAACTAAATAATGTTTTAAAACTCTTGTCTAAAAAATATCACTAGAACAGTTCATAAACATGGGAAGATGTTTTCTCCATTCACTTTTCATGATCAGTAATGTTCAGCAGGAAATAAATATTATTTTAGAATGGTATTGTACAATTTAATATCTAAAAGATTTATGGGGGCTCCTCAAGCATTGCATTGTCTCCCAAGGAACCCACAACCCTTCCCAATTCCTCAAAATGATCAAGTCAAGACTCGTGCCCATGTTATGAAACTGTTTCCCAAGGAAAACCTCTCCTGAGCACTCAACAACTCTTCAGGATGTTTAAGACCCTCTCTAAATACTTCTGTATATGTTTGTTTCCACAGAGTAAACTGTTTAGAGAAAGAATTCAAGTTTCTTATTAAATTAAAATGACTATGAACACCTGTTTAAGAGTCAATAGTAACAAGGGAAATGGATTAGAGAGAACCACCATGGGAATGCACCATGGGAATGGTTAGGAGCATTGAGGATACAATGGCACGGAACTAGGAATCCACTGGACCATTTACAGAGTTCCAGTACTCTTTATTTCGGAGCTTAGAGAACATTTATATAAATAATTCCCTTATTTTGGGATGACTTATCAAATTGGCTTCACTTAATAGATGAGCTATTCTACATGGCTTATTAGTTGGGTTGGAATTGACCAGGACTCATTTAAGGATCACTGAACTCTATGCTCAATCTATGGGAACCATAGCCAGGGCATGCAATGTACTCAGGCGAGGGAAACAATCAATGAAAAATATAATGATGAATGTTATAAAAAGAGAAACATTGAAAATGTATTTAATTATTCATCTGTCGCTCTTTAAAACCCGTTAGAATATTTGGGGTGATGTTAGGTTTATATATTGGTATGCGTGCTACCAGTGGACTGGGGAGTTACACAATTATTATAAAAGTATACAAATTAATGATAAAATTGTGTTTTATTTTGGTAAAATAATCTATAGCAGACATCAGAGATCTATAGATGAATACTCTAAATGAAGCAAATAGTACCTTATGTACCAATTACTCGAGTTTATGCACATTTGTGTTTAATAAAAACTTAATTGAAACTGAACATATTACAGATAAATAATTAGAAAACAATGTAATGTTTAGTGTTATATGTAGACTGTAAGATGAAAGAGATCTATTAATATATGCTCACTAGGAATCAGTCAGTACATTTTATTACCTATAATATCTACCATGGTGTATAGCTGAGACTGCAATTTCCCAATGACTCTAACCACTTATTATATTTTATTTCAGCATCATTATTATGCAAATAGGTTGCCCAATGCGATGAAAGATGAAAGAGATCTATTAATATATGCTCACTAGGAATCAGTCAGTATATGTTGTCACCTATAATAACTACCTTGGTGTGCAGCTGTATAGCTGAGAATGTAATTTCCCAACAATTCTAACCACTTATTATATTTTATTTCAGCATCAGCATTATGCAAATAAGTTGCCCAATGCGTTTATATGATGTGTTGTATTAATTAATTCTGGTGAAATTAAATGTGTAGTGTGACATATTTTAAGGGACAGGGAAGGTATAGAAGGAAGAACATGACAAGAAATACAACTAATGTCTTGTTATTGCCAGTATCTCATTTGCAATTCCAAAATATATTTTGTATATATTCTGATTATTAACCTTTTCATGATCAGGGCAGTATAATGGGTCAGAGACAAAAACTTGAATGTGCCTTTATTAATGTATTTTTATTTGGATAGGGCCAACATATTCTGTGCATACTCTGCCCTGGGGGACAAGAATACACATTTACACAGAATTATATAAAAAGAGTTGTTATCCTTGCCCATGAGCTAACAATCAGACATTATAACACAACAAAAGGTGAAAGAAATAGAGGGGAAGAGGGAGGACTGGAGACTTAGCCAGGTAGATGTTGTGTCTGGGCAAATCTGAGCGTTATGTGTAAATATAGGATCTGAGTAAAGAGGAAACTTTGGTATTTCTTAGTGTTATAGGGGAATGCTTAAATTATTTATTGCAAGATTAAATTGCATCCCAATGTGAGTTTGCTAAAGTGAAATTAGGGAGAGCTTGGAGCTGAGGAAAAAGAGCATTAAAGTACCGCTTAATGACATTTTTTATTTAATTTTTTTAAACTTTAAGTTGAACCCAGAGCTTAATTAAGCAGTAGAAGAGTCATACATCTAGTTCTAAATTAGAATAAAATATCTTTGATTTATCTGCAGGACCCTGGGGAGATCCATGATATATTGAAGTTGTGTGTGTGTGAGCAAGGCATTTACATTTCCGTAGAGCTTTTGTTGCAGTGAATGAGGCAAAATAGTCGGCTTCTGTGCCAGTGAGATGGAATTATCTTTACAACAGCTCTCTGTGCCCACCTTCCCCGCCCTCTCTCCATTGATAGCTAAAACACACTCCTGCACCTGCAGCTTTAAGGTTGTGATGTAACAAACACAAAATGGATTCCTGTACATGTACACCCATGGTTTGCACAGCTGCAAATATTGTTAAGTTGCTACATACTTGACAAGCAAGTGTTGTTTTTTTCTTGAACTGCGGTGGTAATTATAGCTTTGAGAAATGCAACTGATACCTGCAATATAAAAGTACAAGAATCATAGGTGGGTAGCTATGAAGAGGGTAAGTGCGAGAGAATCTGGAATGAATTCAACTGCAAAATGAGAGGAAGAGCTGATGTGTGGACCCTGTGTTTGGAGGCAAAAGGAGATTATAAGAACATAACAATATATGTTGACTGAAAAGCAGAGGAAGTGGTTAATTAGGAGCTAGGTAGAGGAAGTGAATACGTTAACAAGTCAAACCAAGCAGAGAGGCTAGCTATAAAGTTGAACAAAGTAATAAAACAATGTGCAAAAAATGCTAATATGACAAATGTGATTCATTATTTCGAGCAGTAGGAATAATCACATTTTATAGGAAGCAGGAATCCATGTCCAGTACAAAAGCAGGTTGGGGAGTGGGGATGGTGTGTGTTAATACTTTTTTAAACCTTTTGTGTTTTTTTTTTTTTCAGTTAAATACAGGTTCAAAAGAAAATCAACTTAGCTTCAGCTTTACTTAGGGCCAAACTATATTTCTATGAATTGATTCTGGCACAGGGGACATCCTATGGAGATGGAGGCATGGTCATCAGAAGATGATGCAATTGGTGTCAGGTTTGAAGCACAAATGCAAAGATTTTGGATACTAAATTCAGGTCTCAAAACATGGAACAATAGTATGACAGAAGGTGGGATAGAGGTAGGGATTAGCAACCTTAAGCATTTACAGGTAAATGTTATACATGCTATATTGATGGACAATTGTTAATATGGAGCAGGTGCAGATCCATTGTTACTTCTTTCATGGTATATATTAATGAAAGTATTATAATCTAAAAAAATATTTATTTGAGTGGCACTTCAGTCTTTGATAATCTGCACCTGATTAAGCCATCAAGTATAATTAACAAGTCTGTCAAAACAACAATTGAAACCCTTATTTCAATAGACAAAGGTCAAGTGGTGTCAAGTAAACCCCTACTTCACCTTAGCCATTGTTTGTAGTTTTACATTCATGTACCAACTGGGGCACTGACATGCAGGGCCAGATCATTCATTAGGCGAGGTAGGCTCCCGCCTACAGGCGGATCTCTGAGAGGGGCTCCTCATTTTCACCCCATCTTTCACCAGAGACACCCTCCAAATCCCTTCCTCGGATGTGCTTTACTCTGCAGTGCCTGCTTCCTCTATGCACACAAGCACTGCCAGAGGTTAGGCTGAGCAGCAGACAGGAAGCTCAGATCACATTGCAGGAAGCCTAAGCTCGCCCCCTGCACCAGAGCTCAGAGAGCACAGACCATGCGGCGGATGTACTCACTGGTAAACAGTTGTCTACATTTAATTAATACTTAATTAATTACTTAATGCCAGTAAATCCTCAGATTATCAGATAAAAGGCCAATCAATGCCAACCACTGTAAATATACCTCAGTCTGGTTGAAATCATAATAAGAACAACTGTTATTGTGATCTTTCCCAGATAATAATAATAATGGCTGATAAGACATTTAATTCCTCTCTTATTTGTCATGCATGGAACAGTTTAAGGAATATAGAATACACTTTCTTTTCATAATTTATATATTCCATTAAGAAAAGTATTTTAAAATACAAAAACCGTATGTGATTTTCATGTATGGTGGGTACTTGCTATGTAAAGTTTTTATTTTCTTATCTGTTTTTTTTTAAAACTACACTATAAGACTATTACAGCTAATCAATACCTCAATAATGTTTTTATTTTTGTTATTTTCATACAAGAAAATACTTTGGCTCTACAACTGTAATAATACCAGGATTAAATATGAACCAGCAAAATATATATATATAATTGGATGTAATTGGATATTAGTGAAAAGTAAAGTAAAAGCATACATCATAAGGTACACCCATTAGGTCTTATATTTTGTTGATTGACATGTTTTATTTTTCACATTTACATTTTTGAAAATAAATTAATTTTAGTTAGCCACATTTATACAATTTTTTTATACTAGATGTATTTTACAATTTACTGTTTTGGTTTAATTTATTTTTATAGCACAAAGGTAAACAAATAAAAGACAATCACACATAGAAAATTAATTCATTGACAAATAGGAAACAAAAATGCAGCAATATTTCAACATTCGTGTGTTTTTACAATATATTTTTTTTTCTTGTGGTGACAAATTGTTGACAATGATCAACCTCAACAGTTTATAGTGAAAATAAATTATACTCTACACCACAATCCTCCTATGCTGCTATGTGTATTGATACTTTGCTTTTGTTCCTGACTTACTGAGCTAGGCAAATATTTCCATCCTATAAATTGAAAAAAAATATTTAATTAACGGATTAAACAAATTAAACAATGTTTCTATATATTTTGGTGTTAGGCAGCAGGGATTCTAATCAAAGTTAAATATAAAAAATCCTATAAATTGAGCATCCTAACACAATGCTGTTTTCCAACAGCATTTTCTCAAATGCTGCTAAAAGTGGCTAGTACATCTAGTACCTATAAATACACTGTATGCATGAGCTGTGGGGGCAGACCATTACAGGGACTACTTGAAATGAGAGAGCTTTTAAGCATTTGTTAAAATTATGTTTAGATATACAAACACACACTTATGTAGTTTATGTTATTATTAAAACCAGTGATGAACTGCCAGTGTGACCCAGACAAAGAAGGCCTTCATGCGCGCAGCGATGACTACCAGCAAGGCCAAGCACAGAGACAAGGTAGCTGAGAATAAAAGTGTAAGCAGATGTTCACACAATATTTGGAGGCAGGAGAAGCTGAGTTGTTGTAAGGTAAGAGGCTGCACATATTCCAAACAATAAGTAGCACTATCTTGTCCACTGACGCTAATACATTTGCACAATTAGTCTGCCCCAGAGAGTACAGTTGGGTTAAATCTTACTCATAATATTCTTCTGCATTATACCATTTCCATGTGACAGGCAACTCCAATTACAGCATGTGAATAAAAATCAACATGAAAGTTTTTATTTCATCCAATAGTCATGTGAGCCCTCATATCTTCCTTTCCTTTTTCATATCTAAAATCATAAAGTATGTGTATTTATGTATATATAACTGTAACAATTGTCATCAACAGTATTGATCCTCACCACATCACAGTACTGAGAGCGATCGTGTATCCGTCACATCCATGGGAAGATATATCATCTACACAATAACATGGGTGATAAACACTGAGGTATGAGAAATGTCATCATGGGTAGCCTGAGTCATTTATTAGAAATGTGGGTGACTCTCATCCTGGCTTAATGAGGGCCGCTAATCCATACTGGAGGTGAACGCAGCAGGTATATCAATATGTAGCACAGACCATGCACTGGATTGTCATAGGGAGCCTGTAAAGAACAGGGTGTTAAATACACAGGGATATGGGTATATAGGTACAAATAATGAAAAGGGGTATTGCCAACAGTAGTACAAGGAGGCTGTAGAGAGGCAGACGGAGCCTCTGGTAAGTTACCTCTATCAATGGGAATCTTGGGTACACCTGTCCTAAAAAGTTCCATGCCATTGCTGTTTTGCATGTGACAAGATTTCATCATGGTGCGTATTGTAGGTATTGTGTGCACCAATATGTGAATTGATGTTAAATTATGATGATATTAACATCAGATTTAATGTGGAAAGTGTTCATTCTCCTCTTCTGTGTTAAATAACTTCCTGACTTAAAAATAAGGACCCCACAAAAGATAACTGCTACTAATGGAACGTTTTCATAAACAAGAAATATGCAAAGCATGCATGAGCAAATGTGCCAATGTGTTATGCCCCATATTCTGTGTATGTGAAACATGATAGACTTTGAGGCAAATAATGAATTTACAAAGGTATAATGTGAATAAAAACTAAACAGACACCTGTGGGTGAACGTTTCTGTCAAAATAGACACAGCCGTCATAATCTCACAGAAAGACAGAAATATCTTGGAATACAAATTCATGTATATATCTTAAACCTTAAAATACAGAGTACCGTATTTTTCGCCATATAAGATGCACCTGACCATAAGACGCACCTAGTTTTTAGAGGAGGAAAACAAAAACAAAATATTCTGAATCAAACACAAATACACTTCACACACATATACACACCTACATCACACACAAATATATATATATATATATATATATATATACATACACCACACACACACACATTTGGAGCATTTGGAAGCCTCCAGGAGCTCCTCCCTGACCCTCCTGATCCTCCCTGCCCCTCTTGATCCTCCCCTTTCTTCTCTTGATTCTCCCCTCTGCCCATCCCTGATCATCCCTTGGCCCATCTTGATCTCACCCCATCGCGCAGCGCTTCCTACCAGCTCTCCTCCTTTACTGCAGCCTTCCCTTGCGTCGCGTGTGTGATGTCACTAAGATGCGCCGGCAGACGAGATGCAGTTGAGAGGCATGCTGCTGGTGCCGTAGGAAGCGCCAATGGGGGGGGATCAGGAGTGGGTATCTCAAGGGGGCCAAGGGAAGGATCAGAGGGGTCGAAGGGGAGAATCAGGATGGGCAGAGGATCAAGAGGGGCAGAAAGAGGACTGCGAGCAAGCACCACACAAAGTTAGGGGCAGTTTTAATGCAGGCAAAATGTGTATTTGTCGTATAAGATGCACCAATCCCCCCCCCCCCCCCGTTTTGGGGAAGAAAAAGTGCGTCTTATACTATATATCTCCACCAGGGGGAAGGGAAACATCTTTAAAATATATAAAAAAATAGGGGCACCAGTCCGATCCCTAATATATCTGCACAAAAAAGTTCAACCGCAACTGTGGGAGCTTTTTTTTGCTCAATGTACATACCATCACAATCTCAACTAGCCATGATTTATTCTCACTAAACGTAGACCCATGTACCGTCTATTAGAAAAAAAGCATAGGATACTATGCATAGTGGCTGGGGCGCGTGAGGTATCAGAAAATTAGCTAATCTTGAATTTTGAGACGCACCATAGCCCTAGGAACCAATGGAAAATGCAAATGTGACATTAATTGACAGGAAGAGGTAATAAAAGAGTGTGTTTCCTGCCCAAAGGCTGATTGTGTTGTAGCTTTTCCAAGTGAACATGCAGGTCTAGGCATCAGTGGTTTTGGTGCATCACATAGGAGAGAAGAGGAGGTGTTGTTCTTGTTCTTTTGAGGTAGGAAGACATTTTGTTAATTTTATTATACATAATTTACTGTTAAATGTACACTTACATATCTCACTTAAATTGCAAACACATAGCTTAATACACACCTATATTTACATATTTGGCACAGAGGCCTCAACAACATTAAACCCCATACCTCCCACCCTATACTCTTACGCCACACTCTCAACCATAACACTATAATTAAACACATAGAACATTTTTCTTTATTACACTTACATTTACACACACATAATATTTATATTTTAATTGTCTTTTATTTGTTTGGAGAGAATATGGAGAGAGGAGTGAATGGGAAAGGAGGAGAGGAGAGTGGGTGCCCTGGAGAAAGTAGCTAGTAGAGAAGGCGAGAGAGCGAGAGGAGAAGACAGAGGAAGAGATGTGGATGAGGGAGAGAAAGGGAGAGAGGGAGAGGAGCAGTGATAGAAGTAGAGAGAAGGAGAGGGGAGATGAGACAGAGTGCCAGCAGTGGGTACAGAGGGGAAGGGACTTGGTCCTAGTGGTGAGGTGAGGTCTTTGGAGGTGAGGAGGAAATGTTGGAAGAGGCTCAAGCTGCCAGAGCAACAGGTGGTGGCCATCCAATGACCTTCAATTTTAACGAGTGGGAGAGGATGCTGAGACATGGGATCACCCCAGTAACAATGGACAGACAATTGGGCACGGTGGACATTCAGCCGCCAGGGAACCTGCCAAATGAATAATAAACATTATCATCCCATTACATACTCAGGTAAACCACACACAAAGATAACACAAATCCAATGAAAATGCTGCCCATCAATTAAAGGGATGTTTAACGTTCCTTGAAATGATTAGGTATATAATATGGTTGTGTCTATTTATTTAGAGATACCAGATATAACGAGAATCACTTAAAACAAATATTTAAAATGTATAAACATCCTGATATTTGGCTTCTGTATTAGTCAGGGTCTCTCCATCACGAATCAGCATTTCCAGGAGTCTCAGTAACCTTCCTGTGCTAGTGACCAGGACAAGTTACTTGAATGGTGGAGATAGGATTAGTATCATAGCCACCACAATCCAATAAGAGAGCATATAAATTATATATGTCTCAGCAGCAATATTTATAGCAGTTTGATACAGAGATGGGGGAATACAATACAACAATGCCAGGGAGTGGCAGACAAACACATGAGATTGACTCCACATAAGGTTCAACATTAGCATTCTGACCTGTGAACAATTGGCCAACCTCCAAAACATACATATCGTCTCTGGCTGTCTAGCATATCAGAGATGTAAAAAGATTATCTGGAAAACAATGGGACAAAACAGATTACAATACAATCACTGGTTCCTGTGTGTCTACATTATAGACCCATTTTATTTAACAGTTTCATGACCATTTAGTTAAAGTTTAAACAATAAACACAGAACACAGTAATATTGTACGGGGAGTTACATATTGTATACAGGATAAGGCAGAGATATATGTCATAAGACCATAGGAAGCATTGTGGTACACCATAGCCCTGTATTTGGGGGCTTTTCACCCCACCACCCACCTGCCCTCATTTCCCCTGTGGCAATAAATTTCCCCTACCCATTTTTCAATGTGGCTGTATGTCCTCTATGGCGGCTCAATGCACCTGGATCCAGGTCTTGGAAAGAAGTCTATGACAATCATCCAATCTTCCTATCTGATATACTACTGATATCGCATTTTATTTCTGAGGACAGCTGAAACTGAGACAAAGACTGAAGTTGAAAAATATTTGGAGGAGCCTCAGTATGACCCTCTACAGGATCCCTGGTATGAGGAGGAGGAGCAGCAACAGCAGGACGAGCCTCCAGAGTAGGACCCAGGATATGAGGTGGACGATGACAGCTTAATGTCATCATTGGGGCAACCTGCTGGGCCATCAACCACCAGAGTGGAGTTTAATACCACTAGCCTCATCCTCCCCCAGAAAGATCCCACATCCTGCTCCTCCACCACCACCTCCTCCTACTGCTCAGTTGATGCCAGGTTCAGCCCTAACACAGCTACCTAAACTACCAGCTCAGCACCTCCCCACCATACCACCATCATCACCTTGCCGCCTATACCTCTGCAGTCCTCACCAGCAGTCGAATATCCCTCAAGGCCCTCTTTGGAAGTCAACATAGCTGATTTGCACAAATTCCAGTGACAACAGGAGGGGATGAGGATTAGCCTCCTCACAGGCATGTTCTCCACAGAAAAAAACTGTGGCACACATGTAAAGACACATTTATAAGCAGATGAGGAGATATAATGTGAAAGCAGAGATCGTCCTGGTCGAGACCTTCCTGCCCAGGCTGTTGCAAGCAGTCAACAACCAGAGTGATCTACTCTAGCTGAACATGGATCTGTAGCAAAGGGCTCTGACAAGCACTGCTCCCGCAATGTCAGAGCAGTCCCAGAGCCACCAAAACCCTAGCCAGTACCCTCTGCTTCAATTCTTCCACCTCTATCAGCAATGCCTCCACCTCCATCAGCAATGCCTCCACCTGCATCACCCTTGTGATCCACATGTAGGAAAGGGCATAGTGGCATGGGGGAGGGGGGCTGTTACCAAACAGAGGAGGAAATCTGTGCTGCATCTCATTCACTTCTCAAATACTGTCCTCAGTGAAAATCAATTTCTTCAAAATGTTATCTTACTCATGCTTGACCACAGACCAATGCACATATGGCTGAGGAATTGCATAGTCCTACAATACTATGTTAATAAAACCCAGCAGTTATATATGTGTGAGCTAAGCTGTCATCAATATGGCTAAACAATATCATACAGAGATAGTGATAGCACTCCTAACATTCTGATTGTGGCCACACTAAATATCCCTTGTGAAATGCCACATAATAAACCTAGACACCTTGGCCCTCATTCAATTGCAATTTAGCCAATTGAATAGGCCTCTAAATAAGCACATAACATATGTTTTTTAAATTAGTTTTTAGTAAGTAAGCATCTATCCAAAAGCAAGGTTTTTACTAACTAAAAACTTATTTGAAAAAAAATATGCTATGTGCTTATTTAGAGGCCTATTCAATTGGCCAAATCGCAAATTGAATGAGGGCTCTTGTCTGCAAAAAAAGTGTTTACAATATTACCCTCCCTTTGGTACACAGAGCTGGAGAGAAATTCCTAATATGGGCATGGGCTGGCCCCCTCCCTAGGGGGAGGTGTGGTGGTGGGACATACTGGGATTGAGTGTGCATAAATACTGTGACATTGATGTTATTTTAAACATACATAATTTGAGTTGTGTGTTAGATTCTGATTAAATATAATAATGTTAACCATTGGAATTATAATTACAGACTCTGCCTGCAACTCTGTTCCTAACCACTGGGGTTAGTACTATTGAAATTGCTTCCCGAGCTTCTGTGTTGCTGGCATCCTTTACCATAATCTTACCTTTAAAAGGCAGCTGGGTGATGATATGAATAAAATCCTTACAATCCCAGGTTCTAATTATTTTTATTGTGATGAAATTACCACATGTGATTCTAGTGCATGCTACATTGAGGAAAAAAAAGTATTTGATCCCCTCCTGATTTTGAACGTTTGTCCACTGACAAAGAAATGATCAGTCCATAATTTTAATGGTAGGTGTATTTTAACAGTCAGAGGCAGAATAACAAAAAAACAAACAAAAAAAAAACAAGAAGACACATGTCAAAATAGTTATAAATTGATTTGCAGGTCAGTGAGTGATATAAGTATTTGACCCTTCAACTTAGTACTTAGTTGCAAAACCCTTGTTGGCAATCAAAGAGGTCAGACGTTACTTGTGGTTGGCCACCAGGTTTGCACATATTCCAGGAGGGATTTTGGCCCACTACTCTTTGCAGTTTCTTTCCAAGTCATTAAGGTTTCAAAGATGGTGTTTGGCAACTCAAACCTTCAGCTCCCTAAACAGATTTTCTATGGGATTAAGGTCTGGAGACTGCAGGACCTTAATGTGCTTCTTCTTGAGCAACTTCTTTGTTGCCATGGCTGTATGTTTTGGTTCATTGTCATGATGGAATACCAATCCACAACCCATTTTCACTGCTCTGGCTGAGGAAAGGAGGTTTTCACCCAAGATTTGACGGTGCAAGGCCCAATCCACCCCTTTGATGCAGTGCAGTTGTCCTGTCCCCTTAGCAGGAAAAGACCCCAAAGCATAATGTTCCCACCTCATAGGCAGCATGCCTCCTCCACCAAACACGGCAAGATGAGATAATGCCAAAGAGCTTGATTTTGGTCTCATCTGACCACAACACTTTCACCCAGTTCTTCTCTGAATTATTCAAATGTTCATTGGCAAATTTCAGTCTGGCCTGTACATATGCTTTATTGAGCAGGGGGACCTTGTGGGCGCGGCAGGATTTCAGTCCTTCACAGCGTAGTGTGTTACCAATTGTTTTCTTGGTTAATTTGGTCCCAGCTGCCTTAGTATCATTAACAAAATCCTCCCGTGTAGCTCTGGGCTCCTCACCATTCTCATGATCATTGAAACTTCATGAGGTGAGATCTTGCATGGAGCACCAGACCAATTTAGACTGAGAGTTATTTTGTGTTTCTTCCATTTGCAAATAATCTCACCAACTGTTGTCATCTTCTCATCAAGCTGCTTGGCAATGGTCTTGTAGCCCATTCCAGCCTTGTGTAGCTCTAAAATCTTCTCCCCGACATCCTTGGACAGCTCTTTGGTCTTGGCCATGGTAGAGAGTTTGGAATCTGATTGAGTGCTTTTGTGGACAAGTGTCTTTTATACAAGTAACGAGTTGAGATTAGGAGCACTCCGTTTAAGGAAGTGCTCCTAATATCTGCTTGTTACCTGTATAAAATACACCTGGGAGTCAGAAATCTTGCTGATTGATAGGGGATCAAATACTTATTTCACTCATTGACCTGCAAATCAATTTATAACTATTTTGACAAGCGTTTTTTTTGTTTGTTTTTTTTGTTATTCTGTCTCTCACTGTTAAGATACACCTACCATTAAAATTATAGACTGATCATTTCATTGGACAAGTGTGGTAAGCAGGGTTCCTCAGGGTTTAGTATTAGGTTCTCTCCTTTTTAACATATTTATTAATGACTTAAAGGTGGGACTGGAAAGTAGTGTCTCCATTTTTGCTGATGACACAAAGTTGTGCATGGTAATTAAATCAGAAAATGATGAACTCTCCCTCCAACGGGATTTGCCTAAATTAGAGAAATTTGCAATTAAATGACAGTTGAGATTTAATATGAATAAATGTAAGGTTATGCATCTGGGAAGGAAAAACAACCATGCAATCTATAAACTTAATGAAGCAAATCTAGTGGTATCTGATATTGAAAGGCATTTGGTAGTGCTTGTGGGCAACCACCTACGTAATAGTTCTCAATGCCAAGCAGCAGCTGCAAAGGCAAATAAACTATTAAAGCATGTATTAAGAAGGGTATAGAAGCAAGGGAGGCAAATATAATTCTACCACTATACAAATCCCTAGTACGCCCTCATTTGGAATATGGAGTACAATTTTGGGCACCAATTCATAAAAAGGTAATTTTAGAACTGGAAAGAGTACAGAGAAGGGCTACAAAACTAATAAGGGGAATGGAGGGGCTAAGCTATAAAGAAAGACTTACCAAATTAAACTTATTTTCTTTAGAAAAAAGGCGTCTAAGAGGGGATATGATTACCCTATATAAATACATCCATGGTCAGTATAAAGATTGGTCAAGGGAGCTTTTTGTGCCAAGAGGTTTTCAATTGATACAAGGACATCCTTTGAGGTTAGAACTAAAAAGATTCCACCTTAAAGAAAGAAAAGTGTTCTTCACAGTAAGGGTGGTTAATCTGTGGAACTTTCTACCAAGGGAGGTGGTGACAGCGGATTCGATAGATAACTTTAAAAAGGGATTGGATATATTTTTTATGAAAACGGGCATCCTGGTTAATAAGAGAGGGAGTATTGATAAAGGGAGGAATCCAATCGCCAGTATCTGAGGTCAGGAAGGATTTTTTTCCCCTTTTGAGACAATTGGCAAAGGTTTGCTGTTTTTTTTGTTTGTTTGTTTGCCTTCCTCTGGATCAATTAACAACTAATAACAACTATTGCAGATCAGAGGAGATCTTAAAAGGTTGAACTTGATTAGCTAAAAGTCTTTATTCAACCTCAATTACTATGTAACGATAGATAAATAGATAGATAGATAGATAGATAGATAGATAGATTCCACTATTTTTATTCCACTAATAACAGCTAAAAAAAAATTTAAGTTTTAGATCTGTTTACAAAGACATAGTGTACTGCCTACTGGCTATTCCATGATTAATAACATATGCAGAACCATACGGTAAATGCACTGTGAACACAAAGATTTACATTAGTTTTCCCTGAACTCAGGAATGGAGTGAGTAGTTAACCCACAACAAACCTGTTTAGGTAATTCTAGCATTACATTATCTGAACAAATTAATATGTGAAGGATTAACTCTATTTGATCTTTTGCTTACTACACAAAGCTGTTGCTCTGGGTCTGTCTGAACACACGCCAGTGTTTAAAACACAAATTTATTTTTGAATTTCTATGTAAAAAATGAATGTATTTCAAAACTTCAGAATGGATTTCAACATGTTTTCGGGAGATCTTTACTGTGATGTGGGCCAAATTGTGCTGAATTAAGTGGCCCTTGTATATGAGCTATGTAAAATGTAAGAAAGTTTACCCTAACAAGCTATGTAAAAGTTTTTTAAAAAAATTTCAGGACAGCAGTATTAAAAATTGTGTTTTGCTTCTATATTTCTGTCACTGACACTTCAGAATGCTGAGCTGTGTTGACTGATTGGGTCATATACCTGTACTGCAGCTGCAGTTCTAAACTATGACAGTATCTACATTCTTACAGAGATTTTTCTAAGGCATAAAAGACATTTATATTTATATAGAAATTATATTATGGAATGTTTAATTAAACTTTTTATTAAATATAGCATATTCTTCATTGCAAAGATTTAATTTACACAGAATAGCCAGTTGCTTAGCTGATGAATCTTTAATAAAATACAAAATTCTTTAAAATCATTTTTATTTTATAATCAACATACAATGCTAGTCCAAAACATTTAAATGTATATGAATATGGAAGTTTGTAAGAAGTAAAATGATATTCAACAGGTTACAAAATTATAAGATTTGAACCAACTGCTCTGTCCAAGTAAAAGGAGAACTGTATTTCCATATTTTAATCTGTTCTTTTGAGCAACTGTACTTGCCAATGGGTAAGCTAATTTGTGAAAGTAACAACTGATAAGTAAAGCCTGGTATTAAGATAATACAACTCTAAGTAACAACATTTTCAATAGGATTTTTTTTTGGCCTATTTTGTTTGAATTTAAGTGGAACAATTATTGGCTCAAATATGTGGGCTTACCAACTCGGACTGACACAAAGAAATAGTCCTCAGGGAACATTTCAGGCCATACAATTGGACAAGTCTGGTCTACAGGGGTATTTAATTTATCTCAATCATCTCAATCAAGCCGGACAAAGCATGAACCGTGCACAGGATATTTGCGTGCGTTAATGTAGTTGATGATTCCATGGATATTGGTTTTAACTGATCCAATTATAGAGATGTTAATTCTACTTTTGGGGGCACTCACTAATTTTTATACATACACCCCAGTTAAGCACATAACCCTCATCACAAACACATCGTGGCAGGCATTCTTTGGATGGTGATGGTTCCTGCCCCAAAGTATCACAGGTCTGCCTATATGTTTTCAGGCAAGGATTGTAAGTCGAATGTTCAGGACAGGAGACCTTGCACTGTGAGGTGGGCACACAGACATCGGAGTCCTCGGATTCATAGACATAACCTTCTATACAATCACATCCAATCCAACATGGCTCAATGCACCCTTCAGACATCTGATTCACATTGTCACAGTTACTAAAGCAGATTTTTCTACAGCCTGGTCCTACGGAGTTTGGTGGACATTCAGTACCTATAGATATAATAAAAAACATTGTGTTATAATATCGGTGAATGGAAAAATCAGTACTTTATGAGAAACTTCTATTGTGAAGAGTATGTATATGAAATACATTTTTCTTTATAAATACAATTTCTACATATCACTGATACTTAACAATCAGATTTATCTCTGTGTCTAATAGTGATATTAAAATGTATCAGTTTAAACAGTCTATAAATAATATATAACACAAATAATTAATTGTTTTAAAGTGGAACATTATAGGAAAAGCTTGTAATTAAAGTATAAAATATTTTTTAGAAACACCCATTTGTGATAATTTTCCTTTAAAACTCCAGTATCCTATAAAATGTCATAATATACAGCAAGATTTAAAAAAAAACCTCTTTATTATAAGTTTTGAAAAAATGCAGTTTTCTTACTGAAAACTTCTAAAATTTCATTTACAGCTTCTTATCATATATCCTGATTATCTGCACTGTATCGGGTTTATCTGAGTTCATGTCATTAATAGAACTGTACCATAAAATCCCCAGATATTAGCAAATTATTCTATGACTAATCAATTCCAAGAGTGGGCAGTACTTGGATGCTGCATACACTAATTTACCATATAACTAATTAGTTCATTATACCCTAGTATTTTTTTTCAAAAATTGGTTTATTATCTGCCCTAAAGTAAATAAATTAGGTTGAAAGTAAAAGTGTTACCAATGTTGTTATATACAAAAACCTTGCTATCATTTAAAAGTGAAACTATTAGCATTCAATGGGATACACTGATTATAAACTAATACAGTAAATACTACTTTGTAAGCAACAGGAGACACTGATCATTTAACCCTCTCCCTACTGAACTGACTAAAGGGTTTTAACAATTTGGGTTGAAATTCTGTATAAACTATTTTAAATAGATTAATAAAAGTAAATGTTTATCTTGGTTATATACTTTCCCTTGTCTTTTAACTTCTTCTTTTGTTTAATACAAATGTCATATGCTATAGACCACATCATTTGTAATGTTGTTCAGGGGTGGGGTGTTATAGTATCCTTTAATTTTTGATTCCATCAACTCCTACACCCTTGTTATCATCAAGGCTTCCTAACGCCCATCACAGTTCACTTTCCAAGATATCTGTCTCCAGCTCATTGGACAAACTACTTTTTTGTCTTATTCACACCCACTTTGGCATGAAAGGTTTTCTTCTGATCCACGTTTTTCTTGAAGAGATCTCTAAACTTTTCCATTCTAGTATGTTCTTCTATCTCTTTGCATCACTAAATATAGAATGTCTTAATGTTTCTTCTTGCTATCCACTAGAATTCTGCATTCAGTTGGACAATTATTTTTCTTTTTCCCACTACCTTTTGTTTTTCTTCTGTCCTGTGCTACTTTCAAAGCCTCGACAGGCAACAATGTTTTCTTTCTTTTGGGATATACTTTCTTGCTGTTTTCTACAGACACATTCAAAGCAGGCTATCCTTTCAACTATGGCCTAACCACTTCATTAGATCTGGTGCTACTCATACTCACACTCTGCTCTTATCCAGTAATTTGGTAGGCACCTTCTAACAGGAGGGGCTCATCTTCCGGTACCATATTGTTATGTCTCTGGTTGTGCTTATCCATAAATTATCTTGACAAAGATACTCTAGTGGATTGCCAGCTCCTTATCCAATGAACTGTGAAATATCTGACCTATATGCTGTAACCTGCCCATCTTGGATGTTCCTACATGGTATAGCTCATATGTTAATTGAAGTACACAAGCCCCTTCATCATGGCAAGGAAAATAAAAGAGAGTTGCAGAAAAAAAACATTTATCTAAAGTTTTTGATTGTGTGAATCACAAGAAAATGTTTCAAAATCTTAAACAGATGTGGGTACCAGACCATCTCATCTGTCTCCGGAGGAATTTGTATGTAGACTTAGCATCCACACTTAGAATCAAACATGGAACAATCAAACCATTCAAGATCTAGAAAGGAGTGTGACATGGTTGTACATTGAACTTATATGCAGACTACATCATGCGTAAAGCCAAGCTGGATGAGTCTAAAGCATGAATCAATCAATATTGCTGGGAAAAATAATAGCAACCTCAGATACACAGATGATAATACTCTGATGGCTAAAAGTTAGGAGGAACTACAGAACCTATTAATGAGGTTGAAAGATGAAAGTCCATCAGCTTGTCTGCTGCTAAGCTTTAAAAAGGCAAAGATCAAAAAAGTGGTGCACTAAGGAGGCGTTTGGGTTTTTAGAGCACTTGGCTGACTTCTCACTTGGGTACAATCTCTATAGCAAGCGTGGATTGCACCTTAATAATGAGGGAGCTGTGTGCTAGGGGATAGGATGGCAGAAAGGCTGGAGGAGTCTTTAAACTAGTAGGTAGGGGGTAGATAGAAAAAATAGAGTAGAAAGTGTTAGGAGGGTAAGGAATGAATTAACTAATTGGATATATTTTTAAATAAAAAGGGCATTTAGGGTTATCCTGGTTAATTAGAGAGGGAGTATTAATCCAGGGAGGAGTCAGTGTCTAGGGTCAGGAAGGAATTCTATTGTTTTTCCTTTTTGAGACAATTGGCAAAGTTTCACAGTTTTTTTTTATGTTTGCTTACCTCTGGATCAATTAACAATTAATAATTAATCTGCATACTGTAGATCAGAGGATATCTTAAAAGGTTGAACTAAAATTATTTTTCAACCTCAATTACTATGTAACTATATAGGAATTTATGTACTTTTCCTCAAGAAGGATTTGCATAAATTAGAGAAATGGGCAACTAAATGGCAGATGAGATTTAATATGAATAAATGTAAACTGTTTCATTCTGGAATGAAAAAGAGCCATGCAATTTATAATCTTAATAGAGCAAATTTATGATATCTATTTATCGGTTTTGTTGCCTTTCCTTAATTCATTTTTTTCTTCTCTCTTTTTTTCATTTTTTGTCTTTGCAAAGCTATACTTTCTTTTATAATAATTTATTATTATCATTTTAATTGTTATAATTGTTTAATTATAAATAAAATAAAAATATATTGGAAAAGGTAGTCATCAGTCATTAAGAAACAACCTATATGTGATGAATACATTTTTTTTTTTTCTATGTTCTAAGCATGAATTTTGAGTTATATCTATGATACTTGACTATTATGTTTATCTATACCTACTAAAAACAAAAAAGAACAAACAAATACTATAAATATAATAGTTGTGAGCGTACGAGTTGTTGCTAACGCTGCGGGCTCGCGTAGCGAGCCCGCGGCCCTCGCGAAGCGAGGGCCGCGACTCGCGTAGCGAGCTGCGGCCCTCGCGTAGTTTGCGAGGGTCGCAGTAGGCGCTCCATGCCAGCACCTGAGGACCTCGCAAAGCGAGGGCCGCAGTTGCTGGCATGGAGCGCCGAAGGCGCTCCTTGCCAGCAACTGCGACCCTCGCAAACTTCACGTCGCAACCCAAACAGTACGACACACACATTACGACACACACATTACGACACACACATTACGACACTCGCAAACAACATACGACACACGTTCACACACATTACGGACTCGCAACACTCGGACGCAACTCGCGAACATTACAAAATGTAAAACACAATACATACACACACCACATACATAAAAAACTTACCTACACCAAGAGGGAGCACCCAGCACCTCAAAAATACAACTTACACCTCGATTTTACTTCAAATAAAACAGTTTAGAGACTAAAAAAAAAACGAAGCGAGAGAAAAAATGGCCGCCGAACAAAACGAAAACGAGGCTACAGCACTCTAAACTCGCAAAACACCACAAGAAACTCGCAAAACACCACAAAACACCTACGGATATTCCGATACAAACGTATAACACACATTACTCGCCATTTGACGCCAATGCGGAAGTACACGACAACGGTTTGGCCTCGCGCACGCACAGTGTTACACTGCACACATTCAGCACGCTTACACAGCAGCTCCACACCACTAATGCTGCAGCAACATCAAAACACATTCACAGCTCTTCCACACAATGCTTTAAAATAGGTAAAGTATATTCATTTATTAATGTATTATATATTTCATTATTACACACTAAACAGCATTAGCTACTTTACAATTTCATTGCCGTCATTTTTTGACGGGCAATTCGCTAGTAAATATATAATTATGATTTATAAGTATTTTAGGGCATAAAAGGCCCAGCTTGCAAAAGTAAGTATAGGAGAGAAAGCGTGTTGATCAGGGGTATGGAAAGAGTTAAATGATGATGAAAACTGGTATGGAGAGAAAGGGTAGAAGTGAGTAGGTATGAAAAGAAAACGGGTGGAGTTTGGTGGGTTTGAAACATAGGGGATAAGAGAGAGGTGGTGGATGGGGATAGACATGAAAAGAAAGACTTTTATAGGTTTGAGTGTTAGGAAAGATAGAGCTCAACTGTTAGTGTGGGCGAAATGCACAGGGTTTCTTTTCTTATGTATATCTCCCACTATATACATTCTATTTCTGTGGAGGATATTTTTTTGTATTTTTTTGAGGATGTGAATTTTGGTGATTCATCTTGTGCTTTAAGAATGTGTTTTGGATTATAATTTTACTCATCGATCCATTCTTGTATGTAACATTTTATTGTATCCATAAAAAAAGTATTTGATTTACTTCACTAAAAATGTATGCCCCATGTGATAAAATAAGAATGGATAGTTTTACCCGCACTCAATCTTTTAGTATATCTGTTTGTACCTATAATTTGCATACTCTGCGGATTATGCTGTAATCTTAGAAATAAAGTATACAAATGTTAAGTTATTGAAGGATAGCAAAAGATGGATTAAATCACAGAAAAAATATATAGTGTTACTTACAACTCTTTATATTTTCTGGATACACAGTATTAATGGAATGAACCAATATATTGTATTACTTACTTGTTGGAACAGCTTGCGTCTGATCCATCAAAGACAGAGAAAAGGCTGAAAAAACAAACACATTCATATAACTTTATAGTGATAAAAAATGTCATCATACATAATAATTCTATATAGCTTTTCAGTTTATTTACCACTCAAGGGCTTGGTCACATTAGTTACAGAAGAACATATTCAAAGAAAAAAATGTTGTGATATTTTTCTTATACTGATCCTGTTAAAGTATTTATCCAGTGCCCTGCCAACAGATATCCTAACAGGAAAACTTGTGATTTACATTAGATTCACATTAGACATGATCAGAACACTGGTTTTCCAAAAGTCAGTGCTTTTTCAAAACATGCATTATAATTAATTATAATAATTAATATGACGATACATTTGAGGTTTATTTTAAATACTCACTCAACATTAGCAGCTGCACCAGTGACCGGGAGATTAGGAAATGCATACTGGATTTATATCTGAAAGAATGAGAAGCAAACACTTGTAAATAAAGAGGAAAATATGGAGATAGTATCGAGATAGTAAAATAGGTCTTTGTCCTGCATTTAAAATAACTTGTATTGAATATTAAGTTGTTCATTTTTTCCATGGAAAATTAAATTCTATTATTTGAAAAAAATGAACACTAAAACAACAGAGCGCCAGATAATAAAAAATACAATGCATTTGATCCAACTTTATAAGCAGGTACTCATTTTATTATTTTTTTTATTATGTGAAAAAACTAATGGGAACAAAAGCACAATATGTTTTAGTTGAGACATCATAAGTGATATTTTAATGTAGGAAAATGCATTTTAAATAGAATGAAATAGATAAAGTACTTGTTCTTACATTTAGTTTTTAATTATGCCATATGTGGAACTGTGTCATTCATTTATTTCATTTTTTTCTTTCTAAAATCATTTTGCATTTAATTTATTTATAGAGATTATGAAGCTTGCATTTACTAAACACAGTATTATACATCATACATTATGTACACAATAAAAGTAGATAAAAGTACAATACCTTCTTCAGGATCTCTTACTGCAAAGTGTAGGATGGGTATGATCTTCTCAGAGACGGCTGGTGTTTTATATACTTAATTAAGTAGGTTACTTCCTTATCCCACATGCATTACTTCTAGGAATACCTTCAGGTGTATTTTGTACACATGAAACCTATAATTTTATTGCATAATCTGCATGTCTTTTGTTTAATTGTGTTCTGGATTTATAAGATACAGAAGGTACAGTGGATATAAAAAGTCTACACACTCCTGTTAAAATGTCAGGTTTCTGTGCTGTAAAAAAATGATACAAAGATAAATAATTTTAGAACTTTTTCCACCTTTAATGTGACCTATAAACTGTACAACTCAATTGAAAAACAAACTGAAAAATTTTAGGTGGAGGGAAGAAAAAAAAAAGAAAAATAGTGTGGTTCCATAAGTGCACACACTCTTATAACTGGGGATGTAGCTGTGTTCAGAATTAAGCAATCACATTCCAAATCATGTTAAATAGGAGTCAGCATACACCTGCCATCATTTAAAGTGCATCTGATTAACCCCAAATAAAGTTCAGCTGCTCTAGTTGGTCTTTCCTTAAATTTTCTTAGTCGCATCCTACAGCAAAAGCCATGATCCACAGAGAGCTTCCAAAGCATCAGGGGGATCTCATTGTTAAAAGGTATCAGTCAGGAGAAAAGTACAAAAGAATTTCCAAGGCATTAGATATACCATGGAACACAGTGAAGACAGTCATCATCAAGTGGAAAAAATATGGCACAACAGTGACATTACCAAGAACTGGAGCTCCCTCCAAAATTGATGAAAAGACGAGAAGAAAACTGGTCTGGGAGGCTACCAAGAGGCCTACAGCAACATTAAAGGAGCTGCAGGAATATCTGGCAAGTACTGGCTGTGTGGTACATGTGACAACAATCTCCCGTATTCTTCATATGTCTGGGCTATTGGGTAGAGTGGCAAGACGAAAGCCTTTTCATACGAAGAAAAACATCCAAGCCAGGCTATATTTTGCAAAAACACATCTGAAGTCTCCCAAATGCATGTGGGAAAAGGTGTAATGGTCTGATGAAACCAAGGTTGAACTTTTTGGCCATAACTCCAAAAGATATGTTTGGCGCAAAAACAACACTGCACATCACCAAAAGAACACCATACCGACAGTGAAGCACTGTGGTGGCAGCATCATGCTTTGGGGCTTTTTTTCTTCAGCTGGAACTGGGGCCTTAGTTAAGATAGAGGGAATTATGAACAGTTCCAAATACCAGTCAATATTGGCACAAAAACTTCAGGCTTCTGCTAGAAAGCTGAACATGAAGAGGAACTTCATCTTTCAGCATGACAACGACCCAAAGCATACATCCAAATCAACAAAAGAAGAAGATTAAAGTTTTGGAATGGCCCAGCCAGAGCCCAGACCTGAATCCAATTGAAAATTGGATTTAAGGCTGTGCACAGGAGATGCCCTGGCAATCTGACAGATTTGGAGTGTTTTTGCAAAGAAGAGTGGGCAAATCTTGCCAAGTCAAAATGTGCCATGCTGATAGACTCATACCCCAAAAGACTGAGTGCTGTAATAGAATCAAAAGGTGCTTCAACAAAGTAATAGTTTAAGGGTGTGCATACTTATGCAACCATATTATTATATTTTTATATTTTTTCTTTTCTCTACCTAAAAGATTTCAGTTTGTTTTTCAATTGAGTTGTACAGTTTATAGGTCACATTAAAGGTGCACAGCACAGAAACCTGACATTTTAACAGGGGTGTGTAGACTCTTTATATCCACTGTACATTCCATTATCAACACACAAAAAATAAACTAAATAATGTTTTAAAACTCTTGTCTAGAAAATATCACTAGAACAGTTCATAAACATGTTTCTTACATTTGAAGAAGTTTTCTCCATTCACTTTTCATGATCAGTAATGTTCAACATTAGAGATGTCGCGAATAGTTCGCCGGCGGATTGTTCCCGGTGAACATAGCATGTTCGCGTTCGCGGCGAACAGCGAACATATGCGAGATTCGACCCGCCCCCAATACTTTATCATTGAGCAAACTTTGACCCTGCATGTCACAGTCAGCAGACACATTCCAGCCAATCAGCAGCATACACTCCCTTCCACACCCTTCTACCTCATGGACAGCAGCCATTTTGGAATCAGAACTAACTTGCAGTCTTACTGAGAGGAGGTAGAGTGTAGGTGATACTGCATCAATAGGGAAAACCATAGCTAGGCAAGTTTATTCAGTGTCCAGTGCAGTGCTGAAGGACTAATCAGATCTCTGCTGTAAACACAGCACCCCAAAAAGCCCTTTTTAGGGCTATAACAACCTTTTTCTTTTCTTCGTTTTTTTTCTGTGTAATCTAACTTAATTTGCCTGTCTCCCTGCTAGCCCCTGCTTGTAAGTGTGTATGTCAGGTTCACAGCTTATACTGTGTGTGCACAACGCATACAATATAATATTGTTTACTAGTTGTCTACTTTTAAAAAACCCAAACTTTTATTTTCTTAAATCTAAGTGCATTTGCATAACCGTCAATCAAAGTTCATTTGCTTGACCGCTACCCATAGTGTGTGTCCTGCTTACAAGTACTGTGCCAAGTTAAACCAATCCAGTCTAGTTGGGGTACCAACAGTCCACATTTAAAAAACCCAAACATTTATTTTCTTAAATCTAAGTGCATTTGCATAACCGTCAATCAAAGTTCATTTGCTTGACCGCTACCCATAGTGTGTGTCCTGCTTACAAGTACTGTGCCAAGTTCAACCAATCCAGTCTAGTTGGGGTACCAACAGTCCACATTTAAAAAACCCAAACATTTATTTTCTTAAATCTAAGTGCATTTGCCTGACTGTCAATCAAAGTTCATTTGCTTGACCGCTACCCATAGTGTGTGTCCTGCTTACAAGTACTGTGCCAAGTTCAACCAATCCAGTCTAGTTGGGGTACCAACAGTCCACATTTAAAAAACCCAAACTTTTATTTTCTTAAATCTAAGTGCATTTGCATAACCGTCAATCAAAGTTCATTTGCTTGACCGCTACCCATAGTGTGTGTCCTGCTTACTAGTACTGTGCCAAGTTCAACCAATCCAGTCTAGTTGGGGTACCAACAGTCCACATTTAAAAAACACAAACTTTTATTTTCTTAAATCTAAGTGCATTTCCCTGACCGTCAATCAAAGTTCATTTGCTTGACCGCTACCCATAGTGTGTGTCCTGCTTACAAGTACTGTGCCAAGTTCAACCAATCCAGTCTAGTTGGGGTACCAACAGTCCACATTTAAAAAACCCAAACTTTTATTTTCTTAAATCTAAGTTCATTTGCCTAACCGTCAATCAAAGTTCAGCTGCTTGACCGCTACACATAGTGTGTGTCCTGCTTACAAGTACTGTGCCAAGAGGTTGTGTGCATGCTTGAGCTCTAAACAAAAGGCTTTTTATGGTCTTAGTCCCTCAAATACAAGTTTTATTTTAACACTTTTCTGTTTATAAGCACTTTGTGCACGGTGTTGTTCATTTTTGGGAGTTTTTGTGGTATTTTTCTTAGTTTAATTTAAGTTTTAGTTTTCTGGGAGCCAGGCTCAGCTCTCTATCCCAGGAGAGTGAGCTGTCTCCTGGATACTTTGCCACACCCCTCCCTTAGCACTGCACCTTCACTCCTGGAACTTTTTTACTTTGACTTTTTTTTTCTTTTAAAAAGTTTATTAGGTTTTGTTGAAGTTTTGTTTGTTTGGTGTTGGGTTTTATGTTTTGGGGGAGAGACAAGTAACATCTTTGTAGGCCGTGGGGGGGAAAACAATTAGAATTTTTGTTGAAAAGGCTTTTTTTTTTTTTTTTAACATCTGACACAAAGACACAGAGGGGTTAAAAAGCCTCTGTGTTCTCTGTGTTGTTGCAATTAGTCACCTTGCAACAGACCATTAACCCTTCCACTGCCAAGCATCACCTCTCTCTCTCCCTTAGTTTTGTCTCCCTTAGTTTTTTCTTTTTGTTTCTTTTTCCCACTTTTATATTTAAAAAAAAAGAAAACAGTAAAAAATGATAAAACAAAAAATAAAAATAACTAAAACAAATAAACTAAAAAAAAAAAAGGGTCTAAACATGAGGGATAAGACCACTAAGAAGCCTCAGGGGTCAAAAGGGGGAATAATGGCCCCTGAAAATCCTAGCTGTAGCACTGCACAGCATAGGCCCCAGGCAGATAAGGCAGCCCCAGCTCCTGGTGGTTCTGCCAGCAGACCTACCCCTGTGGCTAATACCTGGTCACAGGTGGTTTCTGCTGGCCCCAGTAATACCACCGCTGGGGCTGAGGGGCAGATCACTAGGAAGCATGGGGTTAAATGTCAGATGTCTGGGGTCTACAGCATTGATATCTATCTGCGTGCTGCAGCTAACGTCATCAGCCCCTCTGTTATAGTAGCAGCCAGCAAAATGTACGGGAAAGCAGTTTTCTTTACCCGTACGCTGGCTGCTGCTCACATTCTTGTACAGAGAGGCATCACAGTGGTGGGATTATATGTCCCAATAGAACCCTTGGAAGGGTTGGGCACAAAAGTAACACTCTCTAATGTGCCCCCCTTCCTACCAGACTCCCTCCTGCGCCCCCACCTGCTAACCCTAGGGGAAGTAAAAACACCATTTATTAAAATTCCCCTGGGGTGCAGAGAGAGAGCACTTCGTCATGTGCTCTCTTTCAAGAGGCAGGTACAAATGTGCCTGCCTCAGGGCGCAGAAAACATAGAGGGGTCTTTTGGGGTTCCATTTGAGGGGGTGCTGTACAGGATTTTTTACAGCACTACGGAGGTGCAGTGCTATCATTGCAAAGGGTTGGGGCATACACGTAGGAATTGTCCTAATGTAAAGCATCATGCCCCAGCCCCAGCAAATGGCACCTCCGTCAGTACGGCACCAATCCCCGCTGAGCCCATAACAGCGGGGACCTCAAGGGTCATATCCCCCCCACAGAGCTCAGGCAAGGAGGCCGTTCCTCAAGCCACCACCACGTCCTCCAAACCCCCTTCTTCCCCAAAAAAGCCATCTGTGTCTGTGGTCTCCAGCAAGACTGCAGACACGGGGAAAAAGGGGAAGAATGTCACCGGTCCTCCCAGTGTCACAGCTGCATCTCCCAAGTCCCAATCTGCCCCCACCATAATTACATCAGTTAGTGTGGGGGCACAGTGTAAGCAGAGGGATAATAAGCCCTCTGCAGGGGAGGCAGCTAGTGGCAGCTCCTCTTCCAGGAGTGACGTCCCCAGGAAGAGGAAGCATAAAACCAACAGGGAGGTTGCTGATAAGTGGGAAGTGCTCTATAGTGGAGCACCTCCCTCTAAAAGCAAGAAGAGGAACAAAACATCTCCTCCTCATCTGGTGACATTGTCTGGCCCAGTTATTAAGCTCAGCCAGCCGGTGCCAGACCACACATCTCTCTCTCCAGACCCTATAGGGGTTAATGTGGAAAAGGGTCTGGAGGAAAAGCAGGGGCAAGAGGGTCTCCCAAGTGAGGCAGGGGTAGACAAGAAAGATCAGGTTCTGCCTCTGGCCTTTGAGGGGGGACCCAACAAAGCCCCTGCTGAATGGGTAGTCAGTGTCCCTGAGGTGCTGAGCTTCAAGGGCACCAGTCAGTCTCCTCCTCCAGTGTCACTCTCTAGTGACGTACCTCTGGCTTTGTTAGAGCCCCAGGCCGAGTCACTACTGGAGGGGGGGAATATAGGCATGACTCCCATTCAGGACCCCATGGATTTGTCTGTCAGGGGGGATGTGGCACAAGGGGAAGTGGAAATGGGGGAGGGTGATAAAACAGGTTTTCCTGTTAACATCATGGGAGAGCCTGTCTACCCTCCTCAGCCGTCCACTGACCCTAACATTGGTGCCATCTAAGCTGAGCAAGCAGCGGTGGAACTGGCAGAGGAGGCATATAAAGCCTCCAAGGCTTCCATTAAGGAAGCCATGCCAGCCACTGCTGTCCAGCCAGCTACCCCTGAATGCACTCCTGAAGCTACAGGGGTGCAGCAGCAATCCAAGGGTCCATTATTTACCTTGAAGGGTGCTAAAGGGACTCCTTCTGTATCATCTAAGAGGGGGTCCCTGAGAATAAAGCTGAGGAAACTGACTCCAGCCGGGGAGGATGGAGTAAAAGCCCTCAGCCAAGAGGAGCCCAGGGGTGACCCACTAGAAGGAACATCAGATTCTGGGTGGGTTATCCCTGTCAAGGAAATAGATCTATTCCTTGAGAGCACCCTTCATGGACAAAAGAAAAGGAAGGTGCGGCTGGCCTTGGAGAGGTGGAAGAATATGTCGTTTATTCTCCACTCTCTCCAGCAATATCTAGTGGTCGGCACTAGGGCCAAGACTTCTGGGACTGCGGAGCATCTCCGCGTCCGGAAATTCTATAAAATGTGCGTGTCCTATCAGCAGTCTCAAGGGTCTGAGGAACGCACAATTCCTGACACGCAGTAATGGCTTTGCACATCAGCACGCTGAATACCAATGGCTGTCAAGACAGTTTCCGCAGGTTCCAGGTACTCTCCTATTTATATCAGGGAGGGTACTCTGTGAGCTTCCTGCAGGAAACTCACACCACTCCAGAGGCTGAGGCCTCGTGGCAACTGGAGTGGAGAGGCAGGGTCTTCTTCAGCCACTTCACATCGGCGTCATGTGGAGTGGTGACCCTGTTCTCAGAGTCTTTTCAGCCAGAGCTGCTGCTTGTGAAAGCTGTTATCCCAGGCCGTCTAATCCACCTCCGGGTCCGAGAGCAGGGTAGCATCATTAACCTAGTTAATATATATGCCCCTGCTGGAGGGCTCGAGAGAGTGAGGTTCCTCGCCAGACTGTCCCAGTTTTTGGAGACGGTTGACGCAGATGAGTGTTTGGTACTCGGGGGTGATTTCAACTGCACCCTCGACGCTCTGGACCGGAATAGTCCAGAGCCGTACCCGCCTTCTGCGTCAGCCCTGCGGGAGATCATCGCCCGCTTCTCCCTGGAGGACATCTGGCGAGAGCAGAACCCAGGGGCATCAGACGGTTTCACCTACGTCAGGGTGAGAGCCGGTCTGGTGTCCCACTCCCGGATCGACAGACTATATATATCTAGTCACTATATGTCACGAGTCGGTTCTTGTGCCATTAGGCTGGCTCCGTTCACAGACCACAACTGTGTGTCTGTGACAGTGGCGCTAACGCCAACAGCGCCACGAGCCGCCTATTGGCACTTCAACAATGCTTTGTTGAAGGACCAGGGGCTCGTGACATTGATCCGGGAGTTTTGGACGGACTGGAGGGGTTACAAGGGGGACTTTGCCACGTTAAAACTGTGGTGGGACGTGGGCAAGGTTCATTTGCGACTTCTGTGTCAGGAATATACCAAGGGTGCGAGTGGGCAGCGCGAAGCTGAGTTGGAGTCACTCCGGGGGGAGGTACTCCATCTGGAGCAGAGGCTGTTCACTTGTAGGGACCAATCCCTGCAGAGCGAGTATGTAGAGAGGAAGGGTGTTCTCTGTGACCTGGAACGACACCAGGCCAAGGGGGCATACGTGCGCAGCCGCTTAGGTTTTCTCAAAAATCTAGAACGCGGCTCGCGCCTCTTCTACTCACTGGAGAAAAAGGGGGGTAACAGTAGGCACATCACCTGTCTTCTAGATGAAGACGGTGCCCCCCTTACAGATCCGGAGAGTATCCGGGATAGAGCCCGGAACTTTTATAAAGATCTTTACTCTCCGGATCCCATTTCTCCAGACGCCTGCAGGGTGCTATGGGAGGGGCTCCCCACAGTCAGTGAGGGTGTAAGAGAGCGGCTTGATATACCACTATCTTTTCAAGAGCTCTCTGAAGCCCTCCGTGCCATGTCCTGTGAGAAGTCTCCAGGACTGGACGGACTGACTGTAGAGTTTTTCCTAATTTTCTGGGAGACTCTGGGACCTGATTTCCATCTGGTCCTTGGGGAAGCCCTGGAGACCGGGGAGATGCCCCTGTCTTGTCGCAGGGCAGTACTTGCCCTGCTGCCCAAAAAGGGGGATCTCCGGCTTATTAAGAACTGGCGACCGGTCTCTCTGCTCAGCACGGACTACAAGATTGTAGCTAAAGCCATCTCGCTTAGACTTGGGTCTGTGCTGGCAGAATTGGTTCACCCTGACCAGTCCTATGCGATCCCGGGCCGGACTATCTTTGATAGTATCTTTCTGGTCCGGGATCTATTGCATTATTCTCGCAGGACTGGTCTGTCACTCGCCTTTCTCTCTTTAGATCAAGAGAAGGCGTTTGACAGGGTGGACCATGGTTACCTCATAGCCACTCTGCAAGTGTACAGCTTTGGCCCACAGTTTGTGGGCTTTATAAGAACGCTGTACGCCTCTGCAGAGTGTTTACTTAAAATCAATTGGTCCCTAACAGCACCTTTGGTATTTGGACGAGGGGTGCGTCAAGGATGTCCCTTGTCTGGACAGTTATATGCACTGGCCATTGAGCCTTTCTTCTGCCTACTGAGGAAAAGGCTCACAGGGCTGGTGCTAAAAGATCCAGACATGCGGATTGTCCTTTCAGCTTATGCTGACGATGTGCTCCTCGTGGCCCAGGATCCAGTTGATCTTGAGCTGGCAAAACAGTGCCAGGAGGTATATTCAGCTGCCTCCTCCGCTCAGATCAACTGGTCCAAATGCACAGGCCTTTTAGAGGGTAATTTACAGGTAGACTCTTTGCCTCCCACGTTTCGTGACATCACGTGGGAGGCAGATGTCATTAAATATCTGGGGGTCTACCTGTCCGCTGCGGACGCTTCCGTCCCAGACAACTGGAGGGAGTTAGAGGGCAGTGTCCTCTCTCGTCTGGGACCATGGAGGGGTCTAGCAAAAATGCTTTCCCTTAGGGGGTGGACTCTAGTGGTGAATCAGCTGGTGGCTTCTCAGATCTGGCACCGGCTGATTTGTCTGAGTCCGACCCCCGAGTTTGTCACCAATATCCAGAGGAATTTGTTAGATTTCCTCTGGATGGGAAGGCATTGGGTCTCTGCAGGGGTGGCAAGTCTGCCTTTGGTGGAGGGTGGACAGGGAGTAGTTTGTGTGTGCTCCCAGTTGTCCACCTTCCGCCTTCAGTACCTGCAGAGATACCTATATGCAGATCCCTCTCCGCAGTGGTGCGCACTGGCATCCAGCTTTTATCGCCAGTTGCGCAACCTGGGGTATGACCGGCAATTATTTCTGATCAGGCCCGAGGGGTTTGGGAGAGACCTCTCTGTGTTGCCGGCATACTACCAGGAAACCCTCAAGGCCTGGAGCATGGTCTCCGTGACCAGGCAGGGCGTGCCTTTGGGGGATGAAATATTCACAGAGCCCCTGCTATTTAATGCAGCAGTGGGGGCTCCAATGTTACAGTCCCCCAGTATCATCCGCCGCCTTAGTCATGCACGGATGACCCGAGTCGGGGATCTCCTGGAATACGGGCGTTCTGATTGGGTGTCACCCCAGGAGCTTGCGCTCCGTTTGGGATATGTGACGCCCAAAGTCTCAGGGCGCTTGCTCCAGGAGATTAGAGATGCCATCTCCCCCGACTCGCGCACCTTCCTTCGCGGGGCTTTGCAGGCCGGAGTGCCACATGCACCTTTCAACACCCCTTCTCCGGCTGTTTGCATTGGACACAAGCCCCGTGTTTCCCCTCAGGCTCCTCCTGTCCCCAACCTCTCGAGGTTGAGGGACATACCCTCGGCATGCTTTCGCGGCATGCCGAGGAAGAGCTTATATTCTCTCGTGCTCCATACAGTGCACTTCCTTGCCCTCGTGACCCGTCCCGATACCATCTGGAGGCGGGTCCTACCAGCTGACGAGGGCAAGAGGCCCCGGTGGAGGGAACTTTATTCTGATTTAGTTCCACGACCCACCGGGGACTTGAGTTGGAGAGTGCTCCATGGTGCACTGAGCACGGGAGAGTACTTAGCTAAATTCACGGACTCTCCCTCCACTTGTCCATTCTGTGGCAAGGGAGAGTCCGTGTATCATGTTTATTTTAGTTGCGCCAGACTGCAGCCCCTCTTGTCACTCTTGAGGGGCCTCCTCCTGCAGTTCTGGCTGCATTTCTCCCCTCACATTTTTATTTTTGGGCGCCCAGTGTCCCGGGGCAATAAGGCCAGGGACCTCCTCGTCAACCTGCTCCTGGCATTAGCCAAGTTGGCTATATATAAGTCCAGGAAGCAGTGTTTGATAGGGGGGGTTCCCTTGTCACCTGAGGCCATGTTCCGGGTGCTGGTGCGCTCCCGTATCCGGGCAGAGTACCACCTGGCTTTTTCTACTGGGGGAATGGATGAGTTTGTCTCCCAGTGGGCTGTAGATGGTGTGCTCTGCTCGGTATCCCCCCATCCGGTTTCTTTTTCTTTCAACCTCCTAATATGATTTTTATTTAGTTTACAGAAAATGTTTTCTCATAATTTTAAAATACACTGTGCCAAGAGGTTGTGTGCATGCTTGAGCTCTAAACAAAAGTCTTTTTATGGTCTTAGTCCCTCAAATACAAGTTTTATTTTAACACTTTTCTGTTTATAAGCACTTTGTGCACGGTGTTGTTCATTTTTGGGAGTTTTTGTGGTATTTTTCTTAGTTTAATTTAAGTTTTAGTTTTCTGGGAGCCAGGCTCAGCTCTCTATCCCAGGAGAGTGAGCTGTCTCCTGGATACTTTGCCACACCCCTCCCTTAGCACTGCACCTTCACTCCTGGAACTTTTTTACTTTGACTTTTTTTTTCTTTTAAAAAGTTTATTAGGTTTTGTTGAAGTTTTGTTTGTTTGGTGTTGGGTTTTATGTTTTGGGGGAGAGACAAGTAACATCTTTGTAGGCCGTGGGGGGGAAAACAATTAGAATTTTTGTTGAAAAGGCTTTTTTTTTTTTTTTTTAACATCTGACACAGAGACACAGAGGGGTTAAAAAGCCTCTGTGTTCTCTGTGTTGTTGCAATTAGTCACCTTGCAACAGACCATTAACCCTTCCACTGCCAAGCATCACCTCTCTCTCTCCCTTAGTTTTGTCTCCCTTAGTTTTTTCTTTTTGTTTCTTTTTCCCACTTTTATATTTAAAAAAAAAGAAAACAGTAAAAAATCATAAAACAAAAAATAAAAATAACTAAAACAAATAAACTAAAAAAAAAAAAGGTTCTAAACATGAGGGATAAGACCACTAAGAAGCCTCAGGGGTCAAAAGGGGGAATAATGGCCCCTGAAAATCCTAGCTGCAGCACTGCACAGCATAGGCCCCAGGCAGATAAGGCAGCCCCAGCTCCTGGTGGTTCTGCCAGCAGACCTACCCCTGTGGCTAATACCTGGTCACAGGTGGTTTCTGCTGGCCCCAGTAATACCACCGCTGGGGCTGAGGGGCAGATCACTAGGAAGCATGGGGTTAAATGTCAGATGTCTGGGGTCTACAGCATTGATATCTATCTGCGTGCTGCAGCTAACGTCATCAGCCCCTCTGTTATAGTAGCAGCCAGCAAAATGTACGGGAAAGCAGTTTTCTTTACCCGTACGCTGGCTGCTGCTCACATTCTTGTACAGAGAGGCATCACAGTGGTGGGATTATATGTCCCAATAGAACCCCTGGAAGGGTTGGGCACAAAAGTAACACTCTCTAATGTGCCCCCTTCCTACCAGACTCCCTCCTGCGCCCCCACCTGCTAACCCTAGGGGAAGTAAAAACACCATTTATTAAAATTCCCCTGGGGTGCAGAGAGAGAGCCCTTCGTCATGTGCTCTCTTTCAAGAGGCAGGTACAAATGTGCCTGCCTCAGGGCGCAGAAAACATAGAGGGGTCTTTTGGGGTTCCATTTGAGGGGGTGCTGTACAGGATTTTTTACAGCACTACGGAGGTGCAGTGCTATCATTGCAAAGGGTTGGGGCATACACGTAGGAATTGTCCTAATGTAAAGCATCATGCCCCAGCCCCAGCAAATGGCACCTCCGTCAGTACGGCACCCATCCCCGCTGAGCCCATAACAGCGGGGACCTCAAGGGTCATAGCCCCCCCACAGAGCTCAGGCAAGGAGGCCGTTCCTCAAGCCACCACCACGTACTCCAAACCCCCTTCTTCCCCAAAAAAGCCATCTGTGTCTGTGGTCTCCAGCAAGACTGCAGACACGGGGAAAAAGGGGAAGAATGTCACCGGTCCTCCCAGTGTCACAGCTGCATCTCCCAAGTCCCAATCTGCCCCCACCATAATTACATCAGTTAGTGTGGGGGCACAGTGTAAGCAGAGGGATAATAAGCCCTCTGCAGGGGAGGCAGCTAGTGGCAGCTCCTCTTCCAGGAGTGACGTCCCCAGGAAGAGGAAGCATAAAACCAACAGGGAGGTTGCTGATAAGTGGGAAGTGCTCTATAGTGGAGCACCTCCCTCTAAAAGCAAGAAGAGGAACAAAACATCTCCCCCTGGTCCGGTGACATTGTCTGGCCCAGTTATTAAGCTCAGCCAGCCGGTGCCAGACCACACATCTCTCTCTCCAGACCCTATAGGGGTTAATGTGGAAAAGGGTCTGGAGGAAAAGCAGGGGCAAGAGGGTCTCCCAAGTGAGGCAGGGGTAGACAAGAAAGATCAGGTTCTGCCTCTGGCCTTTGAGGGGGGACCCAACAAAGCCCCTGCTGAATGGGTAGTCAGTGTCCCTGAGGTGCTGAGCTTCAAGGGCACCAGTCAGTCTCCTCCTCCAGTGTCACTCTCTAGTGACGTACCTCGGGCTTTGTTAGAGCCCCAGGCCGAGTCACTACTGGAGGGGGGGAATATAGGCATGACCCCCATTCAGGACCCCATGGATTTGTCTGTCAGGGGGGATGTGGCACAAGGGGAAGTGGAAATGGGGGAGGGTGATAAAACAGGTTTTCCTGTTAACATCATGGGAGAGCCTGTCTACCCTCCTCAGCCGTCCACTGACCCTAACATCGGTGCCATCCAAGCTGAGCAAGCAGCGGTGGAACTGGCAGAGGAGGCATATAAAGCCTCCAAGGCTTCCATTAAGGAAGCCATGCCAGCCACTGCTGTCCAGCCAGCTACCCCTGAATGCACTCCTGAAGCTACAGGGGTGCAGCAGCAATCCAAGGGTCCATTATTTACCTTGAAGGGTGCTAAAGGGACTCCTTCTGTATCATCTAAGAGGGGGTCCCTGAGAATAAAGCTGAGGAAACTGACTCCAGCCGGGGAGGATGGAGTAAAAGCCCTCAGCCAAGAGGAGCCCAGGGGTGACCCACTAGAAGGAACATCAGATTCTGGGTGGGTTATCCCTGTCAAGGAAATAGATCTATTCCTTGAGAGCACCCTTCATGGACAAAAGAAAAGGAAGGTGCGGCTGGCCTTGGAGAGGTGGAAGAATATGTCGTTTATTCTCCACTCTCTCCAGCAATATCTAGTGGTCAGCACTAGGGCCAAGAATTCTGGGACTGCGGAGCATCTCCGCGTCCGGAAATTCTATAAAATGTGCGTGTCCTATCAGCAGTCTCAAGGGTCTGAGGAACGCACAATTCCTGACACGCAGTAATGGCTTTGCACATCAGCACGCTAAATACCAATGGCTGTCAAGACAGTTTCCGCAGGTTCCAGGTACTCTCCTATTTATATCAGGGAGGGTACTCTGTGAGCTTCCTGCAGGAAACTCACACCACTCCAGAGGCTGAGGCCTCGTGGCAACTGGAGTGGAGAGGCAGGGTCTTCTTCAGCCACTTCACATCGGCGTCATGTGGAGTGGTGACCCTGTTCTCAGAGTCTTTTCAGCCAGAGCTGCTGCTTGTGAAAGCTGTTATCCCAGGCCGTCTAATCCACCTCCGGGTCCGAGAGCAGGGTAGCATCATTAACCTAGTTAATATATATGCCCCTGCTGGAGGGCTCGAGAGAGTGAGGTTCCTCGCCAGACTGTCCCAGTTTTTGGAGACGGTTGACGCAGATGAGTGTTTGGTACTCGGGGGTGATTTCAACTGCACCCTCGACGCTCTGGACCGGAATAGTCCAGAGCCGTACCCGCCTTCTGCGTCAGCCCTGCGGGAGATCATAGCCCGCTTCTCCCTGGAGGACATCTGGCGAGAGCAGAACCCAGGGGCATCAGACGGTTTCACCTACGTCAGGGTGAGAGCCGGTCTGGTGTCCCACTCCCGGATCGACAGACTATATATATCTAGTCACTATATGTCATGAGTCGGTTCTTGTGCCATTAGGCTGGCTCCGTTCACAGACCACAACTGTGTGTCTGTGACAGTGGCGCTAACGCCAACAGCGCCACGAGCCGCCTATTGGCACTTCAACAATGCTTTGTTGAAGGACCAGGGGCTCGTGACATTGATCCGGGAGTTTTGGACGGACTGGAGGGGTTGCAAGGGGGACTTTGCCACGTTAAAACTGTGGTGGGACGTGGGCAAGGTTCATTTGCGACTTCTGTGTCAGGAATATACCAAGGGTGCGAGTGGGCAGCGCGAAGCTGAGTTGGAGTCACTCCGGGGGGAGGTACTCCATCTGGAGCAGAGGCTGTTCACTTGTAGGGACAAATCCCAGGAGAGCGAGTATGTAGAGAGGAAGGGTGTCCTCTGTGACCTGGAACGACACCAGGCCAAGGGGGCATACGTGCGCAGCCGCTTAGGTTTTCTCAAAGATCTAGACCGCGGCTCGCGCCTCTTCTACTCACTGGAGAAAAAGGGGGGGTAACAGTAGGCACATCACCTGTCTTCTAGATGAAGACGGTGCCCCCCTTACAGATCCGGAGAGTATCCGGGATAGAGCCCGGAACTTTTATAAAGATCTTTACTCTCCGGATCCCATTTCTCCAGACGCCTGCAGGGTGCTATGGGAGGGGCTCCCCACAGTCAGTGAGGGTGTAAGAGAGTGGCTTGATATACCACTATCTTTTCAAGAGCTCTCTGAAGCCCTCCGTGCCATGTCCTGTGAAAAGTCTCCAGGACTGGACGGACTGACTGTAGAGTTTTTCCAATTTTTCTGGGAGACTCTGGGACCTGATTTCCATCTGGTCCTTGGGGAAGCCCTGGAGACCGGGGAGATGCCCCTGTCTTGTCGCAGGGCAGTACTTGCCCTGCTGCCCAAAAAGGGGGATCTCCGGCTTATTAAGAACTGGCGACCGGTCTCTCTGCTCAGCACGGACTACAAGATTGTAGCTAAAGCCATCTCGCTTAGACTTGGGTCTGTGCTGGCAGAATTGGTTCACCCTGACCAGTCCTATGCGATCCCGGGCCGGACTATCTTTGATAGTATCTTTCTGGTCCGGGATCTATTGCATTATTCTCGCAGGACTGGTCTGTCACTCGCCTTTCTCTCTTTAGATCAAGAGAAGGCGTTTGACAGGGTGGACCATGGTTACCTCATAGCCACTCTGCAAGCGTACGGCTTTGGCCCACAGTTTGTGGGCTTTATAAGAACGCTGTACGCCTCTGCAGAGTGTTTACCTAAAATCAATTGGTCCCTAACAGCACCTTTGGTATTTGGACGAGGGGTGCGTCAAGGATGTCCCTTGTCTGGACAGTATTATGCACTGGCCATTGAGCCTTTCCTCTGCCTACTGAGGAAAAGGCTCACAGGGCTGGTGCTAAAAGATCCAGACATGCGGATTGTCCTTTCAGCTTATGCTGACGATGTGCTCCTCGTGGCCCAGGATCCAGTTGATCTTGAGCTGGCAAAACAGTGCCAGGAGGTATATTCAGCTGCCTCCTCCGCTCAGATCAACTGGTCCAAATGCACAGGCCTTTTAGAGGGTAATTTACAGGTGGACTCTTTGCCTCCCACGTTTCGTGACATCACGTGGGAGGCAGATGTCATTAAATATCTGGGGGTCTACCTGTCCGCTGCGGACGCTTCCGTCCCAGACAACTGGAGGGAGTTAGAGGGCAGTGTCCTCTCTCGTCTGGGACGATGGAGGGGTCTAGCAAAAATGCTTTCCCTTAGGGGGCGGACTCTAGTGGTGAATCAGCTGGTGGCTTCTCAGATCTGGCACCGGCTGATTTGTCTGAGTCCGACCCCCGAGTTTGTCACCAATATCCAGAGGAATTTGTTAGATTTCCTCTGGATGGGAAGGCATTGGGTCTCTGCAGGGGTGGCAAGTCTGCCTTTGGTGGAGGGTGGACAGGGAGTAGTTTGTGTGTGCTCCCAGTTGTCCACCTTCCGCCTTCAGTACCTGCAGAGATACCTATATGCAGATCCCTCTCCGCAGTGGTGCGCACTGGCATCCAGCTTTTATCGCCAGTTGCGCAACCTGGGGTATGACCGGCAATTATTTCTGATCAGGCCCGAGGGGTTTGGGAGAGACCTCTCTGTGTTGCCGGCATACTACCAGGAAACCCTCAAGGCCTGGAGCATGGTCTCCGTGACCAGGCAGGGCGTGCCTTTGGGGGATGAAATATTCACAGAGCCGCTGCTATTTAATGCAGCAGTGGGGGCTCCAATGTTACAGTCCCCCAGTATCATCTGCCGCCTTAGTCATGCACGGATGACCCGAGTCGGGGATCTCCTGGAATACGGGCGTTCTGATTGGGTGTCACCCCAGGAGCTTGCGCTCCGTTTGGGATATGTGACGCCCAAAGTCTCAGGGCGCTTGCTCCAGGAGATTAGAGATGCCATCTCCCCCGACTCGCGCACCTTCCTTCGCGGGGCTTTGCAGGCCGGAGTGCCACATGCACCTTTCAACACCCCTTCTCCGGCTGTTTGCATTGGACACAAGCCCCGTGTTTCCCCTCAGGCTCCTCCTGTCCCCAACCTCTCGAGGTTGAGGGACATACCCTCGGCATGCTTTCGCGGCATGCCGAGGAAGAGCTTATATTCTCTCGTGCTCCATACAGTGCACTTCCTTGCCCTCGTGACCCGTCCCGATACCATCTGGAGGCGGGTCCTACCAGCTGACGAGGGCAAGAGGCCCCGGTGGAGGGAACTTTATTCTGATTTAGTTCCACGACCCACCGGGGACTTGAGTTGGAGAGTGCTCCATGGTGCACTGAGCACGGGAGAGTACTTAGCTAAATTCACGGACTCTCCCTCCACTTGTCCATTCTGTGGCAAGGGAGAGTCCGTGTATCATGTTTATTTTAGTTGCGCCAGACTGCAGCCCCTCTTGTCACTCTTGAGGGGCCTCCTCCTGCAGTTCTGGCTGCATTTCTCCCCTCACATTTTTATTTTTGGGCGCCAGTGTCCCGGGGCAATAAGGCCAGGGACCTCCTCGTCAACCTGCTCCTGGCATTAGCCAAGTTGGCTATATATAAGTCCAGGAAGCAGTGTTTGATAGGGGGGTTCCCTTGTCACCTGAGGCCATGTTCCGGGTGTTGGTGCGCTCCCGTATCCGGGCAGAGTACCACCTGGCTTTGTCTACTGGGGGAATGGATGAGTTTGTCTCCCAGTGGGCTGTAGATGGTGTGCTCTGCTCGGTATCCCCCCATCCGGTTTCTTTTTCTTTCAACCTCCTAATATGATTTTTATTTCGTTTACAGAAAATGTTTTCTCATAATTTTAAAATACACTGTGCCAAGTTCAACCAATCCAGTCTAGTTGGGGTACCAACAGTCCACATTTAAAAAACCCAAACTTTTATTTTCTTAAATCTAAGTTCATTTGCCTAACCGTCAATCAAAGTTCAGCTGCTTGACCGCTACACATAGTGTGTGTCCTGCTTACAAGTACTGTGCCAAGAGGTTGTGTGCATGCTTGAGCTCTAAACAAAAGGCTTTTTATGGTCTTAGTCCCTCAAATACAAGTTTTATTTTAACACTTTTCTGTTTATAAGCACTTTGTGCACGGTGTTGTTCATTTTTGGGAGTTTTTGTGGTATTTTTCTTAGTTTAATTTAAGTTTTAGTTTTCTGGGAGCCAGGCTCAGCTCTCTATCCCAGGAGAGTGAGCTGTCTCCTGGATACTTTGCCACACCCCTCCCTTAGCACTGCACCTTCACTCCTGGAACTTTTTTACTTTGACTTTTTTTTTCTTTTAAAAAGTTTATTAGGTTTTGTTGAAGTTTTGTTTGTTTGGTGTTGGGTTTTATGTTTTGGGGGAGAGACAAGTAACATCTTTGTAGGCCGTGGGGGGGAAAACAATTAGAATTTTTGTTGAAAAGGCTTTTTTTTTTTTTTTTAACATCTGACACAAAGACACAGAGGGGTTAAAAAGCCTCTGTGTTCTCTGTGTTGTTGCAATTAGTCACCTTGCAACAGACCATTAACCCTTCCACTGCCAAGCATCACCTCTCTCTCTCCCTTAGTTTTGTCTCCCTTAGTTTTTTCTTTTTGTTTCTTTTTCCCACTTTTATATTTAAAAAAAAAGAAAACAGTAAAAAATCATAAAACAAAAAATAAAAATAACTAAAACAAATAAACTAAAAAAAAAAAAGGGTCTAAACATGAGGGATAAGACCACTAAGAAGCCTCAGGGGTCAAAAGGGGGAATAATGGCCCCTGAAAATCCTAGCTGCAGCACTGCACAGCATAGGCCCCAGGCAGATAAGGCAGCCCCAGCTCCTGGTGGTTCTGCCAGCAGACCTACCCCTGTGGCTAATACCTGGTCACAGGTGGTTTCTGCTGGCCCCAGTAATACCACCGCTGGGGCTGAGGGGCAGATCACTAGGAAGCATGGGGTTAAATGTCAGATGTCTGGGGTCTACAGCATTGATATCTATCTGCGTGCTGCAGCTAACGTCATCAGCCCCTCTGTTATAGTAGCAGCCAGCAAAATGTACGGGAAAGCAGTTTTCTTTACCTGTACGCTGGCTGCTGCTCACATTCTTGTACAGAGAGGCATCACAGTGGTGGGATTATATGTCCCAATAGAACCCCTGGAAGGGTTGGGCACAAAAGTAACACTCTCTAATGTGCCCCCCTTCCTACCAGACTCCCTCCTGCGCCCCCACCTGCTAACCCTAGGGGAAGTAAAAACACCATTTATTAAAATTCCCCTGGGGTGCAGAGAGAGAGCACTTCGTCATGTGCTCTCTTTCAAGAGGCAGGTACAAATGTGCCTGCCTCAGGGCGCAGAAAACATAGAGGGGTCTTTTGGGGTTCCATTTGAGGGGGTGCTGTACAGGATTTTTTACAGCACTACGGAGGTGCAGTGCTATCATTGCAAAGGGTTGGGGCATACACGTAGGAATTGTCCTAATGTAAAGCATCATGCCCCAGCCCCAGCAAATGGCACCTCCGTCAGTACGGCACCCATCCCCGCTGAGCCCATAACAGCGGGGACCTCAAGGGTCATAGCCCCCCCACAGAGCTCAGGCAAGGAGGCCGTTCCTCAAGCCACCACCACGTCCTCCAAACCCCCTTCTTCCCCAAAAAAGCCATCTGTGTCTGTGGTCTCCAGCAAGACTGCAGACACGGGGAAAAAGGGGAAGAATGTCACCGGTCCTCCCAGTGTCACAGCTGCATCTCCCAAGTCCCAATCTGCCCCCACCATAATTACATCAGTTAGTGTGGGGGCACAGTGTAAGCAGAGGGATAATAAGCCCTCTGCAGGGGAGGCAGCTAGTGGCAGCTCCTCTTCCAGGAGTGACGTCCCCAGGAAGAGGAAGCATAAAACCAACAGGGAGGTTGCTGATAAGTGGGAAGTGCTCTATAGTGGAGCACCTCCCTCTAAAAGCAAGAAGAGGAACAAAACATCTCCCCCTGATCCGGTGACATTGTCTGGCCCAGTTATTAAGCTCAGCAAGCCGGTGCCAGACCACACATCTCTCTCTCCAGACCCTATAGGGGTTAATGTGGAAAAGGGTCTGGAGGAAAAGCAGGGGCAAGAGGGTCTCCCAAGTGAGGCAGGGGTAGACAAGAAAGATCAGGTTCTGCCTCTGGCCTTTGAGGGGGGACCCAACAAAGCCCCTGCTGAATGGGTAGTCAGTGTCCCTGAGGTGCTGAGCTTCAAGGGCACCAGTCAGTCTCCTCCTCCAGTGTCACTCTCTAGTGACGTACCTCGGGCTTTGTTAGAGCCCCAGGCCGAGTCACTACTGGAGGGGGGGAATATAGGCATGACCCCCATTCAGGACCCCATGGATTTGTCTGTCAGGGGGGATGTGGCACAAGGGGAAGTGGAAATGGGGGAGGGTGATAAAACAGGTTTTCCTGTTAACATCATGGGAGAGCCTGTCTACCCTCCTCAGCCGTCCACTGACCCTAACATTGGTGCCATCCAAGCTAAGCAAGCAGCGGTGGAACTGGCAGAGGAGGCATATAAAGCCTCCAAGGCTTCCATTAAGGAAGCCATGCCAGCCACTGCTGTCCAGCCAGCTACCCCTGAATGCACTCCTGAAGCTACAGGGGTGCAGCAGCAATCCAAGGGTCCATTATTTACCTTGAAGGGTGCTAAAGGGACTCCTTCTGTATCATCTAAGAGGGGGTCCCTGAGAATAAAGCTGAGGAAACTGACTCACGCCGGGGAGGATGGAGTAAAAGCCCTCAGCCAAGAGGAGCCCAGGGGTGACCCACTAGAAGGAACATCAGATTCTGGGTGGGTTATCCCTGTCAAGGAAATAGATCTATTCCTTGAGAGTACCCTTCATGGACAAAAGAAAAGAAAGGTGCGGCTGGCCTTGGAGAGGTGGAAGAATATGTCGTTTATTCTCCACTCTCTCCAGCAATATCTAGTGGTCAGCACTAGGGCCAAGAATTCTGGGACTGCGGAGCATCTCCGCGTCCGGAAATTCTATAAAATGTGCGTGTCCTATCAGCAGTCTCAAGGGTCTGAGGAACGCACAATTCCTGACACGCAGTAATGGCTTTGCACATCAGCACGCTAAATACCAATGGCTGTCAAGACAGTTTCCGCAGGTTCCAGGTACTCTCCTATTTATATCAGGGAGGGTACTCTGTGAGCTTCCTGCAGGAAACTCACACCACTCCAGAGGCTGAGGCCTCGTGGCAACTGGAGTGGAGAGGCAGGGTCTTCTTCAGCCACTTCACATCGGCGTCATGTGGAGTGGTGACCCTGTTCTCAGAGTCTTTTCAGCCAGAGCTGCTGCTTGTGAAAGCTGTTATCCCAGGCCGTCTAATCCACCTCCGGGTCCGAGAGCAGGGTAGCATCATTAACCTAGTTAATATATATGCCCCTGCTGGAGGGCTCGAGAGAGTGAGGTTCCTCGCCAGACTGTCCCAGTTTTTGGAGACGGTTGACGCAGATGAGTGTTTGGTACTCGGGGGTGATTTCAATTGCACCCTCGACGCTCTGGACCGGAATAGTCCAGAGCCGTACCCGCCTTCTGCGTCAGCCCTGCGGGAGATCATCGCCCGCTTCTCCCTGGAGGACATCTGGCGAGAGCAGAACCCAGGGGCATCAGACGGTTTTACCTACGTCAGAGTGAGAGCCGGTCTGGTGTCCCACTCCCGGATCGACAGACTATATATATCTAGTCACTATATGTCACGAGTCGGTTCTTGTGCCATTAGGCTGGCTCCGTTCACAGACCACAACTGTGTGTCTGTGACGGTGGCGCTAACTCCAACAGCGCCACTAGACGCCTATTGGCACTTCAACAATGCTTTGTTGAAGGACCACGGGCTCGTGACATTGATCCGGGAGTTTTGGACGGACTGGAGGGGTTGCAAGGGGGACTTTGCCACGTTAAAACTGTGGTGGGACGTGGGCAAGGTTCATTTGCGACATCTGTGTCAGGAATATACCAAGAGTGCGAGTGGGCAGCGCGAAGCTGAGTTGGAGTCACTCCGGGGGGGAGGTACTCCATCTGGAGCAGAGGCTGTTCACTTGTAGGGACCAATCCCTGCAGAGCGAGTATGTAGAGAGGAAGGGTGTCCTCTGTGACCTGGAACGACACCAGGCCAAGGGGGCATACGTGCGCAGCCGCTTAGGTTTTCTCAAAGATCTAGACCGCGGCTCGCGCCTCTTCTACTCACTGAAGAAAAAGGGGGGTAACAGTAGGCACATCACCTGTCTTCTAGATGAAGACGGTGCCTCCCTTACAGATCCGGAGAGTATCCGGGATAGAGCCCGGAACTTTTATAAAGAGCTTTACTCTCCGGATCCCATTTCTCCAGACGCCTGCAGGGTGCTATGGGAGGGGCTTCCCACAGTCAGTGAGGGTGTAAGAGAGCGGCTTGATATACCACTATCTTTTCAAGAGCTCTCTGAAGCCCTCCGTGCCATGTCCTGTGAGAAGTCTCCAGGACTGGACAGACTGACTGTAGAGTTTTTCCAATTTTTCTGGGAGACTCTGGGACCTGATTTCCATCTGGTCCTTGGGGAAGCCCTGGAGACCGGGGAGATGCCCCTATCTTGTCGCAGGGCAGTACTTGCCCTGCTGCCCAAAAAGGGGGATCTCCGGCTTATTAAGAACTGGCGACCGGTCTCTCTGCTCAGCACAGACTACAAGATTGTAGCTAAAGCCATCTCGCTTAGACTTGGGTCTGTGCTGGCAGAATTGGTTCACCCTGACCAGTCCTATGCGATCTCGGGCCGGACTATCTTTGATAGTATCTTTCTGGTCCGGGATCTATTGCATTATTCTCGCAGGACTGGTCTGTCACTCGCCTTTCTCTCTTTAGATCAAGAGTAGGCGTTTGACAGGGTGGACCATGGTTACCTCATAGCCACTCTGCAAGCATACGGCTTTGGCCCACAGTTTGTGGGCTTTATAAGAACGCTGTACGCCTCTGCAGAGTGTTTACTTAAAATCAATTGGTCCCTAACAGCACCTTTGGTATTTGGACGAGGGGTGCGTCAAGGATGTCCCTTGTCTGGACAGTTATATGCACTGGCCATCGAGCCTTTCCTCTGCCTACTGAGGAAAAGGCTCACAGGGCTGGTGCTAAAAGATCCAGACATGCGGATTGTCCTTTCAGCTTATGCTGACGATGTGCTCCTCGTGGCCCAGGATCCAGTTGATCTTGAGCTGGCAAAACAGTGCCAGGAGGTATATTCAGCTGCCTCCTCCGCTCAGATCAACTGGTCCAAATGCACAGGCCTTTTAGAGGGTAATTTACAGGTAGACTCTTTGCCTCCCACGTTTCTTGACATCACGTGGGAGGCAGATGTCATTAAATATCTGGGGGTCTACCTGTCCGCTGCAGACGCTTCTGTCCCAGACAACTGGAGGGAGTTAGAGGGCAGTGTCCTCTCTCGTCTGGGACGATGGAGGTGTCTAGCAAAAATGCTTTCCCTTAGGGGGCGGACTCTAGTGGTGAATCAGCTGGTGGCTTCTCAGATCTGGCACCGGCTGATTTGTCTGAGTCCGACCCCCGAGATTGTCACCAATATCCAGAGGAATTTGTTAGATTTCCTCTGGATGGGAAGGCATTGGGTCTCTGCAGGGGTGGCAAGTCTGCCTTTGGTGGAGGGTGGACAGGGAGTAGTTTGTGTGTGCTCCCAGTTGTCCACCTTCCGCCTTCAGTACCTGCAGAGATACCTATATGCAGATCCCTCTCCGCAGTGGTGCGCACTGGCATCCAGCTTTTATCGCCAGTTGCGCAACCTGGGGTATGACCGGCAATTATTTCTGATCAGGCACGAGGGATTTGGGAGAGACCTCTCTGTGTTGCCGGCATACTACCAGGAAACCCTCAAGGCCTGGAGCATGGTCTCCGTGACCAGGCAGGGCGTGCCTTTGGGGGATGAAATATTCACGGAGCCCCTGCTATTTAATCCAGCAGTGGGGGCTCCAATGTTACAGTCCCCCTGTATCATCCGCCGCCTTAGTCATGCACGGATGACCCGAGTCGTGGATCTCCTGGAATACGGGCGTTCTAATTGGGTGTCACCCCAAGAGCTTGCGCTCCGTTTGGGATATGTGACGCCCAAAGTCTCAGGGAGCTTGCTCCAGGAGATTAGGGATGCCATCTCCCCCGACTCGCGCACCTTCCTTCGCGGGGCTTTGCAGGCTGGAGTGTCACATGCACCTTTCAACACCCCTGCTCCAGCTGTTTGCATTGGACACAAGCCCCGTGTTTCCCCTCAGGCTCCTCCTGTCCCCAACCTCTCAAAGTTGAGGGACATACCCTCGGCATGCTTTCGCGGCATGCCGAGGAAGAGCTTATATTCTCTCGTGCTCCATACAGTGCACTTCCTTGCCCTCGTGACCCGTCCCGATACCATCTGGAGGCGGGTCCTACCAGCTGACGAGGGCAAGAGGCCCCGGTGGAGGGAACTTTATTCTGATTTAGTTCCACGACCCACCGGGGACTTGAGTTGGAGAGTGCTCCATGGTGCACTGAGCACGGGAGAGTACTTAGCTAAATTCACGGACTCTCCCTCCACTTGTCCATTCTGTGGCAAGGGAGAGTCCGTGTATCATATTTATTTTAGTTGCGCCAGACTGCAGCCCCTCTTGTCACTCTTGAGGGGCCTCCTCCTGCAGTTCTGGCTGCATTTCTCCCCTCACATTTTTATTTTTGGGCGCCCAGTGTCCCGGGGCAATAAGGCCAGGGACCTCCTCGTCAACCTGCTCCTGGCATTAGCCAAATTGGCTATATATAAGTCCAGGAAGCAGTGTTTGATAGGGGGGGTTCCCTTGTCACCTGAGGCCATGTTCCGGGTGCTGGTGCGCTCCCGTATCCGGGCAGAGTACCACCTGGCTTTGTCCACTGGGGGAATGGATGAGTTTGTCTCCCAGTGGGCTGTAGATGGTGTGCTCTGCTCGGTATCCCCCCATTCGGTTTCTTTTTCTCTTAACCTCCTTAAATGATTTTTATTTAGTTTACAGATCATGTTTCTCATAATGTCAAAATACACTGTGCCAAGTTCAACCAATCCAGTCTAGTTGGGGTACCAACAGTCCACATTTAAAAAAAAAATGACAGGCAGAGGCAGGACACCCCGCAGAGGCCGTCGTGGTCGTGGTTCTGTGATTCCCTTTGGCCCTACAATAATGCCCAGTGTTCAGAGGCCAGTTACCCTGAACTTGAAAATTTCAGAGGACGTAGTTGACTGGCTAACACAGGACACACAATCTTCTACAGCTTCCGCTTGGAACATTGACGCACCATCCTCCTCCAGCTTAGCTTTGGGCACCTCTCAAGTTACCACTCACCCGCCTGCCGCCACCACCAACACTAGTACCACAGCCAATTCAATTGATCAGTCAGAAGAGTTATTTACACATCAGTTTGAAGAAATGAGTGATGCGCAACCATTATTGACAGAGAATGTAGATAACAGGGATATGTCTCAGTCAGGCAGCATTACACACATGTACGTACGATGTGATGATGATGATGTACCCGCAGCTGCTTCCTTTGTTCAGTTGTCATATACAAGTGAGGCGGGTGATGATGATGACGATGCGTCCATGGATGTCACGTGGGTGCCCGCTAGAAGAGAAGAAGAACAGGGGGAAAGTTCAGATGGGGAGACAGAGAGGAGGAGGAGACGAGTTGGAAGTAGAGGGAGGTCATCGCAACGAGCTAGTGGCACAGTCAGACAGCATGCATCAGCACCCGGGGTCAGCCAGACAGCACGCCAATCAACGCATGCTGTTGCCACCACCAGAATGCCGTCACCTCCGAGCTCAGCAGTGTGGCATTTTTTTTGTGTGTCTGCCTCTGACAACAGCGATGCCATTTGCAACCTGTGCCAAAAGAAACTGAGTCTTGGGAAGTCCAACACCCACCTAGGTACAACTGCTTTGCGAAGGCACATGATGTCACATGACAAACGCCAATGGGATCAACACATGAGTACAAGCAGCACACAAACTCAAAGCCGCCATCCTCCTCCTGGTCCAGCATCTTCATCCACATCAACCACTGTTGTCCTCCTTGCCCCCTCTCAACTCTCCACCGTCTCTCGCCTCTTGCTGTTCCTGCTCATCTCCCCACAGTCAGGTGTCTGTCAAGGGCATGTTTGAGCGTAAGAAGCCAATGCCACAAAATCACCCCCTTGCCCGGCGTCTGACAGCTGGCTTGTCTGAACTCTTGGCCCGCCAGCTTTTACCATACAAGCTGGTGGAGCCTGAGGCGGTCAAAAAGTTTTTAGCGATTGGGATACCGCAGTGGAAGGTACCCGGCCGAAATTTCTTTTCCCAAAAGGCAATCCCCAACCTGTACTCAATTGTGCAAAAGGAAGTAATGGCATCTCTGGCAGACAGTGTTGGGGCAAGGGTCCATCTGACCACTGATACCTCATCTGCAAAGCATGGTCAGGGCAGGTATATCACCTACACTGCGCATTGGGCAAACCTGCTGACGCCTGCCAAGCATGGAATGCGTGGCTCTGCAGAGGAGTTGGTGACACCGCCACGACTTGCAGGCAGGCCTGCTGCCACCTCCTCTACTCCTCCTACTCCATCCTCTTCCATAACCTCCTCAGCTGAGTCCTCTTCTGCTGCTGCGTATTGCTCCACATCAACGGCACCCCCCCCAGCTCCCCAGATACTATTCCACATCCCGGATACGTCAGTGTCATGCTGTCTTGGGGTTGACTTGCCTCAAAGCAGAGAGTCACACCGGGCCAGCACTCCTGTCCGCCCTGAACACACAGGTGGATCAATGGCTGACTCCGCACCAACTAGAGATTGGCAAAGTGGTTTGTGACAACGGAAGAAATTTGTTGGCGGCATTGAATTTGGGCAAGTTGACGCATGTGCCGTGCAATGCACATGTGTGTAATCTGATCGTACAACGCTTTGTCCATAAGTATCCAGGCTTACAGGACGTCCTGAAGCAGGCCAGTAAGGTGTGTGGCCATTTCAGGCGTTCCTACACGGCCATGGAGCACTTTTCTGATATCCAGCGGCGAAACAACATGCCAGTGAGGCGCTTGATTTGTGACAGCCCCACACGTTGGAATTCAACACTCCTAATGTTCGACCGCCTGCTCCAACAAGAAAAAGCCATTAACGAGTATTTGTATGACCGGGGTGCTAGGACAGCCTCTGCGGAGCTGGGGATTTTTTTGCCACGTTACTGGACGCTCATGCGCAATGCCTGTAGGCTCATGCGTCCTTTTGAGGAGGTGACAAACCTTGTCAGTCGCACCGAAGGCACCATCAGCGACATTATACCATTTGTTTTATTCCTGGAGCGTGCCCTGCGAAGAGTGCTGGATCAGGCCGTATATGAGCATGACGAGGAAGAGTTGTGGTCACCATCACCACCAGAAACAGCCTTATCAGCATCGCTTGCTGGACCTGCGGCAACGCTGGAAGAGGATTGTGAGGAAGAGGAATCAGAGGAGGAATGTGGCTTTGATGGGGAGGTGGAAGACCAATCACAACAGGCATCTCAGGGTGCTCGTTGTCACCTATCTGGTACCCGTGGTGTTGTACGTGGCTGGGGGGAAGAACATATCTTCAGCGAGATCACTGAGGACGAGGAACGGGACATGACTAGCTCGGCATCCAACCTTGTGCAAATGGGGTCTTTCATGCTGTCGTGCCTGTCGCAGGACCCTCGTATAAAAAGGCTGAAGGGGAACGACCTGTACTGGGTGTGCACGCTACTAGACCCCCGGTATAAGCAGAAAGTGCCTGATTTGTTACCAAATTACCGCAAGTCAGAAAGGATGCAGCAGGTCCAAAACTAATTAACAAGTATGCTTTACACAGCATATAAGGGTGATGTCACAGCACAATGGCAATATAACAGGGGAAGAGGTGAAAGTAATCCACCTCCCACGACCACGCCGGCAAGGACAGGACGTTTAAAAGACGTGTTGTTGATGGAGGACATGCGGACCTTTTTCAGTCATACGCATCGCATCAGCCCTTCGGGATCCACCCTCAGAGAACGACTTGACCGACAGGTAGCAGACTACCTTTCCTTAACTGCAGATATCGACACTCTGAGGAGCGATGAACCCCTTGACTACTGGGTATGCAGGCTAGACCTGTGGCCTGAGCTATCCCAATTTGCAATTGAACTTCTGGCCTGCCCCGCTTCAAGTATCCTGTCAGAAAGGACCTTCAGTGCAGCAGGAGGTTTTGTCACCGAGAAGAGAAGTCGCCTAGGGCAAAAAAGTCTAGATTGCCTCACCTTTATAAAGATGGATGAGGGATGGATCCCGAAGGGACTGACACTAGGCGATACATTCGACTGAAAAAGGCCTGATGAGATGAGCTGCCTTCGGCTATAAATGGTCCACACACTGCTGTATGTTATCTGTGAATGCCGGATGACTTGCGTGAATTATCCGCCACCAACTAGGGTTCAAGAAGAGGCAATGTTTTATGGCACTTTCTGCCTGGGGAACAAAGGTCAATTTTTCTGGCCGCTGCAACAGCAGCGGCTGCAACAATATCTAATTTTTGAATTTCAATTTTTATGCCAGAAGGCGTACGGCATGTAATGGAAAAGAAAGCATATTGAACAGTCTTGCATAACACAACAGTTGTGCAAAAATACATATTTACAATGAAGACATTTTGTTAAAATTAGGTGGCTAGGCCTTCTTTTTTTTACTTTTTTGGTTAATACATTTTCTTTTTTTTTACTGTGATTGCAATTTTTAAGAGAAACCTAAGACATGGTAAAACAGACAATAGTAAAGTCCTATTATCTATCATCACTCCAGCAGTAGCTTATTATTTACAATATCTAACCTGCTCAATCGCCCTTGGGTTACCCTAGGGCAGGCTTCAGTAGGCGACCTCTCCTTTCCTCGGATGATTTTCCCGCTGGTTGCTTCTGAAGGGTCTCCTCCAGGGCTCCCCCACTCCGGTCCTTCCCCCCGAGTCACTTCAACTATTAACAAATGTTTTATTATATTAGGGGGGCACTAAATGGGGATGTTATCCAGGGATCCCAAATTGTCTGGAACTGGGTGATTCTATCCAAGACTACATGGTTAAATCTCTCGTTGAGCAGTAAATAGTTGATTTTTTTTATTAATTCCTGAAAGTTTTAATTTGGGGTTTTCCAACTACTAGCTATATGTATTTTTTCTTTCAAAAAATATTTTATTAGGTCAATCTTAAACATTTTAGAAGCTAGTAAGCATGTTTCTTCCCATAGTTATGACTGCCGAACACTCCCACCAGACATGAATAAATGTAGCCTCATTACCACTGTTCCTAAAACATGAGCTGCTTCGTTTTGGATCCCATTTATTAGCTTAAAAGGAGTAATATATGTCCTGTGTAGGACCTTTATTGAAGTCTCAAGCAGACTGTAATTTAAAGATCCCCTACGTAAGCCTTGCCAACTTTTATCCCATGTGCTATCTGCCAACTCGGTGCCCAAATCCCTCTCCCAGGCTTTGGTATAGTCTGGTTTGTTTGCCCATGAGTTTTCATTAAATAGTTCATACATGAGGCTAATAATACCAGGCTGAAAGGAGGAATCCCTAAATTTTTTGAGTAGCCAGGTGTTTATTTGGGAAGTTCCCCTACCACTTATCGTATATATAAAATGATGTATCCTGCAAAAATTATAGTGTAGAGCCAGGGGTAAATTGTATCTATCTTTCACCCACTCAAAGGTCATTATTTTGTCGTCATGCCACCATGGACCAACCCTTAGTAGGTTCTGAGACTTCCACCAACTGAGAGAGCTTTCCGGAAGATGTATCTTAAAGTGGGGATTGGGTACGATAGGGGTAAGATCTGATACCCGAGTGTCCAGTTTTTGTGTCCAGTTCATCTCCGTCCATATTTTTAATGAGTGCTTAATCAATGGGTTTTTCAAGTTTCTCAAAAAAGTATACAGGCCTGGAATCCATATTACTGTATCCCATGTATAAGGTGACATGCTTACATTTTCCATAAATACCCAGAGCGGCTGATGTGTTTTGGAGAATGCGCCAGAGGAATGAAAGCCAGCTGCGCTGCCTTGAAATACAGTTTGAGATTCGGGCCCCTACCCTCTTTTGGAAAAACTATGAGGTCGGCCTGATTCAATTAAGGGGGCATAGGTTCTCCATTTAGTATAGCATTAAACAAAGATGTTAGGTGCGGGGGTAAGCAAGGGCTCAAATTTCTTATAGTACAGATGAGTAAAACCGTCTGGCCCTGGGGACTTGCCAAATTTAAGATCTTGGATTGTAGATTTAACTTCCTCTTGGGATATGTCTAGGTTCAAGCTGTCCAATTGAGGTACAGGTATTTTGTGGTCTTCTTGCTGTAGTAGGAAGGACTCTATGTCAGATCCGCTGCAGCGGGATTGGGATGAATATATGGTCTGATCGAAGTTTTGAAATGTTTCTTGGATAGCATTGGGGCTAAAGGAGGTTTGGCCATCAGGTAGTCTAAAGATACTGTATATTATGTCCTCTCTTGGGGGGTAAAGACACTAATTATTCCTCAAATAAAATTCTGTTTTTTTTGTGGGCAAGGTCCCTGGTTAGCCCCTTGGGTTATCTGTTAAAAAGAGTGGTGAAGAGACTGTGGGGGCTGTTAGCCTCCTTGTCCCCGTGTGGCCGTTTAGAATCCCTGCTGCTGCATGTTTCAGCTTTATTAGGGTGTAATTGTACAGCGTTTGACTCAAGTAGCTGCCTGTGCTGGGTCAGTTTGGCTTAATTGCTGGACCCTTTTCCTGCAAAGATGGCGACCGTCAGTCCATGGGCCTCTATGTCCCCTTCACTACCTTTGTCCCCGCTTGTGTGCTTATTTGGGATGGCCCCCCTTTATATCTCCGGCCCGTGGCCTTGTAAGGGTCGCCCCCTCAATCTCTGAGTGTGGATATGCAGGGATGGGGCGTTGAATCAGGCCTACCTTCTTATCTGCTCGCTGCAAGATCAACAATACCTAATTTTTCAGGCATGTGTACATGCCTAATTTTTCTGGCCTCTGGTGCTGCACTGTGGCTTCAACAACCAAACCCAAAAAAAAGGCACATAACAGGGATTAAACTGATAGGAGTAGTAATACTTAGCACACCACTCATATCTGGTGTAACAGTAGTGTACATTTAAAACAAACAAAAAAATTCTACTGTAATAGATTGCATAGCAGTTAGTTGTCTGCAAGCGTGTGTGTCAGGCCTACAGCGTCTACTCTACCAACTTCTGCAAGTGCACAGTACCACTCATATCTGTTGTCACAGTAGCTTGGACGCATAGTACCGATCTGTCAAAACCTGTAATGATGAATGAGGTCTAGAGTAGGTTGAGACCTAATGTTTGGGTGACTCCAGACCAACACATGAGTATAAGCAGCACACAAACTCAAAGCCGCCATCCTCCTCCTGGTGCAGCATCATAAGCCACATCAACCACTGCTGTCCTCCTTGCCCCCTCTCAACCATCCACCACTCCGTCTCTCGCCTTGAGCAGTTCCTGCTCATCTGCCCATAGTCAGGTGCCTGTAAAGGACATGTTTGAGCGTAAGAAGCTACTGTCACAAAGTGCCCCAAAATTGAAGTGATACGACCAACAAAGCATCTTTTTCCATCTCCTGGTTCTAAAAATCCAGGCCTTATACACGCCCCATGATAGGTGATGTAACAAGTATTAAACTGATAAGAGTAGTACTTATAATCACGCCACTCCTATCTGGTGGCACCTTTGATTGCACGTGCCGTGCCCCAAAATTGAAGTGATACGACCAACAAAGCATCTTTTTCCATCTCCTGGTTCTAAAAATCCAGGCCTTATACACGCCCCCTGATAGGTAACGTAACAAGTATTAAACTGATAAGAGTAGTACTTACAAACACGTCCCTCCTATCTGGTGGCACCTTTGACTGCACGTGCCGTGCCCCAAAATTGAAGTGATACGACCAACAAAGCATCTTTTTCCATCTCCTGGTTCTAAAAATCCAGGCCTTATACACGCCTCCTGATAGGTAACGTAACAAGTATTAAACTGATAAGAGTAGTACTTACAAACACGCCACTCCTATCTGGTGGCACCTTTGACTGCACGTGCCGTGCCCCAAAATTGAAGTGATACGACCAACAAAGCATCTTTTTCCATCTCCTGGTTCTAAAAATCCAGGCCTTATACACGCCTCCTGATAGGTAACGTAACAAGTATTAAACTGATAAGAGTAGTACTTACAAACACGCCACTCCTATCTGGTGGCACCTTTGACTGCACGTGCCGTGCCCCAAAATTGAAGTGATACGACCAACAAAGCATCTTTTTCCATCTCCTGGTTCTAAAAATACAGGCCTTATACACGACCCCTGATAGGTGATGTAACAAGTATTAAACTGATAAGAGTAGTACTTATAATCACGCCACTCCTATCTGGTGGCACCTTTGATTGCACGTGCCGTCCCCCAAAATTGAAGTGAAACGACCAACAAAGCATCTTTTTCCATCTCCTGGTTCTAAAAATCCAGGCCTTATACACGCCCCCTGATAGGTGACGTAACAAGTATTAAACTGATAAGAGTAGTACTTACAAACACGCCACTCCTATCTGGTGGCACCTTTGTTTGCACGTGCTGTGCCCCAAAATTGAAGTGATACGACAAACAAAGCATCTTTTTCCATCTCCTGGTTCTAAAAATCCAGGCCCTATACACGCCCCCTTATAGGTAACGTAACAAGTATTAAACTGATAAGAGTAGTACTTACAAACACGCCACTCCTATCTGGTGGCACCTTTGTTTGCACGTGCCATGCCCCAAAATTGAAGTGATACGACCAACAAAGCATCTTTTTCCATCTCCTGGTTCTAAAAATCCAGGCCTTATACACGCCCCCTGATAGGTGATGTAACAAGTATTAAACTGATAAGAGTAGTACTTATAATCACGCCACTCCTATCTGGTGGCACCTTTGATTGCACGTGCCGTCCCCCAAAATTGAAGTGATACGACCAACAAAGCATCTTTTTCCATCTCCTGGTTCTAAAAATCCAGGCCTTATACACGCCCCCTGATAGGTAACGTAACAAGTATTAAACTGATAAGAGTAGTACTTACAAACACGTCACTCCTATCTGGTGGCACCTTTGATTGCACGTGCCGTGCCCCAAAATTGAAGTGATACGACCAACAAAGCATCTTTTTCCATCTCCTGGTTCTAAAAATCCAGGCCTTATACACGCCCCCTGATAGGTGACGTAACAAGTATTAAACTGATAAGAGTAGTACTTACAAACACGTCACTCCTATCTGGTGGCACCTTTGACTGCACGTGCCGTGCCCCAAAATTGAAGTGATACGACCAACAAAGCATCTTTTTCCATCTCCTGGTTCTAAAAATCCAGGCCTTATACACGCCCCCTGATAGGTGACGTAACAAGTATTAAACTGATAAGAGTAGTACTTACAAAAACACCACTCCTACCTGGTGGCACCTTAGATTGCACGCGCTGTGCCCCAAAATTGAAGTGATACGACCAACAAAGCATCTTTTTCCATCTCCTGGTTCTAAAAATCCAGGCCTTATACACGCCCCCTGATAGGTGATGTAACAAGTATTAAACTGATAAGAGTAGTACTTATAATCACGCCACTCCTATCTGGTGGCACCTTTGATTGCACGTGCCGTCCCCCAAAATTGAAGTGATACGACCAACAAAGCATCTTTTTCCATCTCCTGGTTCTAAAAATCCAGGCCTTATACACGCCCCCTGATAGGTAACGTAACAAGTATTAAACTGATAAGAGTAGTACTTACAAACACGTCACTCCTATCTGGTGGCACCTTTGATTGCACGTGCCGTGCCCCAAAATTGAAGTGATACGACCAACAAAGCATCTTTTTCCATCTCCTGGTTCTAAAAATCCAGGCCTTATACACGCCCCCTGATAGGTGACGTAACAAGTATTAAACTGATAAGAGTAGTACTTACAAACACGTCACTCCTATCTGGTGGCACCTTTGACTGCACGTGCCGTGCCCCAAAATTGAAGTGATACGACCAACAAAGCATCTTTTTCCATCTCCTGGTTCTAAAAATCCAGGCCTTATATACGCCCCCTGATAGGTAACGTAACAAGTATTAAACTGATAAGAGTAGTACTTACAAACACGTCACTCCTATCTGGTGGCACCTTTGATTGCACGTACCGTGCCCCAAAATTGAAGTGATACGACCAACAAAGCATCTTTTTCCATCTCCTGGTTCTAAAAATCCAGGCCTTAAACACGCCCCCTGATAGGTAACGTAACAAGTATTAAACTGATAAGAGTAGTACTTACAAACACGTCACTCCTATCTGGTGGCACCTTTGATTGCACGTGCAGTGCCCCAAAATTGAAGTGATACGACCAACAAAGCATCTTTTTCCATCTCCTGGTTCTAAAAATCCAGGCCTTATACACGCCCCCTTATAGGTAACGTAACAAGTATTAAACTGATAAGAGTAGTACTTACAAACACGTCACTCCTATCTGGTGGCACCTTTGACTGCACGTGCCGTGCCCCAAAATTGAAGTGATACGACCAACAAAGCATCTTTTTCCATCTCCTGGTTCTAAAAATCCAGGCCTTATACACGCCCCCTGATAGGTGACGTAACAAGTATTAAACTGATAAGAGTAGTACTTACAAAAACACCACTCCTACCTGGTGGCACCTTAGATTGCACGCGCTGTGCCCCAAAATTGAAGTGATACGACCAACAAAGCATCTTTTTCCATCTCCTGGTTCTAAAAATCCAGGCCTTATACACACCCCCTGATATGTGCTGTAACAGGTTTTAAACTGATAAGAGTAGTACTATTTAACACACCTTATAATAATGCAGAGAGAGGCAATGCAGTGAGAGGAGTCTGAAGAAGAGGAGTCAGAGGAGGAAGGTGGCTTTGAGGAGGTGGAAGACCAAACACAGCAGGCGTCCCAGGGGGCTTGTTGTCACCTTTCGGGGACCCTTGGTGTTGTACGTGTCTGGCTGGAGGAAGAGACCTTCAATGACATCAGTGAGGACAACGAACGGGACATGGCTAGCTTGGTATCCAACCTTGTGCAAATGGGGAGTTTGCGGTTGTGCAAATGGACTGTTTGCGGTTATTTGTTGTGCGTTAAACGGGGAGTCTGGTCTGTCACTGTGAAGCGGGCCTAACCCTTACACTACCTGATCGATACAACATCATACCTGATGTTTTAAAGCACGTTATTCCAAACAATTTAGGAATGTTAGGTAATTTATGCCCTTTATGGCTTAAAACCAGACTCTGCCTATCAGGCCTGGATTTTTGGAACCGGGAGATGGAAAAAGATGCTGGGTCGGTCCTCCTACTGTCACAGGGCCGGGGGGCGCCCCCTCGTTGGGCTACCTGGTTGATCCTGCCTCAAAGATTAAGCCAATCACATTTAAATACACACAGCCGGTACAGTGAAACTGCGAATTGCTCATTTAATCAGTTCCTTTTTCAGCCTTTGATCGCCTTTGATCTGCTTTCAGGCAAGTCAACCCCAAGACGGCGTGACACTGCCGTATCCGGGATGTGGAATAGTATCTGGGGAGCTGGGGGGGTGCCGTTAATGTGGAGCAAGACGCAGCAGCAGAAGAGGACTCAGCTGAGGAGGTTATGGAAGAGGATGGAGTAGGAGGAGTAGAGGAGGTGGCAGCAGGCCTGTGTGCAAGTTGTGGCGGTGTCACCAACTCCTCTGCAGAGCCATGCATTCCATGCTTGGCAGGCGTCAGCAGTTTTACCCAATGCGCAGTGTAGGTGATATACCTGCCCTGACCATGCTTTGCAGACCAGGTATCAGTGGTCAGATGGACCCTTGCCCCAACACTGTGTGCCAGACATGCCATTACTTCCTTATCCACAATCGAGTACAGGTTGGGGATTGCCTTTTATGAAAAGAAATTTCGGCCGGGTACCTTCCACTGCGGTGTCCCAATAGCTACAAATTTTTTGAACGCCTTAGACTCCACCAGCTTGTATGGTAAAAGCTGGCGGGCTAAGAGTTCAGACAAGCCAGCTGTCAGATGCCGGGCAAGGGGGTGACTTTGTGACATTGGCTTCTTACGCTCAAACATGCCCTTGACAGACACCTGACTGTGGGGAGATGAGCAGGAACAGCCAGAGGCGAGAGACAGAGTGGCGGATGGTTGAGAGGGGGCAAGGAGGACAGCATTGGTTGACGTGGATGAAGATGCTGGACCAGGAGGAGGATGGCGGCTTTGAGTTTGTGTGCTGCTTGTACTCAGGTGTTCATCCCATTGGCGTTCGTGATGTGACATCATGTGCCTTCGCAAAGGTGTTCTGGTGGTGGCAACAGCATGCGTTGGTTGGCGTGCTGTCTGGTTGACCCCGGGTGCCGATGCATGCTGTCTGACTGTGCCACTAGCTCCTTGCGATGACCTTCCTCTGCTTCCAACTCGTCTCCTCCTCCTCTCTGTCTCCCCATCTGAACTTTCCCCCTGTTCTTCTTCTAGCGGGCACCCATGTGACATCCATGGACGCATCGTCATCATCATCACCCGCTTCACTTGTATCTGACAACTCAACAAAGGAAGCAGCAGCGGGTACATCATCATCATCATCACACCGTACGTACATGTGTGTAATGCTGCCTGACTGAGACATATCCCTGTTATCTACATCCTCTGGCAATAATGGTTGAGCATCACTCATTTCTTCAAACTGATGTGTAAATAACTCTTCTGACTGATCAATTGAAGCGGCTGTGGTACAAGTGTTGGTGGTGGCGGCGGCAGGCGGACGAGTGGTAACTTGAGAGGTGCCCGAAGCTAAGCTGGAGGAGGATGGTGCGTCAATGTTACCAGCGGAAGCTGTAGAAGATTGGGTGTCCTGTGTTAGCCAGTCAACTATTTCCACAGAAGTTTTTTAGTTCTGGGTAACTGGCCTCTGAGCACTGGGCATTATTGTAGGGCCAAAGGGAATCACAGCACCACGACCACGAGGGCTCCTGCGGATTGGCCTGCCTCCGCCTGTCATTTTTTTTGCGATTAGTGGTACTATGTGTGCAAGCTACTATGACAACAGATATGAGTGGCACTGTGCACTTGCAGAAGTTGGCAGAGTAGACTCTGTAGGCCTGACACACACGCTTGCAGACAAGTAACTGCTATTCAATGTATTATAGTCAAAATTGTATTCTTTGTTTAAATGTGGACTACTGACTGTAACACCAGATATGAGTGGTGGCACTGACTGGGCAAGTGGGCACAGTATATGCTGTGAGCCTAAGACACACACGCTGGCAGGCAGGCAAATTAAAATAGAAAAAAGTGTTGCTTTTTTTAAAAATATAGACTGCTGGTACACCACCAGATTGGATTGGTTGCACTGGGCACAGTATAAGTTGTGAGCCTGAGAGACACACACAGACTAGCGGTCAGGCAAATGAACTTAGATTTAACAAAATACAATTTGGGGGTTTTTAAATGTCGACTGCTGGTACACCACCTGATTGGATTGGTTGCACTGGGCACAGTATCAGTTGTGAGCCTGAGAAACACACAGAATAGAGGTCAGGCAAATGAACTTAGATTTAACAAAGTACAATTTTGGGTTTTTTAAAAGTAGACTGCTGGTACATCACCTGATTGGATTGGTTGCACTGGGCACAGTATCAGTTGTGAGCCTGACACACACACTGGCTAGTAGGCAGGCAAATGAACTTAGATTAGAGAAAATAAAAGTTTTGTTTTTTAAAAGTAGACTGCTGGTACACCACCAGATTGGATAGATTGCACTGGGCACAGTATCAGTTGTGAGCCTGAGACACACACAGACTAGCGGTCAGGCAAATGAACTTAGATTTAACAAAATACAATTTGGGGTTTTTTAAAGGTAGACTGCTGGTACACCACCAGATTGGATTGATTGCACTGGGCACAGTATAAGTTGTGAGCCTGACACACACACTGGCTAGTAGGCAGGCAAATTAACTTAGATTAGACAAAATAAAAGTTTTGGTTTTTAAATGTACATTGCTGGTACACTACCAGATTGGATTAGTTGCACTGGGCACAGTATCAGTTGTGAGCCTGAGACATGCACAGACTAGCTGTCAGGCAAATGAACTTAGATTTAAGAAAATACAATTTTGGGTTTTTTAAAGGTATACTGCTGGTACACCACCTGATTGTAGTGGTTGCACTGGGCACAGTATCAGTTGTGACCCTGACACACTCACTGGCTAGTAGGCAGGCAAATGAACTTAGATTAGACAAAATAAAAGTCTTGTTTTTTAAAAGTAAACTGCTGGTACACCACCAGATTGGATTGGTTGCACTGGGCACAGTAAAAGTTGTGAGCCTGACACACACTGGCTAGTAGGCAGGCAAATGAACTTAGATTTGACAGAAAAAAAACAAAAAAACAGACTGATGTTATAGCCCTAAAAAGGGCTTTTTGGGGTGCTGTCCTTGCAGCAGAGATCAAAAGAGTCCTTCAGGACTGTATTGGACACTGTGTACAGTAGCCTAGCTATGGTTTTCCCTATTGAATTAGTATCACCTACACTCAGCCTCCTCTCAGTAAGACTGCAAGTTAGTTATGATTACAAAATGGCTGCTGTCCATGAGGTTGAAGGGTCTGGAAAGCAGGGTATGATGCTGATTGGCTGGAATGTGTCTGCTGACTGTGAGGTGCAGGGTCAAAGTTTGTTTGATGATAAAGTATAGGGGCGGATCGAACATTGCATATGTTCGCAGTTCGCCGCGAACGCGAAAATACTATGTTCGCCGGGAACAGTCCGCCTGCGAACTATTCGTGACATCTCTACTTATGCACCAATTACTGGTGTTGATGCAAATTAATTTTGGTTAATAAAAACTTAATTAAAACTGAACATATTAAAGATAAATATTTAGAAAACAATGTAAGCTTTAGTGTTGTATGTCATAGAGTAGACTGTAAGATGAAAGATATCTATTAATAATAATTTGCTCACTAGGAATCAGTCAGTATATTTTGTCACCTATAATATCTACCTTGGTGTGCAGTTGTATAGCTGAGACTGCAATTTCCCAATGACTCTAACCACTTACTATATTTTATTTCAGCATCATCATTATGCAAATAAGTTGCCCAATGTGTTTACATGATGTGTTGTATTAATTAATTCTGGTGAAATCTAAATTAAATGTGTAGTGTGCCATATTTTAAGGGACAGGGAAGGTATAGGAGGAAGAACATGACAGGAAATACAACTAATGTCTTGTTATTGCCAGTATCTCATTTGTATTACCAAGATATCTTTTTTATATAATATGATTATTAACCATTTCATGATCAGGGCAGTATAATGGGTCAGAGACAGAAACTTGAATGTGACTTTATTGATGTTTCTTTATTTGGATAGGGCCAACATATTGTGTGCATATTCTGCGGGACAGTAAATCCATTGGACACCAATACACATTTATACAGAATAATATAAAAATAGTTGTTATCCTTGCTAATGAGCTAACAATCAGACATTATACCACAATCTTACAGACTAAAGGAAATTAGTGAAACAAAAGGTGTTAGAAATAGAGGGGAAGAGGGAGGACTGGAGACTTAGCCAGGTAGATGGTGTGTCTGGGCAAATCTGAGCGTTATGTGTAAATATAGGATCTGAGTAAAGAGGAAACGTTTTGTATTTCTTAGTGTTATAGGGGAATTATTAAATGAGCTATTGTGAGATTAAATTGCATCCCAATGGGAGTTTGCTAAAGTGGAAGGACCTTCATGGCCAGTAATATTAACCCTGTAAACCGCAAGGTCCTATAAGGACCCTTGTGACATAGGGATTAACTATGTGTGACAAAGAGGTTTGGTAGAGACCCCCATGGTAGGGATTAACACATATGTAGTGGGGATTAGTGTGAGTGCATCTGTACAAAATTAATTTCCCTTCCTTGAAGACAAATGCTTTTGACCTAAATGGAACTGAAATTATCTTATGGGATGTTTAATGGAATGTTAAAAGGAACAACACATTTTATTAAATATGGCAGATTTTTCATATGCTTCACATACTTCTCTCAATCATCTTAATCAAGTAGCACAAAGGCTATGCACAGAATAAATTAATGTAATCATTTAATTAATTTCGATTGTATGATTACTACTTTTCAGTGATCCAATTTGGAAGATGTTAAACCTGGTTTAGGGGCACTGGCTAATTTTTATGCAGGCTCCATAACTATTACAGTTTATTACTTGCTTGTTGCTATGACTGTAGTTGTAGTTGGTTTTGTAGGACAAGCTTTAATCTGATCCGTCAAAGACAGGGAGAGTGCTGGAAAAAAGAGACATATTTAAGATAACTTTACAGTGAGGCACAGTCTCATAGCCAAAACATATGTAGTTTTACATTCATGTATGGTGATGTCGCGAACATCAAATTTTCGGTTCGCAAATAGCGGACGCAAACTTCCATCAAATGTTTGCGAACGGGCGAACCGGGCAAACCGCCATAGACTTCAATGGGCAGGCGAATTTTAAAACCCACAGTGACTCTTTCTGGCCACAATAGTGATGGGAAAGTTGTTTCAAGGGATCTAACACCTGGACTGTGGCATGCTGGAGGGGGATCCATGGCAAAACTCCCACGGAAAATTACATAGTTGATGCAGAGTCTGGTTTTAAGCCATAAAGGGCATAAATCACCTAACATTCCTAAATTGTTTGGAATAACATGCTTTAAAACATCAGGCATGATGTTGTATCGATCAGGTAGTGTAAGGGTTACACCCGCTTCACAGTAACAGACCAATCTCCCCGTTTAATGCACCGCGAACAACCGCAAACAGTCCCTTTGCACAACCGCAAACTCCCCATTTGCACAAGGTTGGATACCAAGCTAGCCATGTCCCGTTCCTTGTCCTCACTAATGTCATTGAAGGTCTCTTCCTCCACCCAGCCACCAAGGGTCCCCGAAAGGTGACAGCAAGCCCCCTGGGATGCCTGCTGTGTTTGGTCTTCCACCTCCTCAAAGCCACCTTTCTCCTCTGACTCCTCTTCTTCAGACTCCCAGAGTCTGGGGGCTTCCACTGCCCAGCATGGAAGATTATACACAGGTCTGAGTCTGGGGGCTTCCACTGCCCAGCATGGAATATTATACACAGGTCAGAGTCTGGGGGCTTCCACTGCCCAGCATGGAAGTTTATACACAGGTCAGAGTCTGGGGGCTTCCACTGCCCAGCATGGAAGATTATACACCGGTCAGAGTGTGGGGGCTTCCACTGCCCAGAATGGAAGATTATACACAGGTCAGAGTCTGGGGGCTTCCACTGCCCAGCATGGAACATTATACACAGGTCAGAGTCTGGGGCTTCCACTGCCCAGCATGGAAGATTATACACAGGTCAGAGTCTGGGGGCTTCCACTGCCCAGCATGGAAGATTATACACAGATCAGAGTCTGGGGGCTTCCACTGCCCAGCATGGAAGATTATACACAGGTCAGAGTCTGGGGGCTTCCACTGCCCAGCATGGAAGATTATACACAGGTCATAGTCTGGGGGCTTACACTGCACAGCATGGAAGATTATACACAGGTCAGAGTCTGGGGGCTTCCACTGCAAACCGTGGAAGATTATACGCGTTGCCTCTGTCTGCGTTATTATAAGGTGTGTACTGTTAAGTAGTACTATTCCTATCGGTTTAATCCCTGTTACGTCCACTATCAGGGGACGTGTATATGGCATGGATTTTTGGAAGCGGGAGATGGAAAAAGATGCTTGGTCGGTCCTCCCACTTCAAATTTGGGGCACTGCGCGTGCAATCTAAGGTGCCACCAGATATGAGTGTCACTGTGCACTGGCAAAAGTTGGCAGAGTAGATGCAATAGGCTTCACACACACGCCTGTAGGCAATTGCTATTCAATCTATTACAGTAAAAAAAGTGTTGTTTTATGTCACTGAGCACAATATAAGCTGTGAGCCTGACACAGGCAGGCAACTGAAATTAGATTACAGGAAAAAAATGTTTTTTTTCAATGTATGTTACACCACCAGGTATGAGTAGTGAAAATAAGCATAATATAAGCTGTTAGGTGTTAGCCTGTCACATACACACGCTGGCAGGCAGGCATCGATTACACAAAAAAAAATTATAAAATAAAATAAATGATGTTCAAAGTTTCCTCAATGATAAAGTATAGGGGGCAAACCAAAAAGCGCATGTGTTCGCCGTTCGCGGCGGACGCGAACATGCGAAAATCGCTGCGAATAGTTCTCCGGAAAACTGTTCGGGACATCACTATTCATGTACCAACTGAGACACTGCAATTACAGATCTCCCCTATTATGTTTAATTCCTAATTAGACTACAATGTGTTATCAAGGGTTAATATAATAATCTGACTTGTTGAAGTATACATGCCATTTCATGGTATATGATAATAGCAGAGACTGATAAATATAAATTAATGGTAATGCCCATTAATGTCCTATACTTACATTTCAATCTTTGTTGCAAAATGTGTTTTTGTAATGGAAATTGCAGGAGACAGGTGACTCAGAACTGTTCCAAAATATGCGCTAAAGCAGGAGAAATGGTCAGTAGTCCATTTTAGATGAAAATGGGGTATGTTGTCATTAAACAATGTTTTTTAAGTGATACTTATTTTAATATCCACATTAACAGCCTTATTAAATTGTGATTCGGCCAATTAAATAGGGCTCTATATAAGCACAAAGTATATATTTTTTACAGAAGTCAGAAGTTTTTTTACAGAAGTTTTTAGTCAGTGAACTTCTATCCAAAAGCAAGGTCTTCACTATATACTGGATATACTGAAAGATGATCTATGTAGAAAAATGTATCGTTAAATAAAATAATGTAATGTAAGTTTATGTCCCAAATCATTAAATGTGCTATGCTCCATCATTTATGTGAAATATCCTGGGATATTCTAAGAAGGTGACATTTTAAACCTTAAAATATGATTATATTTTGGCAGGCAATTTATGTTACTTTATTCCACATCTATGGAATCTTCTCCTCTGTAAACACTAACACTGTGAGACCCTTTGTTTCATATGCAGCCTGCCTGCACATAAAAAATGCTGTGCTGCTGTTTTATCACTTGTCATATTCCTACACTAAAGAGAGGAGGTGACAGAACAAAACTATTAATGCAGAGGGAGAGTAGGTGGATCCATGATTTAAAAACTGTAAGACCTTTTGGTCTGAATGAACAATTATTATTCAACTCATTTTTGGAGGAAAGATAATCTCTAACAATATAGCTTTATCTATGAATTGATTTAAAATGATATTTTTTCAGGACACACTAAGCAGAATAGATTATTAATAGATAGAAGATTTATAATATGATAACACTACTTGTATTTAACAGCCAATAATGAGTTTTTTTCAGTGCAAACCTGTCGGGGTAGTTATTGTTAAGAATGAATAATATATTCTATTCTGCAATGTTTTATCTGAAGATCACATTGTGGTACGATTGTGTTTAATAGTCAATAATGTGTAATTTAACTATAAACCTGCAGGGGGTAGTTATAATTGGAAGCCAGTAATTTATTCCACTGAGCATCAGTGTATTAGTCAGGGTTCCAATATTACCAGGATTTTTAAAGGCCAGTCAAAGAATACTTTATATCTCCACCTGGTGGTAGGGAAACATCTGTAAATGAAATTAAAAACTAATTCCAATCCCTAACCCTAATGTATCTGGGCATAAAAGCTCAAACACAACTGTGGGAGCTTTCTTTGCACAATATATGTACCATCTGGTGATGAGGAGAAGTGCCAGCAGTGGAGAATGAGAGAGGGCCAGGAGTGGAATCAGGAGGAGGTCAGGGAGGGCAAGAAGTGCCAGAAGTGGAGGAGAGGTGGAGGCAGGGATGCCTCAATGCTACACACACATAGAGTAGGGACAAAGGAGGACGGGCCTGATCCTAGTAGTGTGGTGAGGGCTGTGAAGGGGTAGACCTCTGGGACAGATCAGGGAGGTGAGCCACTCCAGGCACAGTAAGGAAGACAAGAGGTTGTTCCCAAGCAAGGGCCCCCAATTATATCCATGAATAATTCATGGTCCTTCGTGCCATCTGTGCCCGTGCCAATATTCTCCATGGGGCAAGTATATGAGGCATGGTCAGAGGGCCAAGAAGTGAAAGGAGGTAGTTAGGGAGGTCAGTGCCTGAGAAGTGTATGTGAGGGATGTGAGGTCCATCGAGCACCATTATTATGACTGCCAGAGCAAGGTGAGAAGGAAAATGACGAAGGATGAGCAAGCTGCCTGAGAAACAGGTAGTGGACCTCAAGTGACCGTCCATTTCAACACGTGGGAGAGGATGCTAAGGGATTGGTTTACCCTAGTAATGATGGTTAGAATATTGGGCCTTGTCAACAATCAACAGGGGACCCTGCCGGGTGAATATCATAAAGACTATCATCCCCTCACATACTCAAACATGTACACCACACACACATAAATTAAACATATCCATAGAAAATGCTGCTGATCAAATAAAGTTTCCTGGATCTGACTAGGTACTGTATATAATATGCCTATGTGTCTAATTACTTAGAGATACATGTTTACAATGAGAATCACTTAAACATATATTTAAAGTGAATAGAAAACAAAAGAATAGTCCCTGTATAGGTGTGCACACTGCAGATTATGCAGATACAGACTCTGTATGACTGAATGTGCAGTGTAGTCTAGAACATCCAGGCCTACAGAGTCTAGCCTATCAGGGACCACATCTCAGCAGTAGGTTGCTAAATCTTGCTGAGTGATAGTTATTTGTTAGTATGGATCACAGCACAACAAATACAGCAAAGTTTGTGTCTTCATGATCTGCAGAGGGCAGACCCCAGCAGGGGATGCTAGTTTGATATGAGCCAGTACAAACAGAGCTCATAGAACACACCAATGATATCAATGACAATCAATTCCTATGCAATACATACTCCTTACAATAGCAATTAATTGAACCATACAGAATCAACACATTGTGAAGTCTGGTATATAGTAATATACAGAGATCTTTTGATCATCCAATCTTCCTATCTGATATACTATTGATATCTCATTTTAATTCAGAGGACATCTGAAGTCTCCACTGAAACTGAGTCGGAGGCTGAAGCGCAGGAAGATTTTGAAGAGCCTCAGTATGACCCTTGCAGTATGCCTGGTAGGTGGAGGAGCATCAGCAGGACCATCGTCCAGAGGAGGACCCAGGATATGAGGAGGAAGATGACAGCTACATGTGGTCAGTGGGGGAACCTGCAGAGTCATCCATCACCAGAGTGGAGCTTGAACCTACTCCCCATATAGGATAGTCACCTAGGACATCTTACTGAACAGACACTCCACCACCACAACCTTCTACTCCACCACTACATCCTCCTCCTGCACCGTGGCTGCACTATCGCACTATGCCACCACCATCACCCCCGCCACCTACACCTCTGAAGCCCCCACTGACAGTCCAACCCCCCCCCCCCCCCCGGGTCATCATTGGAGGCCAGCATACTGTAGCTGAACTGCACAAATTCAAAAATACAAAGGATGTAGTGTCATGTGTGTGTGTGTGTTTGTGTGGGGGGGGGGGCTGTGGCAAGACAGAAGAGTAGATAAGTGCTGCATTTCCTTTAAACCTTTTCATATAGAGTCCTCAGTGAAAATAAATCTATTGGTCAGAATGTTAACTCATGCCTGTCCACAGAGTAAATGATCCTATGGGATGGTGGCATATAATAATCATGTTGCTAGTCGTCATCTCATAGTCCATGATCATATTTTCTGGGGATATATCTGGTTATGGTTAACATTTCAGCTATTGGTGGTCACTGAGGAATGCAGCTGTAGTTTTGTACTGTATGACATAATTTATGTTTTGTTTGGCAAATTTTATATCCATTAGGGCAGTTTGTTAATCTGCAAACAGTGCTTCCAAATAATGTAAGTAAACTATATACTGTATAGTGGCTTTCATATAGACATTCTTTTGGTAACACCCACAGCACTTATTCATGTTCAGCTTTCTACCAGAAGCCTGAAGGTTTTGTGCCAATATTGACTGGTATTTGGAACTGTTCATAATTCCTCTATCTTAATTAAGGCCCCAGTTCCAGCTGAAGAAAAACAGCCCCAAAGCATGATGCTGCCACCACCATGCTTCACTGTGGGTATGGTGTTCTTTTGGTGATGTGCAGTGTTGTTTTTGTGCCAAACATATCTTTTGGAATTATGGCCAAAAAGTTCAACCTTGGTTTCATCAGACCATAACACCTTTTCCCACATGCTTTTGGGAGACTTCAGATGTGTTTTTGCAAAATGTAGCCTGGTTTGGATGTTTTTCTTCGTAAGAAAAGGCTTTCGTCTTGCCACTCTGCCCCATAGCCCAGACATATGAAGAATACGGGAGATTGTTGTCACATGTACCACACAGCCAGTACTTGCCAGATATTCCTGCAGCTCCTTTAATGTTGCTGTAGGCCTCTTGGTAGCCTCCCAGACCAGTTTTCTTCTCGTCTTTTTATCAATTTTGGAGGGAGCTCCAGTTCTTGGTAATGTCACTGTTGTACCATATTTTCTCCACTTGATGATGACTGTCTTCACTGTGTTCCATGGTATATCTAATGCCTTGGAAATTCTTTTGTACCCTTCTCTTGGCTGATATCTTTTAACAATGAGATCCCTCTGATGCTTTGGAAGCTCTCTATAGGCCATGGCTTTTGCTGTGGGATGCGACTAAGAAAATTTCAGGACCAACTAGAACAGTTGAACTTTATCTGGGGTTAATAAGAGGCACTTTAAATGATGGCAGGTGTATGCTGACTCCTATTTAACACGATTTGGAATGTGATTGCTTAATTCTGAACACAGCTACATCCCCAGTTATAAGAGGGTGTGCAGACTTATGCAACCACGTTATTTTTATTTATTTTTTTCTTCATTCTACCTAAAAGTTCTCAGTTTGTTTTTCAATTGAGTTGTACAGTTTATAGGTCACATTAAAGGTGAAAAAAGTTCTGAAATGATTTATCTTTGTCTCATTTTTTTACAGCACAGAAACCTGACATTTTAACAGGGGTGTGTAGACTTTTTAAATCCACTGTACTTGTGTTGCAGCTGCAATTCTAAGCTGTGACAGTATCTATGTTCTATGTTCAACAGTTTCCATAAGATAACATACAGAGTTTTTGCAGGAATAAAATACAATCCTCAAACTTTTACAGATTATTTGGAATTATGTAAGTGAACTCCGCAGTCAAGCAACACTTCCAATGCTGGTTAGAGATACTAACAGAAATTAAGCATACCTGAGTTTTGTGTACATATTGTATTTATAAATCTGCATGTAAAGAGGATGCTGAGAGATGTATGGAGTCTGTCCTTGTAAAGAAATACCGTATTATTCCGAATATAAGCACCGTTTTTTCGATTTTTGAGTTTGCGAGTTACGGGTGCGGCTTATATTCGCAACCGTAAAAAAATGACTGCCGATTTGCGAGCTTGCCAGTTACGTGTGCGGCTTATATTCGCAAACTTAAAATTATTGCAGATTTGCGTGCTTGAGACTGCATTGTAGCGATTGAATAGCGATTTGCGATTGTAAAATTACTGCCGATTTGCGCGATTGCAAGTTTAGGGTGCTGATTTGCGTGCTTGAGACTGCGGTATTGTAGCAATTGAATAACGATTAATGGTTTCAGTGATTCTAAAATCCTGTAAGGCCTGTAACCTGCAAAAAAAGGTACAGTACAAATTAGAAAGCCTGTTTCTTGCAATGGCTGATCACTTGGAGAGAGTCTTTTTCTCTCCAATTTTAAGGGTGCTGCTTATATTCGGACCAATATGGTAGATTCAATTTCCTGAAGACACATTAACAGGATTTTGAGTTAGATGAAACTGAAATTATATTATAAGACGTTTAATGGTTCAACACATTTTATTAAATATAGCATATTCTTCATATACTTTATTGCAAAGTCTTAATTTACACATAAAAGCCTGTTGCAAAGACGATAACTCATTAACAATATATACTTTTAAATCAATTTTAATTTATAACTAACATACAATGCTGTTCCCATAACATTTACATGTATATGAATATGGAAGTTTAAAGAGGTAAAATTCATTTTAACAGGTTACAAAATTATAAGATTTAAACCAACTGTGTTGCTCTAGTAAAAGGAGAACTGTAGGCCCATAATTTAATCTGTTATTATTAAAAACAGTACTTGATAATGGGCAAGCTCATTTTTAAAAGCTAAATTCGAAAGCCTGGTATTAAAATAACACAACACTTTCAAAATGGAATAATGGAAATCGAACAGCAAGAATGACCTAATTTTTAGCATATATTGTTTGAAGTCAAGTGAAACGATCAGTGGCTCAATAATTTAGGCTTGCCTACTTCGGCTGACACAAAGATATCCTGATAATATGGCCAGGAATTTTCTTTGAGGACTAATATTGGAAAAGTCTGGTATACAGGGATACTTCATTTATTTCAATCATCTCAATCAAGCAACACAACGCATTGATTTTAAATGATCCATTTATAAAGATGTTAATACTGAGTTTGTGGGCATTCGCTAATTTTTATACATTTACCCCCATTAAGCACATAACCGTCATTACAAACACATCGTGGAAGGCATCCTTTGGATGGTGATGGTTCTTGCCCCAAAGTATCACAGGTCTGCCTAAACACTTTAAGGCAAGGGTTGAAAGTTGAATGTTCAGGACAGGAGACATTGCACTGGGAGATTGGCACACAGACGTTGGAGTGGCGGGATTCATATACAAAATCCTGTATACAATCACATCCATGCTCACATTGTAAAGTGCAATATTCAGACATCTGATTCAGGTTGTCACAGGCATAAAAGCAGGTATTTCTGCAGTATACTTTCCCAGAGAATGGTGGACATGTAGCACCTATAGATAATAAAGGTATAATGATAATAAATAATGGTGTAGGTAAACTCCTGAGATCATCAAACCTTTTATGTAAGGCATCTGATTTCCATTAATCCTGGAAGAAGTGTGGTGAGAGAGGTGACATCCTGTGTGTATGTTGGAGCTGTCCAGTTATAAAAAAACGTATGCATGATTGTAAACTCATCTTGGAACACATCTTTAATTGAAGTTATACATCTTGAGTTTAAAAAAAAAAATAATTTCCTCACATTAATTTGGAATCAAAACAAAATTGTTGTTTTCATAAAAAATTACTGTAACGTTGATGATTGTCTCATTATGGAAAAGTGATAATATTCCTACACATACATTGATAACTCAGTTGTCTTATTTCTGAGATAGACAGAGGAGTGATGTCCCTTTCTTATTATTTTAGGGGAAATATGACATAATTTGGTTACATTGGTTTAGCTATATGCAAATTCAATTCTCAAGAAGCATTAAATATTGTATTTGTAAGTGGACAAATGTATATTAATATATATATATATATATTTATACAAACATTTTAATTACATTTTCTTTTTGTTTCAAATACTTTTGTTTGTTATTATTGTATTTTTATTTTTTCTTTTCCTTTCTTTATATTATTTTTTCTTCTTTTTTTTCTTTTATTTGTCTTTATAAAGCTTTATCATCTTTTTAGAATCTTTAATTATCATTTCTATTATTAGAATTGTTAAATTAAAAAAAACATATTGGAGAAAGTAGTGAACAGTCATTAGGGAACAACCTTCATGGGATTAATAAATTATGTAAATGATATATTCTCTATATTCTAAGCCCAAATTTGTAATCACCAACCATTATGTTTGCCTGTATGTCTTCCAGTGATACTGAATTCAAATAGATCAAGTAAAGACTATAAATATATAATTACAGTATATAAGACTTTTAAGGGCATAGTAGGCACAGATTGCAAATAACATTTAAAATGTTTACTTAGAAAGTTAATGTGGGATTCTAAGTGGGTATGAAGAGAGAAAGAAAGGGTGATGGTGAGGGGTATGGAAATAGAGAAATGGTGATGTAAGTTGGTATGAAGAGGTATATTTTTGGCACATAGAATATAAGATTGTGGATGTGACGGGACATAAAACATTAAGCTTTATGGTTACCGTGTTTGGAAAGATAAAGCACAAATGCTAGGAATGGCAAAGCGCTTAGTATTCACTTTTTTGTGTATTTCCCACTATATACATTCTCTTTCTGTGAAGGATATTTTATATATTTTTTTTACATTTTGTTGAGGACGAGGATTTTGATGATTTATCTCGTGCTTTAAGAATGTGGTTTTAATAATAATTTTCATTATTTTAAGTAACATTTAATTGAGTCTAGAATACAAGTAGATTCACTATACTAAATATATATCAATTGATAATTATTGAAAATAGAAAGAGATGGATTGAATCACAGAAAAATGTATAATGTTTCTTGCAAGTCTTTATTTTTTCTGGATACACAGAAATAATGGAATGAACCAATATATTTTATTACTTACCTGTTGGAAAAGCTTGAAAAATAAAGGCTGAAAAATAAACATATTGATATAACTTTATAGCGATGGTCACATTAGTGCTAGAAAATAATCTGCCAAGAAAACAATTGCGCAAAATGATATATTTCTTATAGTGACCCTGTTAAAGTACTTATCCAGTGCTCTATCAACAGATTTCTTAAAAATAAATTATTGATTTTAGCAGCTTTTATCTTCACTTTGAATATAATCAGTTTTAAGGTGACTTGTTAGAATTTGTTATTCAGAACTCAGACTACCCCATTCATTTCTCTGGACATTCCCTACTGGATACAAATATTTAACATAGAGAACTTTGGTTACCTACTTGGTAAAGATATGTATGTTTTTTTATTATTGTTTTGAATTTTAAATGTGGCACACTTACTGGTTACCATAAGCTGTAATTCTTAAAGTAGAACAATCTCTAACCCTTTCAATGTTTTTTGTGTAATGGATATATTTAAACAGTTCTTTCTTTAAACAGTTCTATAATACAGCATATGATTTAATCAATCAGAAATATTTAATAGTTCTGTGAGAGAAAGTGATTAAAAAATAACTTTAAAAATGTACTTATAAGTTTGTTTTTAAAAAAAATTGTAGAAGTAAATGACCTCAAAACCTGACTAGCAAAAAGCCTGGGTAAATTGTCAATCCCCAAAATCCCATATGCAGTATTTGTAATCATTACTGTGATTATACATTTGTAGGGGGTGTTTCAGATACTCACCCAACATTAGCAGCTGCACCAGTGACCGGGAGATCAAGAAATCCATCTTGGATTTGTGTCTGGAAGAATGAGAAAAGAGAAAAAGAGAAAATGAGTAAAGAGGAAGAGGTGGATACAGTAAAATAAAGCATTGTCCTGCATTTAAAAGAACATGTATTTAATATTAATCTTATTATAAAGGTGTTAGATTTTTCCATGGAAAAATTAATTATATTAATTGAAGAAAATGAAAATGAAAACAACAGCGAGGCAGATACAAAACAATGTTTGATATATTGCTCCAACTTTATCTTACCCACAAGTACAGAGGAAGTGTAAGCAAGTACACATGCAAACTATGTTAATTGTTTTTTTTTATTATCTGATTTACATGAAAACCAATTGGGAATAAAAACACAGTATGTAGCAGTTCAGGCATCATAAGGCTCACTGCCCCTCTGTTCCCGGTAATATATTGGGACAGAGGATGTGAAAACAATCTCACGCTATCTACATATAAACAATTTTTTCTCATGAATTATTTCTCATAGAAAAATTGTTTTTAATGTTTAAAATGTGGTCTCTTAAATGCATGCTAGAAATGTTTGGATTACACTGACCCTTTAATATCACTACTATAGTTGTCATACTGCAAGTTTGTTTGTAACGCTCAAAAAGTTGCTAGTTGCGCATCCGCATAGCGCATGCCGAGGCCCTTAATGGGCAATGGGCTCTGAATGTTGCGAGTTGCGCATGTGTGTAGCAGAGAAGAGGCAAGGAGAGAAGGAGGGGAGAAGAGGGAGGGGAGACACAGGAGGGGAGAGAGAGATTGCATGCTGGTGGGGGTAAAGAGACACTGGAGAGGGAGAGGGGGGAGAGGGGGGAAGAGACACAGGGGAGGTAGAGGGGGAAAGAGAAACAGTGGGGGAGATGGGTGGAAGAGATCCAGGGGATGGAGAGGGGGGAGAGACACAGTGGAGGGAGATAAGAGACACAGGGGAGGTAGAGGGGGAAAGAGAAACAGTAGGGGATATGGGTGCAAGAGATCCAGGGGATGGAGAGGGGGGAGAGACACAGTGGAGGGAGAGAAGAGACACAGGGGAGGTAGAGGGGGAAAGAGAAACAGTGGGTGAGATGGGTTGAAGAGATCCAGGGGACGGAGAGGGGGGAGAGACACAGTGGAGGGAGAGAAGAGACACAGGGCAGGGAGACGGGGGAAAAGAGAAACAGTGGGTGAGATGGGTTGAAGAGATCCAGGGGACGGAGAGGGGGAGAGACACAGTGTAGGGAGAGAAGAGACACAGGGCAGGGAGATGGGGGGAAGAGACTAAATATTATTGCATCATTTATGATGGGCAATTGACTACTAATGTATAATAGTAAGTAACTAAACTGCATGATTACATGTTAAAAATGGAAACCCATGTTATTGAGGATATTTATAAAGCTACAAAGGCTTTGGAGGGGCCATGATTCATCACAAAAAAGCATCACAAGCTCTTCACATGATTTACTAAGGTATGTTTCTTAGTAACTTATCAACTCACCACAAGCTTTAACAATGAGGACTTATTATTGTTTTTTGATGGGTGTATTAGGGTACGTTATGTGTTTTTATGTAACATGCCTACTGTGATTACCAGCACAGCATTTACTAAACATTTTAAATAACTAACTCACTTAAACACTAGAAAGACTGTTCATTTAAGTTTCCCATTTTATATCGAATTATACTGTATATGTGTATTCATGACAATATGTGATCAAAATAGGTTGCATTATATTCACCAAATACCAGTCCAAATCTATTTTAAGAAAAGGTACAATGTAAAACAATGTATTTTATAAGTCTGTCAGCCTTTTTGGTTCACCTACAAACTAATATTGTAATCATTTGCTTATACAACATCTTTGCTTGATTTGCATGATTAGCCCCTTAGACATTGCATTCATCATTGGCAGTATGTAAAAGACTAGGCATGCTCAGACCCAGTATACTATATGTGATGGAATAGACACAATAGAGGCTAATTAAATAATTAACAAAAGATTAAAATCTTGGAGCCTCATTCAATTTGCCAAATCGCAATTAATTGAACCCGTAATGGAGCCCGTAGATGTAAGGGATATTCAATTGGCTACATTTAGCAACTCACATTCAATTGCGAGCTACATACTCAAAAGCACTGCGGACTTGTTAAAAACATAACTCTGTCCTTTCTCCTCCATTGATTTTTAAAGCCCACAAATGTTACCAGACGTAAAATCGATATTAAATTATAAAAATTCAACAAGCCCGCAATTGCCTTCAAACCTGTAAATGTATAAAAAAATGATACGAGTACTAGATAGGACTTGTGAGTGGGTTAAACACCTGTTCGTAACACTGCAAAAGCAAATAAACACACACTACTGGACTTAAAAATACTGGGAAAGCAATGAAAGGCATTAGAATTGTTTGCACAACAGACTCAAGCTCGCAAATCTGCAATAAAAAAATATTTATTTTAAGTTTTATTTCTGTGTTATATTAATCCCGGAATCATTGGGTTCATGCATGGAACCTGCATTGAATAGAACAGTTGCTTAATTGATTTTTATTGATTTATACATTTCCGGATTGCGAATACGATTGTGAATCAGACTTTTTTTTCACTCCATGTTTTACTGACGTCATGATGACGATCTCATTTACTATTGGCTCTGTTGAAAAAGTAACCTGCTTAATTGGTCATTATCATGCCCTTAAATGCTACATACGGGTTCATGGTTTGCGTGTAGTGATTGTGAGCCAGTAATTGCGGGTTACTGACATTTTAATACATCTAGATATGTAGAAATTTTTTAACACAAAACCAAAATGTCGGGTTCCATGTAATTATGGGCTTACAGCCTTATTAAATTTCGATTCGGTAAATTTAAAAGGGCTTTATTTAAGCACACAGCATATTTTTTTTACAGATGTTTTTAGTTAGTGAACTTCTATCCAAAAGCAAGGTCTTCACTAACTAAAAACTTCTGTAAAAAAAATATGCTCTGTGCTTATATAGAGCCTTTTAAAATTTACTGAATTGCAATTTAATAAGGCTGTTAGTCTGTGGTTCAATGGGAAAGGATGACTGACAGTTAAATATTAGAAACTTCAGTGTTAGTATTATAAGAGTTTTTAAGTCACATTCAATTCATAAAGTACTTGTTCTTACATATAGTTTTAAATTATAACATATGTGGAATTATAACCTCCACTATGTCAATTTAAAGAATTCTTTTTTTTTGCATTTTATTTGTTAATGGAGATTAGGAAGCTTACATTTATACAATAAAATATAATACAACATACTTCTTTACATAATACACAAAATAAAAGTAAAAAAAAAAATACAGTACCTTCTAGATGACTTACTGCAAAGTGTAGGATGGATGTGATCTTCTCAGATACTGCTGGTGAGTTATATACTGAACTAAGTAGATTATTTCCTTATTCAAAATGCTTTGCTTCAGGAAATTAATTTTGTAATCATGCAGCCTATAATTTTATTGTGCAATTTGAATGTCTTTTGTATAACTGTGTTCTGTATTTGATAGATAGATAGATACATTATTATTATTATTAAATTATTATTAACTTATATTTGTAAAGCACCAACATATTCCATAGTGCTGTACAGGGGAAAAGAGCAAGGAAAAATCCAATAATAACCACTGCAGAAAATGGATGGCCCTGTTTCTAGCTTAGAATCTATGTAGAAAGTGCTTCTTCCAAAGCATCCCACAGATTGAAAGCTCACCACTTACACTCTAAAGGGAATGGAAGAGGCAGAAACCTGAACAAGAATAGCAGATAAGCAATAGCAAGGGTCAGGAAGGTATGCAAGATAGGAAGGTGTTTCATTTAGTGGGAGAGGGAAGAGATCTGATAGAAAGTCATAGTGAGCTGAATGGCTCTTGTATGTAATATGTTATCTGCCCCTAGTTGACAGATAATATAACCTAAAATTCTCCACCATTGAATTTTCAAGCTCGCAAATGTTGCCAGTGCAAAAGACGCAAAATCGATATTCAATTACAAACACCTTTCGTAACACTGCAGCAGCAAATAAACACACACTACCGTACTTTAAATTACCGGGAAAGCAATGAAAGGCAGCACAGCAGTCTCAAGCTCGTAAATCTGAAAGAAAAAAATAAATATTTTGTTTTATATTGATCCCGGGAATCAGTGGGTTAATATATATCATGGAACCCGCATGAACTAGAACAGTTACTGGTTAGTGACAATAAAATACATCTAAATGTATCAAAAAAAAATGTAACCTGCAGCCAAAATGTCGGGTTGCAGGTAATTACAGGCTTTGCAATTGAATGAGGCTCTATGTACAGTGGATATAAAAAGTCTACACACCCCTGTTAAATTGTCAGGTTTCTGTGCTGTAAAAAAATGAGATAAATCATTTCAGAACTTTTTCCACCTTTAATGTGACCTCTAAACTGTACAACTCAATTGAAAAACAAACTAAAATATTTTAGGTGGAGGGAAGAAAAATAAAAAATAAAATAATATGGTTGCATAAGTCGGCACACCCTCTTATAACTGGGGATGTAGCTGTGTTCAGAATTAAGCAATCACATTCCAAAATATGTTAAATAGGAATCAGCATACACCTGCCATCATTTAAAGTGCCTCTGATTAACCCCAAATAAAGTTCCGCTGCTCTAGTTGGTCTTTCCTGAAATGTTCATCCCACAGCAAAAGCCATGGTCCACAGAGAGCTTCCAAAGCATCAGAGGGATCTCATTGTTAAAAGGTATCAGCCAGGAGCAGGGTACAAAAGAATTTCCAAGGCATTAGATATACCATGGAACACAGTGAAGACAGCCATCATCAAGTGGAGAAAATATGGCACAACAGTGACATTAATAAGAACGAGAGCTCCCTCCAAAATTGATAAAAAGACGAGAATAAAACTGGTCTGGGAGGCTACCAAGAGGCCTACAGCAACATTAAAGGAGCTGCAGGAATATCTGGCAAGTACTGGCTGTGTGGTACATGTGACAACAATCTCCTGTATTCTTCATATGTCTGGGCTATGGGGTAGAGTGGCAAGACGAAAGCCTTTTCTTACGAAGAAAAACATCCAAGCCAGGCTACATTTTGCAAAAAAACATCTGAAGTCTCCCAAAAGCATGTGGGAAAAGGTGTTATGGTCTGATGAAATCAAGGTTAAACTTTTTGCCCATAATTCCAAAAGATATGTTTGGCGCAAAAACAACACTGCACATCACTAAAATAACACCATACCCACAGTGAAGCATGGTGGTGGCAGCATCATGCTTTGGGGCTATTTTTCTTCAGCTGGAACTGGGGCCATAGTTGAGATAGAGGGAATTATGAACAGTCCAAATACCAGTCAATATTGGCACAAAACCTTCAGGCTTCTGCTAGAAAGCTGAACATGAAGAGGAACTTCATCTTTCAGCATGACAACGACCCAAAGCATAAATCCAAATCAACAAAGGAATGGCTTCACCGGAAGAAGATTAAAGTTTTGGAATGGCCCAGCCAGAGGCCAGACCTGAATCCGATTGAAAATCTGTGGGCGGATCTGAAGAGGGCTGTGCACAGGAGATGCCCTCGCAATCTGACAGATTTGGAGTGTTTTTGCAAAGAAGAGTGGGCAAATCTTACCAAGTCAAAATGTGCCATGCTGATAGACTCATACACAAAAAGACTGAGTGCTGTAATAAAAACAAAAGGTGCTTCAACAAAGTATTAGTTTAAGGGTGTGCATACTTATGCAACCATATTATTTTATTTTTATATTTTTTCTTGCCTCTACCTAAAAGATTTCAGTTTGTTTTTCATTTGAGTTGTACAGTTTATAGGTCACATTAAAGGTGGAAAAAGTTCTGAAATGATTTATCTTTGTCTCATTTTTTTACAGCACAGAAACCTGACATTTTAACAGAGGTGTGTAGACTTTTTATATCCACTGTATGTTTCCACAGGTAATCAATTTTATAGGTAACAATGTTTTAATCTTAATAACTTAATTAAGTGTATTATTAAAATGACTGTGAGCAGATGTTTTAGAGTACATAGGAACAAGGGTAATGGATTTGAGAGAACAATGGGACATTAGTCTGCACTACATGAATGGTTAGCAGCATCTAGTTCTAGTCCTTTTTTTTAGGGGGGGGTAAGAGGACATTTATACATAAACAATTCCCTTATTGTGGGGTAATATATTATCAAATTAGCCTCCTTTGATGTATGAGCTATTCTACAGAGCTTATTAGGAGAGAGAATTAGTCAGGGCCCATTTAAGGATCGGAGAACTCTTAAACATGTTTTATATTGAATTCAAGTTATATCCTCTATACTTTTTATAAACATTTCAGAGAATTATGTAAAATTTTGGGCTTACTTGCTTTATTTTGCTATTCCCATTGCACAGTGTAGGGGCTGACATTTTGATAAGGTCCCAAAAGGAAACCAATAATAATATGCATGCTTGGTGTGAGATGTTCATTGCAATGGGAGCCTTAGCCAGGGCATGCAATGTACAGTCATGTGAGAGATACAATCAATGCAAAATATAATGATGGATGTAATAAAATAGAAGCATTGAAAATGCATTTAGCTATTGATCTTTGGCTCTTTAAGGCCCATTAGAGTAGTTGGGGTAATGTTAGGTGTATATATTGATATGCATCTATACATCTATAGATGAACTCTCTCAGTGACACAATTAGTACTTTATGTACCAATCACTCCCCTTCTGGAACGCATCTTATCATGGTGAAGGGGCTTGTGTTGTGTACCTCAATGAAGCTGTGAGCTATACCATGCAGAGTCACCCAAGTTGGGCAGGTCATAGCAGAGAGGTCAGACAAACTCCAGTCAACTGGAGAAGAAAATGACAACCCACTCCAGTATATTTGCCAAGAAAAACGTATGGATAATCACAACCAGAAGCACAGACAAATGTGGGTGCTGAGGTCCATATGGTCACTGAGAGTTGGACATGACTGAATGACCGAACAACAACAAGTACCAATTACTGGAGTTGGTGCAAATTTTTGTTTAATAAACACTTAATTGTAACTAAAAATTTTCAGGCAAATATTTAGGGAACAATGTAAACTAGTATTCTATGTGTCATAGATTTTATGACGAAATATATCTATATATGCTCACTATGTATGAGTCAGTACATGTTGTTACCTATAATATCTACCTTGGCATGCAGCTGTATAGCTGAGACTGTAATTTTCTAACCACTTATTATATTTAATTTCAACATCATCAACATGCAAATGTGTTGCCCAATGTGTTTATATGATGTTTTGTATTCATTAATTCTGGTGAAATCTAAATCAAACGTGTAGAGTGCAATAGTTTAAGACATAAGGAAGCTATAGGAGGAAGAATGTGCATTGACTATAACATGTCATGGACTAATGACTTGTTATTGCCAGTGGCGAGGTTATGAGAGGTATCTGATTTGCATTTTCTAAATATAATTTATATATTATGATTAGTAACCACTTCATGGCTAGTACAATAGGTCATGAACTTATATGTGACTTTATTAATGTCTTTATTTGGATAGGGCCAACATATTCTGGGCACATTCTGCTCTGGGGGACAGTAAATCCATTGGAAGAACAATACATGTTTATACAGAATCATATAAAATGAGTTAATAGCCCTGCCCATGTGATAACAATCAGACATTATCACATAATCTTAAGTACTAAAGGAGACGAGTGAAAGAAAATGTGAAAGAATTAGAGGGGAAGAGGGAGGATTGGAGTATTAGCCAGATGAATGTTGTGTCAGGGCCAATCAGAGCGCTATGTGTAAATATAGGATCTGAGTAAAGGGGAAAGAGGTATGTATTTCTTAGTGTTATAGTGGAATATTTAAATTAGTTATAGTGAGATTAAATTGCATCCCAATGGAAGTTTGCAAAAGAGAAATTAGGGAGAGCTTGAAGAAAAGTAGGATGAAATATGCAAATCAGAAGGGCATTAAAGGGCCACTGCACAATAAAAAAAAATATTTGTTTAAAAATTTTAAAATCTGACCCAGAGCTTAATTATGCAGGAAAAAAGCCATACATCTAGTTTTGATCCTTTACTTTTATAGTTGCGCCAATGCTCTGGCACATCTCCAGCTCAGTGCACCAATGTGGGGCGCGTTGCCGGCTCTGTGCGCACGGACGCGATTTCATTCTCCAGGACGTCGTCTAATGAGAAAAATTAGATACTACAGGGCGCCGGGAACACACAATATCTATTGTTTAGAATGTGGTACTGCTAGCTTTAGGATATAGTGATTTTATTGTGTTGTATAGTGTTGGATGTAATATATATGTTTTAATAAAAGGTGTTTTATGTGAGTTTAGGGGTTAGGGTTAGAGTTAGGCTCGGGGGTAGGGTTAGGAGCTAGGGTTAAGCTAGGGGTTAGAGTAAGGGTTAAGCTAGGGGCTAGTGTTTAGGGCTTAGGGTTAGCCATGGGGTTAGGGTTAGGGTTTTGACTTTCTGTGTTTTATGTTATACTTTACTTCTAGTTTGGTTTTGCTTTTTCTATGATGCTCCTGCTACTCTGGGTCAATTTTCCTGTCAGAGTAGCAGGAGCAGCGTGCCCGGTATTGTGACAGTTCATAATGTCGGGGTAGCGCAGTGTGCGACCATAACAGGAAAGATCCCTAGTTTTTAATTGGAAAAATATATATTTGATTCATCTGCAGGACCCTGGGGAGATGCATGATACATTGGATGCTGTCTGTGTGAGAGAGGCATTTACATCTCTGGAGAGCTACTGTTGCAGTGAATGATACAAAATGGCCGGCTTCTGAGCCAGTGAGTGGAATTATCTTTACAACAGCTCTCTGTCCACTCATTCCTCGCCCTTCTCTCCACTGATTCCTGTATATATAAAATTCAGATTTTCCCAAACAGATTTTCCTCTGTTGACTGCAGAGGAAGTGGTTAATTAGGTGTTGAGTGGCCAATTGAATAGGGCTCTATATAAACTCTATATAATGGTCGTAAAATGGCCGCAAAGCTGCAATTCCTAGTGAGGGTGCTGTGGCCCTCGTAGCTCTACTTCTATGTTGCTATCCAAATGAAAGGAGCCCGCAGTACACCCCTTCCTATGGCCGATCGCAAGCCATGCAATCGGCCGTTAGCTTTGGCGGCTTGTACCTGATCGCTGGCGTTAGCCCGCAGATCAGAGTGCAAGCCCGCCAAACTAAAAAGTAGAAAATAAATTCAGTGCAGCACTGTACAGCGCTGTAATTGATAGGGGTCACATTGGGGGCATGAGGATGACATTTAGTTTATATGTAATTTGTGGCCTTAGTCCGCCGTGCTTGGAGATAGAGTTGCTGCCTTGGGGTTCATTCAAGCCTGGGACTACTATAAGCACCTACAATTAACTCCTAACACTATTAACCCCTAGGTTAAACCCATAAGTGCCATGATGGTCCTCCAGGACCCTCATGACAAAGTCTAAGCACTACACTACACTATGAACCCTAACTATACCCCATTAACCCCTTAACCCTAAGTATACCCCATTAACCCATACTAAACCCTATTTAACCCTAACTGTACCTAATAACCCTAACTGGGACTATTTAACCCTAAATGTACCTATTTAACCCTAACTAAGCCTATCGAACCCAAACTGGGCCTATTTAACCCTAACTATATCTATTTAACCCTAACTTGGCCTATTTAACCCTAACTGTACATAATTACTAAATTTGGGCCTATCTAACCCTAACTGTAGCTATTTAACCCTAACTGGGCCTATCTAACCCAAACTGGGCCTATTTAACCCTAACCGTACCGATTTAACCATAACTAGACCTAATAACCCTAACTGGTCCTATTTAACCCTAAGTGGGCCTACTTAACCCTAACTGTACCGATTTTTCCCAAATTGGGCCTACCTAACCCACACTGCGCCTGTTTAACCCTAACTGGGTCTATTTAACCCTAACTGCACATAATAACCCTAAATGGGCCTATTTAACCCATCTAGACCTATTTAACCCTAACTGGGCCTATCTAACCCGAACTGTATCTATTTAAACCTAACTGAGCCTATTTAACCCTAACTGGGCTTATTTAACCCCTTCACTTTTGGGGGTCCATACAGACTCCCATAAGCCTCCATCTAACCCCATCACTTATGGGGGTCATACAGACCCCCATAAGCCTCCATCTAACCTCTTCACTTATGGGGGTCCATACAGACCCTGTAAGCCTCTCTTTAACCCAATCAGTCCCATAAGGGCCTATGAAGACCTTCATGGGACAATTAGAATCCTAATATTAACCCCATACGTGCCATGACACTCATGACACTAAGTACAAACACTATACTACACTATTCACCCCCCAATAAACCACTGAATCTAAACTAACCCCCCTCTACCCCAACCGATTAATACCTACACTACCTACCTACCTATCCCCTATTAAGCCCCCACCCCAGTAATTACACAAAATAAAAAAAAGCTAAGTTACAAAAAAAACATTACAAACCCCCAATACAAAAAAAAGAACATTACAACCCCCCACTACAGAAAATAAAAAAAGAACATTACAACCCCCCACTACAAAAATTTTAAACAAATTACACGCCCGCAAAGAAAATACATACACATATATACATAACATTACAATACAGCAATATATACATTACAAATACGGTATATACTATTAACCCCCTAACTACAATACATTTCCCCCTATCTACATTATATACCCCCCTGACTACAACATATTATCCCCTATCTATAAAACATTACCCCTATCTATAAAAAATACCCCCTATCTATAACACATAATCCCCTATCTATAAAACATTACCCCTATCTATAAAAAAATACCCCTATCTATGACACATAACCCCCTATCTATAAAACATTACCCCTATCTATAAAAAATACGCCCTATCTATAACACATAAGCCCCTATCTATAACACATTACCCCCTATCTATAAAACATTAACCCTATCTACATGACACGACATAACCACATTGTAGGGGTTCCAATGGGGACCCCTGCATGATAGGGTTAATATGTGCACATTGCAGAGGTCCCGTTTGGACACCTGCATTATAGGGTTAATGTTAGGACACTGCAGTGATCTCAATCAGACCCCTGCATTATAGGGTTATTGTGTCCCATTTGGGACCCCTGCATTATTGGGGTGATGTAGGGACACTGTAGGGACACTGCAGGGGTCTCGATCGGGTCCCAATCAGGACCCCTGCAGCCAGCTGGCGGCTCAATTGTAGCAGCCGCAAGGGCTTCACAGCCCTTGCGACGGCTCCAGGGTGGAAGTAAGCTGCAGCCATTTCTGGCCATTTTGTGGGCTTGGCGGAGGGGTGGCCAAAGCATTTTAATAGGGTCGTAGGGTTTCATGCGGCCAAATCTCTTGCAGCCCCCTGAGATCAAAGGGTTTCCCTGCAGTAAGCTGCGCCGAGGGTGGCTGCAAGGGATAGCATGGAGCCGGGCCACAAGCCGGCTGGAGCACTCGGCCGCAAGGGAATAGAATAGGGAAGTAGCTTGCGCCTATCCCTTGCGGTCACGCAGCTCCTATGGCCATTAATAGAATGAGGCCAATAGCATGTTTTTTTACAAAACTATGCTGTGTGCTTATATAGAGCCCTATTCAATTAGCCAAATCGCATTTGCATGAGGCCCGTGTTATGGGAAGAAGGAATCCATGTCCAGTACAAATGCAGGTTGGGGTGCGGGGATAGTATATGTGAATACTTTCAGTCAGTAAATCCCAGGAATACCTGAGAAGTACTTAAGAGGTAAGAGCAGCAGTAGATCACAGTTGATTGAGATTCATGTTAGTAAATTCCCCCAATATACTTTCACATTATTTTTAGTGTTCATGATAATCAATGAAACTACACATCACTACCCTTACGTGTATCCCAAGCCTATTTAAAGTTATACAACAATAGCACACAGAGGCAATTGGTGAATTTTAATAAAATTACATTTTAAAATTGTGTTATTATAACAACCTTGATAAAAAATTAGTTATTGTCAACATTTGATATGTAATTTTATTATGTCTCTTTATGAAAAATGTACACCTTTGGAGTAAAAGCATGTAAAGAATACACTTTTGTTTCAAGCATCCTTGACAGATAACCCTAAAGCAGGGGTGTAGGAGCTAGAATAATTCTAGGGGGGATACAGCTCATTGTATATACGGGCCGTAAAATAGCTTTTATATATATATATATATATATATATATATATATATATATATACATACAAACATAGAAAAATCTGGGGCCGATTTGTCCCCCCATCCCCCCAATTCCTACACCCATGCCCTAATGAATTGTTTGATGCAAAAAGGCAGTGGTGTAGCTAGAGCTCTTGCCGCCCGGGGCTACCCTTGAGTTTGTTCTTCTGTCCATAACCATTTTCCTTTACGCTTATGCCTGTTGCATTACACATATTTTTTGCAAAGCCAAGGTTGGATTAAGCACAAGCTGGGAATCCTATCCACGGACAGCCATTTCAAGGTTACTGCCTATCATCAGCATGGGGTGAGATCCCAGGGGAGGTGGGTACCGTAATGCTGGTGTCTGGTAGGAGGAAAGAGATCACAACGGATCAATCTCTTTTTCTCCCTCCATAGCACTTCCCAGTACCTCCCCCTCCCCTCCTTTCCTTTCGGCTGTCTGGATATTTCTGACACCCTGGGTCTCACAAGATCACGCAAGATAATTTTTCGAGATACCATGAGACCTTGCTATTGTAGTAATCACAGGCAGCCAAAGGGACAGGAGGTGACGGGGAGGTACTGAGAACTGCTGGGGAAGGCAAAGAAAAGATTGCAGTGAGGTCTTACCAGAAAATCATGGTAGGAATTGCCACCGCCCTGGGTTCCTGTGCCCCTGACAGTGATGCATTTGTTTATTTAGTAACAGTTTAACATTAAAAGAAAGAAGCAAAAATAAATATAATGTATGTCTATAAACCAACTTATTATCTTTATATAATCCAACCTTGGCTCCTTGGCTTTGTATTAAAAGCTGTGTAATGCAGCGGGCATAAGCCAGGCACTACCCTGGCACTACCCTACCATAAGCTTAAAGGAAGCCATGTTTAAAATGGTTATGGATTGAACAAAGCATTTGTGGGCATATTTGCATGTCCCTGCTCAGCTTCCCAGAAGGCAGTGTAATAACTGTATTTCTCGGAATTTTGAGCATGAAGCAGTTTTTTTTTTAACTTGTTTTAGACATTCAAATGTGAACACAAATGTACTATATATATAAAAAGCTTCCATGGGAACAACATACTGCTCCATAGCGCCAACGCCAACTAGTGGCCAAATCTAGTAATGCTGGATGAAGTTTAATTTATCTTTTTTTTTTTGTGTGTCCCCTATTCATTCAATCTGGGGGGGGGGGGGGGATTTGTCCCATCCCCCCAGGTCCTACATCCCTGGCTATAGGTCATTAAAAGTGTAAATGCAAAGGGAAAGTAGGTGGATCCATTATTAAAAAAAAAAAAAAATGATTATTATTATTCAACTCATTTTTGTCTGAAACATAATATATAACAATACAGCTTCATCTATGAATTGATTTTACATTTGTTTTTCAGGATACATTAAGTCGAATTGTCATGAATGATTTGGGGCCATGATGGGACCCCTTGCAACCCACAAGAAACTCTGCTATTTGGAATGCTGGCATGCTGGGTGTTAATGTCAAGAACTATTACAACGGACCTGAAACTTGTGAGGACTGACTTGATTGTTTTTGTGTGTAGTATGGACCACAATAATTCGTTTGGTGGTTACTAGATCATCTTATATGCACTGTAATAATGCATCTGTGATAGAAGTAGGCCCTAGGATGCTAGAATTATCCTTGAAGATGAACTCTATGCTCAATTGGAGCTAATAGATGGGCTCTGGGAGATCATCTATGGTGATCCTGAATGTGGAATGGGGACTGTAAGGAGGAAAAATAACTTATTTCTTAAACGCTGTCATGGTCTGGGACTAGAACCATGGTCCCCGGAGGCTAATTTGCTGGAACCTGAGTATGTTGAATTGCTGGATGAGGCATCCATGGAGGGGTATTGGTCATCCAGTTGGGAGGAACCCTGTCAGGCGGACAGGGAAGAAGAGGATTGGTTATCAGAGGTCTGGGGAGAGGATATTGTGGACTCTGACCAGGACAATACCAATGTGGAGGTACAAATGGGCCAGGCCCAGTTATTTTTTGCTACAACTGGGACAAATGAGGAGGGTACCATACATTATGGGTACATCTCAAAACCAGTGGAGTCTGAGTCTCCGACAGGAATAGCAGGCCAGATGGAGGGCCTGGGAGAGTTCTGGAAAGAACCAGAGATGGATTGTGAACCTATCATGGGGTCCAGGAACCAGCCATGGGTACAGGGGCGAACACCGAGAACAATCTTGGGACTGTGTCAGACCAAGGAGGCCAACCAGACCCAAATGGCTGTGGCAAAATTGCTAATAACAAGGCAGTTGAGAAGACAGAGAATGTCTGTAAAACTGATGGCCCAAGGGGATGTCTGGATGAGAGCTGTGAGGTCCTGCCAGGGAACACAGTGACCAAAGATCCCAAGAGAGGTGAGTGCCTTGCCCAAGCGGTGGTTCCAGAGAGAGGGGGATGTGATGTGCTGATCCAGATACCACATAGATATTTGGAGTCTTTAGACCAGACCACAACATTGGGTGCCGGCTTCCAAATCCGTCCAGTAAATTCCCCCTTGGAATTACTATTTTTCTGGGCACCCCAGGGAAGTGATTTACCCATGCAGTGGGGCAGAAGAGTGTATGGGCCCTGGTTATTGGGGGGTGGGCTGGCAATGACACCCTTGGACTGTATTGATTAACCTGGCACAGAGAACTGTTGGCAGAACCCAGGCCAAGCAAACAGTCTGGATAGGAGCAGCTATGTTCACTGTGCACTGGGAATGGACTTTGGGCCTAGCATGGAGCTCCTGCTGATAAAAAATGTCAGCGAGCTAGCCAAAAGCAAGGGGGCGGGGGAGGTTATGAACCCTGAGATCCTGCCAAGAGACACTGCAAATCATTTAAAGAGGGACCACATTCCTTATTGTGTGCCCAATCCAGGTGAGATGGAATACAGCGCACCAACTGTGGTCCAAGGAGATGGAGAAATGGAGTCCCATGCCCAGACCATTGCTCCAGGTGAGAGGGGTTACTGTGCCCAGACTGCAGTGCAGGGGAAAGTGGGATACAGTGCTCAGGTCATGTGTCAACACAGGGGGGTGAAGAGTACACCCAATGCTCAGGTTTCTAATGCCAGCCAGTACATACTGGCAATGCCTGCTTTAGTTCCAAAGGAAAATGACTATGCTCCTAGCCTAATAGCCAGGGATGAGTACTTGCCCTGGCCTGTTGAGGTTGTGCTGGCCAGGAATCCACAGGACATTCCCCTGGCTTTTAATTCTTCCCTGGAGTTGGTAGAGGGGAATAATGACAAGAATCTGCCATGCACACCCATGATCAGGCCCCATGCTGGTGGAGGCTCAAAGAAATTATTTTCCACATTGGCCCAAATGGAGTTGGGTGGTCCTTTTGTTTCAGCCGGACAGATGGGGTTACTGCTCAGGATTGGGGGGCTTGTACCGGTATTTGACCCTTCAATATGCCTGCTTGCCTGGATGTATCACGTTCTATGGATTATAATAGGGGTTTACAGGATGCTATTTCCTGCCCACCCCACTACTTGTTACTTCCTGCAGCCGCAGGAAAGGGGGGAACCACAGAATGCTTCTCCTAGGATGGTATCTCTAAGCGTCAGAAATGCTGGCATCCATCAGATTAAAGATGGACACCGGGATTCTGCATTTTAAAATGGGGGCAAGCTGTCATGAACGATTTGGAGCCATGATGGGACTCCCTGCAACCCACAAGTAACTCTGCTATTTGGAATGCTGGCACGCTGGGTATTAATGTCAAGAACTACTACAACGGACCTGAAACTTGTGAGGACTGACTTGATTGTTTTTGTGTGTAGTATGGACCACAATAATTAATTTGGTTGTTACTAGATCATGTTATATGTACTGCAATAATGCATCTGTGATAGAAGTAGGCCCTAGGATGCTAGAATTATCTAAAAAATACTGCAGTCACTTATGTGACAAAGGATTAATCTTCTATAGAATCTTTATGGCCCTGCAATCGGCCACGTGTGAAGGATCTGGCTTTATTCATGAAAGGGGGAACTAGTTTTATGGCTCTGTAAGAGGAGAAAAAAAAGGTGTAATTAGAAGAAAGCCAGATGCCTCTGTACATCTGGAAATCATGTGGGTGAGGGGGGATAGCAAGCTATTTGCCTAGGAGGTTGGGCTAGAACTGGGGGAAGGTCTGGTGTTTTGTGTAATCTTTCTGTGTTTATATATATCTCTAAAACAATAAAGAAGTGGCCAGTCTGACTTTGGACACACTAAACACAGGTGGTGTCAGAGTCTGCTTGTACTAATCCAAGGTACATGGTGTGTGATTCTTAGATCCTAAGAATAGGGGTCTGATGGTGCCGGTCTCTGCAGTAATGATGCTGTCATCTGAAGTGTCTGCTGGTGTCGAGATTTGAACAAAAAGTTGCGATCGTAGAGAGAGAGAGATTTGGGGTGAGCATGGTCCCCAAAGCTAACGGTCGTGACACGAATATTATGTGTAGGTTATGAAGAGTTACGGGTTCCCTAGTGGTCCAGTAGTTAGGATTTCACTGCTACAACTTGGATTTGATTCCAGTCAGGGAACCAAAAGGTCACACCACCCTCAAACCATGCAGGGTAGTGCCTGGTCAATACTTGGAATACCAGGAGCTGTATGCTGTGGTCCACTTGAGAAGGAACTGGTAATCCACTCCAGTATCTCTGTCATGAATACCAAGTAGATCAGCATGGTGTGTTGCGGTCCATGTTAATACGAAGAGGCGGATCTGACTGAACAAAGCAGACACATATATATGAACAGATATATTTATATTATGATCACACTGTGATATAATTTTATTTCATAGCCAATTTGAGTTGTTTCAGTTTGAACCTTGAGGGGTAGTTATTATTAAGAATGAATAATATATTATATTCTGCATATAATATGTTTTTAATATTATTACATTGTGGTATAATTGCATTTAATAGTTATGTCTTATTTCACTATGAACCTGCAGGAGTTAGTTATCATTGCAAGTGACTAATGTACTACACTAAGCATCAGTGTATAAGTTAACATTCCAGCATGACAGGGATTTTAAAGAGCCAGTCAGATGATGCTCTCTATCTCCACCTGGTGGTAGGGAAACATCTGTAAAAGAAATTAAAAACTAACAGCCTTATTATGGGTACTAAACATCACTTGCAATGACTTCGAGAATTATGGTGGACTGCACAGTACCTCCTCTTAAAAGGATAGGAAAACAATACAAAACATTACAAAAGCATGCTAAATCATCACAAATGATTCACACAGTTAGTTGCACAGAGGAACAATAGAAAAATAATTATCAGACATATGAAAACAGGAAATATTAGCTCAAAGCTGCAGAATTGTTTTAAAGACACAGCACAATCAGAAATATTCTCAGAAATCCTACAACTCTATTGCAAATAAAATCTCACAGAGACACAAATGTGAAAAAGTACAATCATATATATACATCAATAAGTTTAACCTTCTAATGGAAATATCACACCTCCACTTATCACAATGTACAGGGCACTGTATGCAACAGGTTCATAACAATCGCCAAAAACTCATGGGTCACAGCAGATGCTATCAAGCACTCGCCATTAATGGGAAACACACATCACAAATAATAACTGTACTGATCAGCCAAACATCACCGTACCCACAGAGATCATCTACGTGAAGGTATGGATGCTACACATTAATGTGGGGTCCCATACACTGAGGAGGATGGGGGGAGATATGTCAACATGGGCAGCAGGGGTCTGAAACAGAGGACTGCCTGACAATGATGTTGGATGAACATGGGAGGTGATCCTCATTAGTAGATCAATAGATGGCACAGGCCAGGCACTGGATCTTCACATGGAGCATCTAAGGAACATGTGTCATAAGCACAGGGACATGGCCATATAGGCATAGATCATCACAAGGGGCATTACACTAATCTCCAGAAGCTCCACAGAGCTCCATGGAGCAGGGAACCAAAACATTAGCATGGTGTTGTAAATTGCAATGAAAAATCTCCCACAGCAGATTTATGCCGTTATATAGAGAACCTGAGTTACATAGGGCCCAAATAGACCCATTCCCATATCTAATGCAATTGTATTGAATGTGGGAGCTTTTTTGAGCAAGATACATACCCATCACAATCTCAACTAGCCATAGTTTGCTATGTGTTCATGCCATACAAAAATCCATTTACAGTCCGTTAGAAAAAAGGCCTAGCGCAGTATGTGTAGGGACCGTGTTGCGTGACGTTTTAGCAAATAAGCCAATCTATGCTTGGTTTGCTGAATTTTGAGCTGCACTATAGTCCTATGAACCAACGCGATTGTCAAGTTAATTGACTGAAACAGTAAAAGAGTGTGTATCCTGCCTATACGCTGTCTGTGTTGTAGCTTTTCCAAGTGAACATGCAAGTCTAGGCATTGGTGGTGTTTTTGCATTATGTAGGAGAGGTGCTGTTCTTCTGAGGTGGGGAGGAGATTTGTTAATTTTATTACATATAATTTACTGTTAAATTTGCACTTAGTTTACATATTTCATTTAAATTGCAAACACATAACGTAACACACAATGTTACATATCTTACACATAGGACTCAAAAGCATTATCTCCACCCCCCATCACCTTACCCCATACCCCCACTGCATACCCTACCCCATACCCTTACCCAATGCTCCCACCACATACACTCACCACATACCCTTAACCCTAACACCATAATTATACACATAGAACATACATTTTTCCTTAATACACTTACATTATACACATGTTAGATTTATTATTTGATTATCTTTTATCTGTTTTGAGAGAATATGACCAGGGGAGGAGGAGAGGAGAATGGGTGCCATGAGGAGAGGAGGGAGAGGGGGGAGTAAGGGAGAGGTATGGAGAGAGGTGTGGAGAGAAGGAGTGAGAGGGGGAGAAACGGTGAAAGGAGGAGAGAGAGTGAGAGGGGAGATGAGGAGGAGTGCCATTAATGGAAGGGTCAGAGAGAGCCAGGAGTGGCAACAGTGGGGAGTCAGGAAGAGACAGGAGTGCCAGAATTGAAGGAGAGTTGGAGGGAGGGATGCCCCAGAGTAGGAACAACAGGGGCAAGGGCTGTGGAGGGGAAGGCCTCAATGACAGAAGAGGAATGTGAGCCAAACCGTGCCCATTCTGGAGGACAAGAAGCTGTTCCCAAACACAAGAACCCCAAATATACCCATGAAGAATTCATGGTCCTTCTTCGTGCCATCTGTGCCAGTGCCAATATTCTCCACAGGCAAGTGTGAGATGCCTGGCCAGAGCACCAAAATGTGGAAGGAGGTAGCCAGGGAGATCAGTTCTCAGGGAGTGTATGTGTAGGATGTGAGATCTGTCATGCACCATTTGGATGATTGCTAATGCAAGGTGAGGAGGAAAATGTTGGAGGATGAGCAAGCTGCCAGAACAACTGGTGGTGGCCCTCAAGTAACCATCCATTTTAACGAGTGGGAGATGATGCAAAGAGATTGGATCGCCTCAGCAACAGTGATTGGACTAGTGGGTCTTGTGGATACCCAGCAGCCACGGACCTTGCCAGGATAATAGCATAAACACTATCATCCCATCTCATACACATGTACACCACACACATATAGATGACCCACATGGAATGAAAATGCTGCCCATCAATTAAAGAGATATTTAAGGTTCCTGGATATGACTAGGTATATAATATACCTGTGTATCTAATTATTTAAATGTTCCAGTTTACAATGAAAATCACTTACAAATATATTTAAAGTGAATAAACATCAAATAAATATTCCCTGTATGTATGTGCCCACTGCAGAGTAACCAGGTACAGACCTTGGTTGCCGGGCTTGATGTGCAGTGTGTAGCTTGTCAGGGTCAACGTCTCAGCAGCATGTGTTGCTAAATCTTGCTGAGCTATGGTCATTGTTTTGTTAGTATGAGACACAGCACAGTGAGTACAGCAGAGTATGTGTCTTCATGAGCCGCAGAGGGAAGACCACAGAAAGGGGATGTTGGTTTAACATGAGCCAGTACAAACACTTCACAATGCCAATTAGTTGAACCATCCAGAATCAACATATCATGAAGTAAGGTATATAGTTACACGCATGTGATCATTCAGTGTTCCTATCTGATATACTATTGATATCTCATTTCATTTCTGAAGTCTCCACTTAGACTGAAGAGGAGGCTGAGGAAGATTTTGAAGAGCCTCAGTATGATGCTCCACAGGATCCCTGGTACAAGGAGGAGGAGGAGCAGCAGCAGCTGCAGGACCAGCCTCCAGAGGAGGACCCAGGATATGAGGAGTAAGATGACAGCCACATGTGGTCGGTGGGAAACCTGCAGGGCCATCTGCCACCAGGGTGGTGTTTGACACCACTTAGCCCCTTCCTCTTCCAGATAGACTTTCCACATAGCACCTCAACCTGCTCCTCGCCGACCACGTCCTCCTAAAGCACAGGGGATTCTGGGTCCATCTTACTACTCACCACTGCCACCAGCTCAGCACCTCTCAACCATGCCACCTTTATCACCCCCGCGGCCTACATCTCTGCAGCCCCCAGTTGCAGTCCAAGCTACATCAACATGTGGTCCATCATTGAAGGCCAGCATAGCTGAAGTTTACTTTGCTTTGTTTACTCACAGAAGTGTCCTCCTGACAATTAACTGTGGCATGCCCACAAAGACTCATGTATAGCGAGATGAGGAGGCACAATATGTAAGAGTAGACCTTGCCTGCCTGCAAACAACCAGAGTGCTCTAATCCTGGTGAATGTGGATCTGCAGCAATGGGCTCTGGCAAACACTACATCCTCAATCCCAGAGAAGTACCCGAGCCACCAACAGCCTGGCTAGTCCCCATCTACTTTGATGCCACCCTATCCTTTAGCAATGTCTGAATCTCTCCCCTGAGACCCTACATAGGAGAGGGCATAGTGGCATGGGGGGTCCTGTGACTAGAACATAGGGGCTGCATCTCTTGTAATCCTTCTCAAAAATAATTCTTCAGTCTTCAGTAAAGATCTAATGATCAAAATGTTAACTTACTTACTTACTTTTTTAGCCAAATTTCACATGCATTAAGGCACTCTTTTCATCTGCAAGCAGTGCTACCAAATAAAGTAAGGAAACTATGTACAATGGCTTTCATATAGTCTATCTATTGATGACATGCCCCCAGCAGAATGATCTCCCACACCATAAATTAACATACAGTGTATCATGTTTTAAGTACCATGATTGATGTTATATTTTCTATGTACCAATGCACATATGGTTGTAGAATTGGATAGTCTTACAATACTATTTTAATCAAACAAAACAGTTATACATGTGTCATCATCACTATTATTTTGCAGTATTACCTTTAAGCCATTATATGAACACATTTTAAACAGCCTCTTATCCTCTGGCATTTCACTTGTACCAAACAATTGATGTTAATGCTACATTTAAGACTGTGCTCTCTGTAAATAAGACAATACAATATTTGTAATGGTTAAAGATTTGTAATATAAGCATGCATTGCATTTAGTTGAGGATATAATATACTAGCGACTTGCCCGTCAAAAAATGACGGCAACAAGATTGAAAGGCAGGTAAAGTTGTTTGTGTGCGAAATTTATTTTGTTGGTGTTCCAAGATCCTTCGGCGCTCATTGCGAGCCTTGCGCTGAGCGCCTTCGGCGCTCATTGCGAGGCTCTTGGTTGTCTGTGTGCTATGAGCAGCGTTGTTTTTTTTTGGTATGGCAATGAATAATTAATAAAATAAGAAATTAATATACTTTACCTATTGTGAAGTAATATATTCAGCATTGTGTTGAAGAGCTGGCAATCTGTTTTCATGTTGCTGCAGCATCAGTGCTGTGGAGCTGCTGTGTAAGTGTCATGAATGTATGCAGTGTGTAGTGTAAATAGTGTGAGTGCGCGAGTCAAATCCGTTAGGGTAGCTGTGTACTTCCGGATTGTGTAAGTTAGTGTTCTAAAATAGCGCCTAATGTGTGGTACGCGGCTGTGGCTGATTTTGCGTCCTTGTTTACGGATGTCGTCCGATTTTTGGGTGTCTAAACTCTGTAATTTGGACTTTGTAAGTTCACTTGCAGAGGTCCTGGGTGCCCCCCCCCCCCCCCCCCCGTAGGTGTGGGTAAGCTTTTTATGTGTTTGTTGTGTGTATTTCTTGTGTTTCTAATGTTTTTTGGGTCGCGCGGGTTGCAACCTTGTTTTCGGATCTCGTACGTCTTTTTCGGAAAATCCTTAGGTGTTTGGTGGTGTTTTGCGTCTTTAGAGTCCTGTAGCCTCGTTTTCGTTTTTTACGGCGGCCATTTTTTCTCTTGCTTAGGGGATTTTCGGGTGTCTAAAATCTTTTATTTAGAGTAAAATTGAGGTGTAACTTCAGTTTTCGAGGTCCTGGCTGCCTCCCCTTGCTGTAGGTAAGCTTTTTATGTATTTGTTGTGTGTATTTATTGTGTTATCATGTGCGCGGGTTTCGGGCGGTAAGGTCGTATTTTTGCAAGGTCGTAATGGGTCGTAACGCGTCTCGTATTTCTTTGTCGTAAGTCCGTAAATTTTGCGAGGTCCGCAGTTGCTGGCAAGGAGCGCCTTCGCAAGCGTTAGCAACGTCCACCATGCTCACAACTATATATGTGATGTATCCATATCTTCTGTACCCTGTCAATAATGTTTAATATAAAAAAAGCATAATGGTGCACACACCTGAAATATGCATTATATGCACAATTTTATGATGAAATAGTTAGCCTTATTTACTCTCAAAAACATATTCATGTAAAGAGTACAGTCCATGACAATGACGCAGGTGTGGTTTTAATTATGTTGCCTGAATTAATGCGTTCACTAGCACAGATTTCTACATTATGCATGAACAACATTAAAACTTTGATTTGTGGAGGTCAAACTTCTAAATCATTACATTATATCACTGATCTGGGTCCCCATTCTGTTGAAGGGGTTTTAAACAAATCACATGTAATTTTCATAACAAATTAATACAATAATTAGATTTAATTTAACATATTTGTTATATTTATACATATTGGCACATGTATACATAAACAGGACAGGTGTAGACAATATTCCTGTTGATGGAGGTAAGTTTCCTGGATCTACTTCTGACTCTCCATAGCTTTGTTGGGCTCTTGCTGGCCTTCCTTAACAGCTACATCCACATTAATGTGACCCCCCTTATAATCATTTAGCCCTATATCCCATGTTCCTGTGCCTCTAACCCCAGTCCCTTACTTGCTTCATAACACAATACTGTGCATGGCCTGTGCTATATAGAAACTTGCCTGTTGAGGTTCAGATCCAGCATGGGTTACCAACCCACATTTATCAACAATTATTTCACTCCTCTCTTTAAGGCCTCCGGCTGTCCATTATGGCAGTTCTCACACCTCGGTGTATAACACACAACAGTATTGTGTAAATGACATACGTTCCGAAATACTTGAGTCTGCTTTACCATTGTTATATGGAAGTGTATTATTGTCAATAGTTGATGTTCACAAATGAATGCCAACTCACACATTACACTTTATTAAAAATGTGAATGCAACATATGTGCCTATGATAATGTTAAATATTAATTTATACAGCAATTGAAATGTTTTTCATGATTTTGTATTAAAGTAATGTCTCTTTCAATGCTTTTGACAAGTCTCAGCAATGCTTTTTTGAGCCCTTACAGGGAGGAATTCAGAAAACATAATGTTTTGTTGAAAAATCATCTATCATAGGGCCTTATGCAACTTAAGTAACATGCAAGAGGATCTTAAAATTAGATTGTAATGGGCTCTGTGGACTTTTGTGTGATGGTTCTAGGGATTCTCCAGGAAATAGGCTTGTTTCAGCATCTGTGGAGCGCAGGAATGCAGTGCTGGAATGTAGATGGAAGATTATGTGGTAGCTGGACTGGAGCTTCTTCCCACCCTTTCAGAAATACAGCTTTACAATGTGTAATGCAGTTTCTTGAAACAACACAGACAGGAGAAAAAAAGTTCCCCTGTCCATCATATCAGATGTTAGTTATAACATCACTCAGTATAGATATTATAGTATTAAACAGAGTATCTTCTTCTGAATAATCTAATGTTTAGAAAACATTTAATTAGTGCCCATAGCAAGATAATTATACAATTATTTTTATAGGTTTAATCTTTGGTTATTATTAAGTCATACAGAAGACCTTACCAAAACCATTAGATGGCGTAATAGTCTAATTTATATACATATACCAAACTTTAGGGATTATTATACAACAATGTAATGTTAAAAAAATAAAAAAAATATTACACTAAAGACTAACGAGATATGTAAAAGTTAAGAAAGCTTCCCCATTTTTCAGGACAGCAGCAGCGAATTCTAAGCTTTGTTATCGATTGGGTCATATACCTGTGCTGCAGCTGCAGTTCTAACGTGTTATATGTTCAATAGTTTCTATCGCCTAAGATACAGAGATTTTGCAGGAATAAAAGACAGTGCTAAAACTTTTACAGATATATTTGGAATTCCGTAAGTGACCTCTATAGCAAAGCAAACTTCCAATTTTAATTAGCGATATTAGCAGAAATGAACCAAAAGTAGCTCTTAATGTGTACATATTTATAAAGCTGCATGTAAATAGTTTGCTGACAGATGTCAGGAGTCTGCCCTGGTACAGAAATAAATTTAATTTCTTGAAGACACATTAATAGGCTATTGGAATTAAATTATGAGATGTTTACTAGAACAACACCATTTATTAAAAATATAATATTCTTCATATACTTTATTGGAAAGTCTTAATTTACACATAATAGCCTGCTGCAAAGCTGATGACTCATACAATGCAAAGTATTTAAAATCACTTTTATTTTATAATTCACATACAATGCTATTTCCATAACATTTAAAGTTATATGAATATGGAAGTTTAGGGTGAAGAGATTTTTACCAAAATTATACGATTTCATCCAACTGTGCTGTCCTAGTAAAAGGAGAATTGTTCTATAATTATAATAATATAATGAGCAAGCTAATTTTGAAAGCCTTGTATTAAGATGATACAACTCTAAGTAACTACAATTACAATACGACTAATGAAAATCTACTGTAATTAATCTACAGCAAGCTTGACATCACTTTTAGCATATATTGTTAGAGGTCAAGTGGAACAATTAGTGGCTCAATCATTTGGTCTTACGTACTTCAGGTGACACAAAGATATCCTGTAAATATGGTCTGGAATGATCCCTGAAGACTAACATTGGACACGTCTGGTCTATAGGGATACTTCATTTTGTCTCAGTTATCTCAATCAACTAGTACAGAGCATGAGAACTGCAAATAATATTTGATTTTTGGATTTTGATTTGTATGAATATTGGTTTTAATTGATCCAATTAAGAAGATGTTGGGGGGCACTCACTGATTTTTATACATTCACCTTCGTTAAGCACATAACCCTCATCACAAACACAACGAGGCAGGCACTTCTCAGATGCGTGTGGTTTTTCACCCAAAGTGTAACAGGATTGTCTATATGTTTTAAGACATGGGTTGAAAGTCGAATGTTCAGGACAGGAGACCTTGCATTGGGAGATGGGCACACAGACTTTAGAGTCCTTGGATTCATAGACATAACCTTCTTTACAATCACATCCAAACCAACATGGTAAAATACATGCTTCAGACATCTGATTCAGGTTGTCACAGGCATAAAAGCAAGTCTTTCTGCAGCCGACTTCCACGGAGAATGGTGGACATGTATCGGCTGTGGATGATAAACAAATCCTTGTTATGATATAGGTAAATACTTGGAATCATCAATACTAATATGTAAGGAATATGATTTACATTAATCCTGGAAGAAGTGTGTTGAGAGAGGTGACATTCTGTGTGTATGGCATGATTGTAAACTCATCCTACAACACATATTTAATTAAAGTCTTGAATGTGTTTTATTACATATTTTCCCCTCATATTCAAGCTGAAATCAAAACAAAATAGTTGTCTTCATAAAAATAACTGTAACATTGATGATTGTCTCATCATGGAAAAGTGATAATATTCTTACACATACACTGTTAACTCAAATGTCTTATTTCTGAGATAGACAGACAAATAAAGTCCTTTTTTATTATTTTATTGAAATAGTACAACATTTGGTTACCTTGGTTTATTTATATAAAAAAAATCAATTCTGAAGAAGATTAAATATTGTATTTGTAAGTGGACAAATGCATATAAATATAAACATGTCGGTATATATATATATATATATATATATATATATATATATATATATATATATATATATAATGTAGCCTTTGTGGGCAAATTTGCATGTCTCTGCCAAGGTTCCAAGAATGCAGTGTAATAACTGTATTCCTCAGAATTCTGTGCATGAAACACGTTTTTTAACTTGTTTTAGACATTCAAATGTGAACACAGATGTACCTTTTTATTTACTGTACTAATGTATGGTGGAGGGCTTCTATCGCTCTTTTGCCCACCATATATTAAATGATTGTTGTGGTGAACTATCTCCTCAAAGTGACCACTACACAAGCTAAGGATCCAGTCCCACGCCGATGAGAGGCAGTAACCGTTTGATACATGTAGCTGTTTGATGCATATGCATATGCTTAAGGGAAACCATGTTTGATATGGTTATGGATTGCAAGAGCGAAGCCTTTGTGGGCATATTTGCATGCCTCTGCCAGAGTTGTCAGAAGGCAGGGTAATAACTGTATATCTTGGTATCCTGGGCATGAAAAAAGTTTTTAACTTGTTTTAGACTTTCAAATGTGAACACAAATGTACTATTTATTTACTATATATATATATATATATATATATATATATATATATATATATATATATATATATATATAAACAGTTTCAATTTCTTTTTTTGTTTCAAGTACTTTTGCTTATTATGCTTTATTATATGTATTTTTAATTTTTTTGTTTTTCTTTCTTTATATTTTTTTTTCTTATTTGTTCTTTTATTTGTCTTTACAAAGCTATACCATCTTTTAGAATCTTTAATTATCATTTCCATTATTAGAATTGCTAAATAATAAATAAAAGAAAAAGAAAATATTGTGAAATGTAGTGAACTGTCATCAAGGAACAAACTACATGTGATGAATAAATTATGTAAATGATATATTTTCATTATTCTAAACATGAATTTTCAATTCTATATTGATACTTGACCAATATGTTTGCCTTTATGTCTACCAGTGATACTGAACTCAAATAGATCAAGTAAAGAGTAATAGGGCATAATAGGCACAACTTGCAAATTGTTAGTGTTTATGGAGAGAGAGAAAGAAAGGGTGGTGGTAAGGGGCATGTAAAGAGAGAAATGGTGATTAAAACAGGTAAGGAGAGAAAGGGAAGAAGTGAGTTAGTATGAAAAATAAACGTCTGACTGGTGGTAGGTTTGGCACATACAACATAAGAGATTGATGAATAGATATGAAAAGAAGGAGCTTTATGGTTACTGTGTTTAGAAATATAAAGCTCAAATGTTAGGGTAGGCAAAACGCGTAGGTTTCTTTTTTTTGTGTATCTCACAATATACATTCACTTTCTGTGGAGGATATTTTACATTTTTAACATTTTGTTGAGGATGAGAATTTTGATGATTTATCTTGTGCTTAAAAATAGAGGTTTTGAGTGGATTTTATTGAGTCTAGAATAAAATAATTATATTTACTACACTAAATACATATGCCATATTTCACAACATAACATTGGACAGTTTTTCAGCGATCAACCTTTTAGTATATCCGTGCCCCTATAATTTGCATACAGTGTGATATATGCTGTAACCTTAGTATACAAAGTGGTATACCGTATACAAGTTGTAAATTAGTGAAGGATAGCAAGAGATGTATTGAATAACAGAAAGCCTATAATGTTACTTGCAACTATTATTTTCTGAATACTCCGAAATAATGGAATAAACCAATATATTTTATTACTTACCTGTTGGAACAGCTTGTGTTTGATCCATCAAAGACAGAGAAAAGGCTGAAAAAATATACATATTGATATAACTTTATAGTGATACATAATTTCATAGATACCAAAGTCTATATAGATGTTTTCAATGTTTTTACCACCTAAGGGCTTGAAGTGCCATTTAGTGCTAGAAAAGCATCTGCTAAGAAATATATTGAGCAAAATGATATATTTCTTATACTGACCCTGTTAAAAGTACTTATCCAGTCTACCAACAGAATTCCCAACAACAACTTATTAAATTCAACAAGTCTCATCTTAATTTTGAACATGATCAGTTATAAAGTGGCTTATTAGATTATATTTGATCCAGAACTCCGACTTCCTCTTAGCCCATTAATTTCTATAGACATTCTGTACTGGATAAAATATTTAACATAGCGAACTTTGGTTACCTACTTGGTAAAGATATGCATGTTTTTTTCTTATTGTGCTGACTTGTAAATGTGGTGCCCTTACTGGTTCTTTAAATTCTTAAAGTAAAAAAGGTCTAACCAGGTACGTTTGCATGAAAGTGTAAACAAACCCTTCAGTTTTTATGGGTAATGGATACCTTTAAGGGTTTATTTTCATTAGATAATCATTTAATACATCATGCACATTAAGCACAGAGAAGTGTGTAATAGCTCTATGAGTGTAAAAAGTGTAAAATAACTTTAAAACTTATTTATAAGTTTGTTGTAAAAAAAAAAAAAAAAAGTTAAACTAAATTACCTCATGTCTTGTCTCACAAAAAACCCGGGTAAACTGACAATTTTAGTATAAGTCTATTTTGCCAAATGTCCCACATGCATTATTGTCAATAATTACTGTGATTATAAATTTTTAGGGGTGTTTCAGATACTCACCCAACATTAGCAGCTGCACCAGTGACTGGGAGATCAAGAAATTCATCTTGGATATCTGTCTGAAAGAATGAGAAGCAAAGACTTATGAGTAAAGAAGAAGAGGTGGATACATAATAATAATACATTGTCCTGCATTTAAAAAAGACCAGGTATGCTCAGACTCAGGAGACTACATGGGATGCAGTAGATATAATATCTCAGGGGCGAATAAAGAGACATATTAAATTCCAAGCCAACGTGAAGCTCGAAAGCTAACTCCAACGGGAAGCTTGCATCGGCTACAGGCTTGAAATTTGTCAGAGTTACGGTGCTATTAAATTAGAAAGGCTGTTTTTCTACCATGCTGCGTCTTAACCAACAAGTCACCTGCAGCCTGCATTACGGGGCTAATTTAATAGCCGTAAGTCCTAAGAGCCTAACAAGTAGCCCAAATGTTATTTAATAAAAGATTGCAATCTTGGTCTGTGGGTTGATGGGAAAGGATAACTGACAGCTACATATTAGAAACATAAGTGCTTATTGTAATAGTATTTAAATGATAAAGTACTTGTTCTTAGATATGGTTTAAAATGATACCACATGTGGAAACCTCCACTCTGTCTATTTAAAGAATTATTTATTTATTTTGTTCTTTCTAAAATCATTTTGCATTTTATTATTAATAGAGATTATGAAGCTTGCATTTAGAAAGCACAATATAATATAACATACTGCTATACATAATACACAAAATAAAAGTAAATACAAGTACAATACCTTCTTCTGGATGACTTACTGCAAAGTGTAGGATGGGTGTGATCGCAGGTGGTTTATATACTGTACTAAGTAGGTTATTTCCTTATTCAAAATGCCTTCAGATTTATTTTGCAAGCATTCGAGTTCAACCTGTAATTTGATTGCATAATTTGCAAGTCTTTTGTTTAGTTGTATTCTGTATTTGTAACGTAGGTACATTGAATTAAGCAACTCTTACAAAATAATCTAAAAACTGTTTTGAAAATCTAGTCTAGAAAATGTTACTAGAGCAGTTCATAAACGTGTATCATACACAGTTCTCTCCATTAAATCTCCAAATTCAACAATGTTCACAAGAAAGAGTTGTTTCAGAATGGCATTTTCCAATTTAATTTGCAAAAGATTAGTGGGGTCTCCCCCAGAACACACAACCCCTCCCAATACCTCTAAAACTATCTAGTCAAGTCTCGTACCCAAGTATGCAAAACAATTCCCAAGGAAAATGTCTTTAGGATATTTAAAGGAGATCCTTTGAATGATGATATCCTTATTGGAAAAGTGTATGGGTTACTCATAGGAGTACTTCAGAGAATAAAGGTGATAGATTTTTCACCATTATATACCTACTAGCGAATTGCCCGTCAAAAAATGACGGCAATGAAATTGTAAGTGAGCTAATGGTGTTTGTTGTATATAATGTGGCTGATTTAGCGTCCTTCGTTTTCTATGTCGTGCGACTTTTTCGGAATATCCGTAGCTGTTTGGTGGTGTTTTGCATGTTTATGGTGGTGTTTTGTGTATTTAGGGACCTTTAGCCTCGTTCTCGTTTTGTTCGGCGGCTATTTTTTCTCTCGCTTAGGTGATTTTCGGGTCTTTAAACTCTGAAATTTGTGCTTAAATGGAGGTATAATTTCACTTGCAGAGGTCCTGGGTGCCCCCCCCCTTGCTGTGAGTAACCTTTTAATGTGTTTGTTGTTTGTATTTATTGTGTTTGTAATGTTTTTGGGGTTGCACGGGTTGCGTCCTTGTTTTTTAATCTTGTAGGTGTTTTTCAGCAAATACGTAGGTGTTTGGTGATGTTTTGCGTCTTTAGACTACTGTAGCCTCGTTTTCGTTTTTTTCAGCGGCCATTTTTTCTCTTGCTTAGACAATTTTTTAGTGTCTAAACTCTTTTAATTTGACTTAAATTGAGGTGTAACTTTAGTTTTCGAGGTCCTGGATGCTCCCTCTTCCTGTAAGTAAGCTTTTTATGTATTTGTTGTGTGTATTTGTTGTATTTTTCATGTTTTCATGTGCGCGTGTTGTGGCCGTTTTTTGCGAGGTCGTAATGGTTCTTAACATGTCTCCTATTTTCCTTGCTTAACGGCATAAATTTTGCGAGGGTCGCAGTTTGGTTATACCAATTTTAATCAACGTTTTTGATCTTAAGGGTTTTAACCAATGAATTTTAAGTATTAATATTACAAGTTAAGTATTAATGAATTACCATTAGTCTGATTTACTTTTGTCCTCAACTATTATCCCACTGATTTGCCTTTTCTGGGTTTTACTGACTAGTCTTTGAAAATGTGTACTATTTTTTCCTTGGATATTTAAATCCTTCCCAAGACCCTCTGTTAATACCCCTGTATATCTGCTTACACAGGGTAACCTTTTGGGGTCTGTGTTATAATAACAATGTTTACTTTTAGATATTTTTTATTCTAAAAAACTTAGAACTATTGTTCAGAAACAGAATAAAACAACATTATCATAGTTTCTTATAAAATAAAATGACTATGAGCATCTAGGAACAAGGGAAATTGACTTGAGAGAACAATGGGACATTGCTCTCTGCACCATGGGCCTCATTCAATTCGGGGTCGTTACTTGCAAGTAAATTCCCGATTTGCTACTCTTGAGTATTCAATTGGCAGAGCACACAAGTAAGTCCCCCTTCCCGAGAATCGGAAACCATGCTATTGGCAGTAAGCATTCAAGGGATGGAATATCATCGCGGCCGTAAGCCCGTAAATCATGGTTTAAGCCCTCAAACTCAGAGCACTGTAGACGCAAATATAAAATTAATACAGCACTGTAAAGCACTGTAAATGATGGGGAACACAATGGGTGACATCAAAATTAAAAGCACAACATTCTCAAGCTCCCACGTCGCCAAAATACAATACTTTATTTCATGTTTAATCTACATTCAAAGTCCTACGGGCTTGAATGACCTCCAAGCCTGTAACTCGTTATTCAAGCCCGTAGGACTTCAATGAAATATGGAGGTTGGATTCCAAAGTCATACGTAAGCCCTTTGCGACATCTCCTTGGGCCAAGAAACCTGTGGTTCAAGTTTAGCCATTTATGGGTGTGACGGAAGGGTAAATCGGAGCAATTGAATAGCGATTTGGGATTGTTTGCGGCCCCAACTCTTGCGGCTGTGAAAGATCAAAGACTTTGAGGGAAGTAAGCTGCGATTGAACAAATCACTAGGAAACATAGCTCTCAGGACGTAACTCGATCGTAGCACTCAAATGGAAGGCAATTGAATAGCAAAATAGCTTGCGATCTACATTTGCGAGCCTGTATCTTTAAAATGTAGCAATTGAATGAGGCCCCATGAATGGTTAGCAGCGCCTATTGTAGCTTTAAGGTTAGAATGCCATTGTGGACTGCCATTTTGATAGGTTGATGCACTTTTTTGTTCAATAAACATTTAATTGAAACAGAACATATTACAGGCAAATAATTTGGGAAGAAGGAAGATTAGAACTTTATGTGTCATAGAATGTAAGATGAATGAGATTTATTAATATATGTTCAGTATGAATCAGTCAGTACATTTTATTACCTATACTTTCTACCTTGTTGTGTAGCTGTATAGCTGAGACTATAATTTTTCAATGATTCTATAATAATTTTTCAATGATTCTATAATAATTTTCCTATGATTCTATAATAATTTTTCAATGATTCTATAATAATTTTCCTATGATTCTAGATTTAATTTTCCTATGATTCACTTATTATATTTTGTTTCAACATCAACATTGTGCAACTTAGTTGCCCAATGTGTTTATATAATGTGTTATATTCATTAATACTGATGAGATCCAAATTAAATTTTTATTGTGCAATATTTTAAGGGACAATGACGGTATGGAAGGAAGAATTTGCCTTGACTATAACACGCCAAGAACTGCATTGCAACATCTATGACTAAATAATAATGTCTTGTTATTGCCAGTGGTGAGGTTATAATAAATATCTGATTGGCATTTCCATAATATGGTTTATAGATACATCATAACAAATAACTACTTCATCAGGACAGTATAATGTGCCAGAGACAGACACTTGCATGTGACTTTATTAATGTCTTTTTGTTTGGATAGGGCCAACATATTCTGCTCTGGGGAACAGTAGATCGATTTAAAGAACAATACATGTTTATACAGAATGATACAAAATGTGCTGATGGCCTTGCCCATGAGCTAACAATCAGACATTATAACACAATCTTAAGGACTAAAGGAGATGAGTGAAAGGAAAAGGCAAATCTGATAGTTACGTGTAAATATATGATCTGGGTAAAGAGGAGAACGTGTATTTCTTAGTGTTATAGTGAAATGCTTACAATAATTACAATGTGATTAAATTGCATCCTAATTGGAAAAAGCAGAATTTGGGAATGCTTAAAGGTAAGAAGGATGAAGTATGCAAATCAGATGAGCATTAAAGCACAACTGTACAATAAAAAAAACGACCCAGAGCATAATTAAGCAGGAAAAAAGTCCTACATCTAGTTCTTAATTACAATATAACAGAAAGGCCAGCTATGCAGTGGAATAAAGTAATAAAACAACGTACAAAAAGGGCTAATATTACAATTTTAATTAATTATTAAAAGCAGAGAATATTTTATGGGAAGCAGGAATCCATGTCCAGTTCAAATGCTTTGAGTTATTTTTTGTTCAATTAAATGCGGGAACAAAAGAAAATCAACTTAACTTCAACTTTACTTAGGGCCAAATTAGATTTCTATAATTTGTGTTATGTCAGAGGGGGCATTCTAGGGAGACAGAGGCATGGGCATTAGGGGGTGGTGCAACTGGTGTCAGTTTGTACACACACAAATATCTATAAAAGGCTGCAAGTCAGTACCTGTCATGATGTATAAATTGTTTTAATACTCTGACATTGCCATCAGCCACTGATCTATACGTTGTCCACCATTTTTTCTGATACTACTCTCATGTCTATTGATGAGGGTGAAATAAGAAAGTGCAAAAGATGGTCTGCTGCTCAACATTAAAAAGATGAAGATCATGGCAAACAGCAATCTCAGATTGTGGCAAAAAAATGGGGAAGAAGTGGAGGCAGTGACAGATTTTATTTTCCTGGGCTCCAAGATTTCTGCAGATGGTGAATGCAGACATGAAATTAAAAAATATATTTGTTTCTGTGGAGGAAAGCTATGGCAAGTCTGGACACGTTATTAAAAATCAAAGATATTAAATTATCAAGAAAGGTCTCCAAGAAGATCCAGTCAATCAATACTACAGAAAATTAAGCCAAACTATTCACTGGAAGGTATGATCATGGGGCTAAAGCTCAAATATTTTAGCCATATCATGAGAAGACTCTGATGCTGGGAAATATTGAAGGTACAAAGAAGGGGACAGCAGAGGCGATGATGGATAGATGAGGTCATTAAAGCAATGAGCATGAGCTTGATTAAGCTTAGGGGGCAGTGACTGACAGGTGTGCCTGACATGCATATCGTGACAAAGAGTTTGACACTACTAAAAGATTAAACAAAAACGCTCTTTAAGGACCATCGAGAGTATTCATGTTAGGTGTATATAATAACATGCATGCTATCAGTGGTCTGGGGGGTTGGTTTTTAACTTATACAATGATTATAAAGGGGTACAAACTAGCACAATAAAACTGTGGTTAACTATCATACAAAAAAATCACACAGCAGAGATCTTTTGAGGATTGTTCTCAGTAAAGCTATAGTACCTTTTGTACAAATTACAGAAGTTGAATTTAAAATCCACTTTTAAATGGGTGCACATTTTTGTTTAATTAATAGTTTACTAAAATCGAACATATTGTAGGCAAATATTTAGGGAAACGTTTAAACTTGTCATAGAGTAGAGTAGACCATAGGACAAGATGGATATGTTAATAAATGCTCACTATGAAACAGTCAGGCACTTTATTACTAATAATATCCACCTTGGTGTGCCAGAGACTATAATTTTCCAGCGATTCTAATCACTTTTTACATTTTTTTCAACATCATCATTATGCAAATAAGTGGCCCAATGTGTTCAGTGTGCTTATATTAAATGTGTACTGTGCAATATTTAAGGGACATGGAATGTTTCGGGATCTCACTTAGAATGTAAGATACCGGTGTATCTATTTACTTTTAAGTACCTTATTTTAACAAAAAGTGCTTAAAATGACACAATGTGTACCTGTTTGAGTCTTCCATATCCCTGTAATGACAATAAAAAAAGGGGTGGTCAGAAAGTCGTTAGTCGACCAGGGGATTCCTCAGAGTTATGTTTAATTTTTTAGAGTGGTGCATTTTTTTAAGTGAGCCTACCATGGGGACCCCCATGGTAGGATGTTATGTTTAAATAACATGGGGATACATATGGATAACCATGTATCTAGTATATTATTACCATGCAAGTCCATAGGGTCTTCCATGCCATGGGTTGCCATGAGGGTCCATTGGGTTCCCTATGTTTATTGTTAGAGGTCCCATTAAGGTCCATAAGGGGACCCATGTGCTTAATGGAACCCATATGCCAAGGGAAAAATGGTGGTAGAGGATGCTATTGTATTTATTTAATTAAAAAATGTGCTATGTCAGATCCGCTGTGACTGTGAAGCTTTTACAAATATAATCTACAATATGTACAGTCTTAGTTTTTAGGCTAAAGACAATATTATTAAATGTTGATAGGTAGACTACAAAACCAGCCTGTTTTTTATTAGTCTATGAAAAGACTGGAAGACGTGTATGATGGATCTAGTAATTAAATGTTACTTAATATATTTTATTTCAGCATCCTCATTACGTAAATTAATTGTGCAACAGGTTCAGTGTGTTTATATGGTGATTTTACTATGTGCTACAATTTAAATATTGTATAATGTATAGTCAATATTTAATGACAATTAAACAACAATAATTGCTTATTACTACATCTATATTTAATTAGTGCTGTTGTTATTAATAGTGATGAATGTGTAACAAATGTATGACTTATAACACACATAATCACTAATAACGACTAAATGGTTGGATAATGCAAGGTGTAAAAATCAGAAAGAAACAGTTTTTTAAATTAAAGTGAATGGTACAAATAAGGGAAAATCAACTTCCATTTGTTTTATCACTTTCATAAGTGAAACCTTGGACTACTATGGCTGGTTGACTTTTATTGACCTTGCCTTACTTCACTCTTTTAGTTATTGTTTGTTATGGCCCTCATTCATTTGCGATTCGGCCAATTGAATAGGGCTCTAAATAAGCACATAACATTTATTTTTTAAATACGTTTTTAGTTAGTGAAAACCTTGTTTTTGGATAGATGTTTACTAACTAAAAACTTCTTTAAAAAAATATGTTATGTGCTTATTTAGACCCCTATTCAATTGGCCAAATTGCAATTGAATGAGGGCCTATGTATCTAACCTTCTTAAAATTTTTGTTACACTTCCAGATATAGAGCCTCATTCAATTGAGCTTTCAAGAGATCCAGGCTTCGGAAATGTAGCCCACAAGTTATTTTGCTATTCAATTGGCGTCTTATTGCGGGCTCCGATCGAGTTACGGGCCCTGGCCTCCGATTCATTGCGATTTATTGCAATGGATAACATTGCAAGTAAATGCCCCTCCAAGCCTTTTAATACATATATTGGAATTCGCATGTAACAGAATATCATATTTACGTTTTTATCAATATTGCATTATATCTTGAATGTTGGTCCGATCGCAACTCGTAATTGAAGCCCGTAGAACTCTGAAATCCAACCTCCAGTTTTCAAAGACGTAATGATGACGATCTCTGTTTCTATTGGCTGTTTCTAAGGAGTTATGGCCTTGCTTGATTGTTCATGTTCAAGTTTGCAAAAGGTACATACGATAGAATGGTGTCCGAATTTAGCTATCGACCCATAACTTGGGGTCATGAGCAATTGAATAGCACCATAACTTGCGAGCGCTGCAGGCCCGTAGACATACGTCCTACTCCGATCGAGTTGCGGCCATGCAATTGAATCAGGCTCATAGTTTCTTACGAGTTCTTAGCAAAGCTAAAAATATAGAGCTGAATGTTTTCACACTTGTAAATGGCAAAAGTAGAAAATCCTATGAGTGCTAGAGGGGACCCGCAATGGGGTTAAACACCTATTCGTAGCACTGTAAATAAAAAACAATATTTCACTGTAAATAACATGTAAAGCGATGATAGACATTAGAATTAATAGCGCAACAGTCTCAAGCCTGCAAATTGGCAGGAAATTAAATGATTTTTTTTGTTTCATTTCGGGGTTAAATCAATCTTGGGTATCAATGAGTTAATACATATCAAGCCACCCACATGGACTAGAACAGTATTGGCATACATTTTCATAATTCGTTATATTGCGGGCTTGTGAGTCTGATCGAATATTGGACTCCTGAACCTAATTGATTGAATCTAAGCTCCATGTTTTACTGTCGTAATAATGACAGTTTCATTTTCTATTGATTCAAAATGGTTACGGAATTGCTCAATTGATCATGTTCCCGCCCTGAACTGCTACTAACTAGTGCATGGTTTTCGGTTTCGGCTTTGGGACAGTAACTTGCGGGCTTGAGCAATTGAATAGCATCATAATCAGAGACGAAAGGGAGCCCAAAACTCGCCTGCAGGCATACGGCTTACTACGATCGAGTTGTGGGCTTGCAATTGAATCAGGCCCATATTTATTAAAAACAAATAACACAGCTGCTGAAGTAAGTAGCAATGAGAGCCCGTATTTAAGGTAAACATTATACTGAGTGCCAGTTTAATGTTAATGAATCATGAAATTAAATTGCAACTATTAAAAAAATATAATGTGGAGGACAGTGTAAGCTTACATTTCATTGGTTAAAAACCAAACTGGAAGACGTTTGAGATCTCTTGATAAATTCTCATAGTCAAATAGGTGTATTTGATTACCTATGGTTGTGGCTTGCCTGAGGTACCAGTTGAGCCTCTACTATTTTGCAATAACTGGCGTCACTTTTCATAAATCAGTTCAAGGTGTTTACAGCACAACTATTATACATGTATATGTGGTGAAACCTAAGCCTTGCGATATAGGGTCTAAGGTTTATTAGAACATTAGACAATGCACTACAATTTGCAAGGTGTTTTATACTCAGCTACTGGTGTGATAATTTTGCAAAGAGTAAGATATCTAAGATTTCTTCAAGACATACTGCTGGCCAGAATATCCCACAGAAGTCCACCTGAATGCAATCCCCTCCCTCCCTCCCTGCCCCTCTATCCACCCACCCCTATTTACACTTAATATATTGAGGCATACTATTTACCTGCACCTGTTCAATCAGCAACACCTCCTTATTACCTATAACCCCTTTTTCTTCCCTCTTATCATCTCCTGCCTGTTTCTCAGGCTCTCCCTAATTTCTTCAATTCAAGTTTCAAACTGTATAATCATCTCACCCTCCCTGTTCTCTTCCCCTCTTCTCTGCTCCCATGAGCTCCTTTCCTTCCTCCAGTCTCTATCTCCTCCCTCTTCAATAATCAATAAGCAGAAACGCTTCTGTAAGTCCTACTCCCATCTCCTGTCTCTTTCATTGCTCATGTTACTGGATGCTGGAGATATATCTCCTAACCCAGGCACTTCATCCATTCCTACCTTTTCTCAGTCACGCTCAGTCCTTCTCATGTGCCCTCTGGAATGCTAGGTCTGTTTGCAACAAACTCACTAATACTCATGACCTATTCATCTCCAACTCCCTCAACCTTTTAGCTATCACTGAAACCTGGCTCTCTCCATCTGGCTCTGTCTCCCCTGCGGCACTATCATATGGTGGCTTACATTTCAGTCACACACCTAGACCAGGGAATAAGCAAGGTGGAGGCATGGGCATATTACTTTCCACCCATTGATCACTCAATTGCATTCCCCCAGTTCCCTCTCTCCAGTTCTATTCTTTCGAGGTTCACACTATCCGCCTTTTTTCACCCATCTCTCTGCAAATTGCTGTCATCTATCGCCCGCCTGGACCTGCCTCTCAATTTCTGGGCCCTCATTTTCTCTCTTACAACATACCTTCACTTGTTGTCAGTGATTTCTACATTGCCACTGACACTCCCACTTCTCCCACAGCCACAAAACTACTTGCACTTACCTCTTCCCTTGGCCATTCTCAATGGACAGATTCCCTTTCCCACCACAATGGGCACTCTCTTGACCTCATTTTCACCAATCACTACTCAAGTCCCCTCTCTTCCCTCACTTGCCCTGATATTGCCACCACACAATACAACTTGACTCTAACTTCCACCCTTGACACACTTGCCCCCTTTACCACTGGTAGATGCCCTCACCTACAACCATGGCATACCTTTCTTAACTGGAACATGACAAAAAAAAATCTCCTATTTTAAATAAAGATGCTGTCTCAAATTAAAAATTGAGATTCTCACTGCTTTTATATATATATATATATATATACTGTATATATATATACACATACATACACATATAAATAGTACATTTGTGTTCACATTTGAATATCTAAGACAAGTTAAAAAACTTGTTTTCTGCTCAGAATCCCGGGAAATACAGTTATTACACTGCATTCTGGGAACCTAGGCAGGGACATGCAAATGTGCCCACAAACGCTTCGCTCTTGTAATCCATAACCATTTTAAACATGGCTTCCTTTAAGCATATGCCTCCTGTATTACACAGCTTTGGGCAAAGCTAAGGATGAATTATACACAAGCAAGGAATCCCACCCATGTACAGCTGTTTCAATGTTACTGCCTCTCATCAGTGTGGGGCTGGTTCCTAGCTTGTGTAGTAGATTTTATGAGGAGGTAGTTTACCACAACAATCATTTAATTTATGGTGGGCAAAAGAGCCTTAGAAGGCCTCCACTGTATAGTAGTACAGTAAATAAACAGTACATCCTAACAGCACTGATAACCTCAATAGTTTGTCCAATGAGCTGGAGCCAGACATCTTATAGAGCGAAGTGAGATGGGCCCTAGGAAGCTGATAACAAGGCTGCACGAGTTAATGGAACCAAAGCTGATCTGTTAAACATTCTAGAAGAAGATGCTGTGATAGTATTACAGCAGATTTTCAAAATTCAACAGTAGACTGCAAAAGCTCAGTCTATATACCAAACCCCAAAAAAGCAGTGCCAAAGGGTGTTCCAATTATTGAACAATTGCACTAATTTCACATGGCAGTAAGGTAATGCTTAAGATTCTGTAAGCTCAGCCTAACCAATATATGGACTGAAGAACTACCAGATGTGCAAGCTAGGTTTCACAGAGGCAGAAAAGAACAAATTGACAATATCAGCTGTATAATAGAGAAAGCAAAATAGAAAAATATTTACCTCTGCTTTTTATACTATTTTAAAACTTTTGGCTGTGTGCACCACAACAAAATATGGCAAGTTCTTGAAGAGATGGGGATACCAGACCACCTCATTTGCCTCCTGAGGAATCTGCATATGGACCAAAGAAGATACGATCAGAACCAAACATGGAACAATCAAATGGTTCAAGATCGGGAAAGGAGTGCGACAAGTTTGTATATTGTCATCTTATTATGCAATCATGTGTAAGGTGGAGCTGGATGGATCCAAAGAAGGAATTCATATTTCTGGGGAAAATACCAACAACCTCAGATACACAGTTGATACTACTGATGACTGAATACAAGGAGGAACTAAAGGACCTATTGATGAGGGTGAAAGAAGAGAGTACACAAACTGGCCTGCTGCTCAACATTAAAAAGATGAAGACCATGGCAAACAGCAGTCTCAGTTCTTGGTAAATAGATGGCAAAGAAGTGGAGGCAGTGACATATTTTATTTTCCTGGGCTCCAGGACCTCTTCAGATAGTGACTGCATCCATGAAAGTAAAAGACGTTTGCTTCTGGGGATGAAATCTATGGAAAGTTTGGGCAAGCTAAAGATATATGACTATCATCAAAGGCCCACATAGTTAGAACTACGGTATTCCCAGTACTAACATATGGATGTTAGAAGCATAAAGAAGTCTGAAGAATTTACACCTTTAAATTGTGGAGTTGGAGGAAACTGCTCAGAGTTCCTTGGACTGCAAGAAGACCAAATTAATCCATACTACAGGAGATCAAGCCAATCTTTTCACTGGAAGGTATAATAATGTGGTTAAATCTCAAATATTTTCCCCATATCATAAGAAGACAGGATTCCATAGAGGAGACTCTGAGGCTGGGAAAAATGTAAGGTAATCGAAAGAAGGGGACAGCAGAGGCAGAAATGGATAGATGAAGTAATTAAAGCAATTAACATGAGCTTGATGGATCTCAGACGGGCGGTAACTGATGGATGTGCCTGGTGTGCACTGTCCATAGGTTCATGGAGATTTCAACACGACACTCAAGAAAAAATGAAACAATGTTTTGAAACTCTGGTCTAGAAAATTTCTTGAGACATGTATCTTAAAAAAGTGAGTTTTTAGAGCACTGGGCTGACTTCTCACTTGGATACAATCTCTATAGCAGCGATGGATTGCACCTTAATGAAGCGGGAGCTTTTGTGCTAGGGTAAAAGATGGTAGAACGGCTGGTAGAGTTTTTAAACTAATAGGTGGGGGGGACTAGATGGAAGTAATGGGGTAGAAAGTGTAGAAGGAGTATGGAATTAATTAACTAGTCATGTGGGAGGAGATGGGGGAGGGTTCAATTCAGTCAATAGGGAGGTACTGCTAAGTACAGTGGCAGGTACTTCAGAACTACAGACTCATAGCATAAAGTGTATGCTTGCTAATGCCAGAAGCTTGCCAGGAAAAATTAGAGTGTTATAGAAATGTGATTTAATAGGCATTACTGAAACATGATGGGCTGACTCTCATGACTGGACTGTTAATCTGGATGATTAAAACTTATTTAGAAAAGATAGGGGCAATGGTAAAGGAGGAGGAGGGATTTGTCTGTATGTTAAGCCTGAATTTAAGCCTTTAGTCAGAGAAGATATTTATGGTGGAACAAGTGATAAAGTTGAATGTTTGTGGGTAGAGTTAAATAGCGAAGCAGCAAATTCCAAAAGAATATTAATAGATGTATGCTATAACCCCCCAAATATAGCTGATACTAAGGAAATACAATTATTGTTACAGACTGGAAATGCAGCTAAGCATGGGCAAGTTCTAATAATGGGAGATTTTAATTACCCTGAAACAAACTGGATAAATGAGACCAGCAGCTCAGCTAAGGGGAGTAGGTTCTTGAGTACACTCGGGGATCATTATCTGGCCCAGGTTACACAAGAACCTACTAGAAATAAGGCTATCTTGGATTTAGTCATCACAACTATTATTGATATGGTATTAAATGTTGAAATCTAGCAACCTTTGGGAAACAGTGATCACAACACAGTCTCATTTGAAATTGAATTAAAAAAACAGAACTATAAGGGGCCAACAAAAACTCTACATTTTAAAAGGGCAGATTTTAACGGTCTAAGGGCAGCAATACAAAGTATAGACAGGGTCGGAGAACTGATAGGTAAAAATACTGAACATAAATGGACAACGTTCAAATCCTTACTAAATATAGATACTTATCACCATATACCACGTGGGAATAAAAGTAAAAGGAGTAAATCACATCCAATTTGGCTTAACAATGATTTAAAGGTCAAGATCCGGAGTAAAAAATAGGCATTTAAATTATACAAACAAGAGGGTACAGAGACTGCCTTACGTAAGTACAAGGAAATCAACAAGGCTCGCAAAAGGGCTATTAGCCAGGCTAAAAGAAAATGAAAAGTTAGTTGGAAAGGAGAGTAAGACAAACCCTAAAATATTTTTTAAACATATTAATTGGATGAAGGCCAGAAAGGAAACTATAGGACCATTACAATGTGACACAGGCCATCTGATAATTAGTAAACAGTAAAAGGCAGATGAGCTAAATAGGTTATTTTCTTTGGTAAACACAAGAGAGGTACCAGTGGTTGGGTCACTGCAACATAATGGGGCTACACTACCTTCACCAAAGAATTGGTTAACGGAGGAAGAAATCCAAAAGAGGTTAGAAAAAATAAATGTTAATAAAGCCCCAGGTCCTGATGGAATACATCCAAGGGTACTGAGAGAAATGGGCTCTGTAATATGCAAACCATTATATCTAATTTTTCAAGATTCACTCAACACAGGGTCACTACCAGATGACTGGGGAAAAGCAGAGATAATACCTATATTTAAGAAGAGAGCAAGAGCAAATCCGGGGAATTATAGACCAGTGAGCCTCTGTAGGGGGAAAGCTTTTAGAAGGGTTAATAAGGGATACCATACAATATTAGGTCTATTTGAACAGGATAAGTAGGAGTCAGCACAAATTTATGAGGGATAGGCCATGTCAAACAAATCTAATTAGTTTCTATGAGGAGGTTAATAGGAACTTGGATCAAGGCAACTAAGTGGATGTAGTCTTTTTAGATTTTGCAAAGGCTCTTGATACAGTGCCACATGGAAAATATTGTGCAAACTAAGGGATACAGGAATTGCAGTAAATATCTGCTCATGGATGGAGAGCTGGCTAAAAGACAGGAAGCAAAGTGTTGTTGCAAATGGAACATACTCTGATTGGACTAATGTGGTAAGTGGGGTTCCTCGGGTTCAGTATTAGGTCCTCTCCTTTTTAACTTATTTATTAATGACTTAGAAGGAGGACTTGAATCTCTCCATTTTTGCTGATGACACTAAGTTGTACAAGGTAATTAAATCAGAAAATGGGCAACTAAATGGCAGATAAGTTTTAATAAATGTAAATATATGGATCTGGGAAGGAAAAACTTATAATCTTAATGGAACAAATCTAGGGGTATCAGATATTGAAAGAGATTTGGGAATGCTTGTGGAAAACCACCGAGGTAACAGGTGCCAAGCAGCAGCTGCAAAGGTAAGTAAAATATTAGCATGTATTACAGTTATAGAAGCAAATATAATTCTTCCACTATACAAATCCCTAGTACACCTTTATTTGGAATGTATTCTTTCACTATACAAATCCCTAGTACACCTTCATTTGGAATATGGAGTACAATTTTTGGCACCACAAAAAAGAAAATTTTTGAGCTGGAAAAGGACAGAGAAGGGCTACAAAACTAATAAGGGGAATGGAGGGGCTAAGTTATGAAGAAAGACTAACCAAATTAAACTTATTTTCTCTAGAAAAAGGAGTCTAAGAGGAGATATGATTACCTTATTAAAATACATCCAGGGTCAATATAAGTCTTTTTCAAGTGAACTTTTTGTGCCAAGAGGTTTTCCACTGAGAAGAGGACATCATTTGAGGTTAGAAGTAAAAGGAAAGAAAAGGGTTCTTCACACTAAGGGTGGTTAAACTGTGGAATTATCTTCCAAAGGAGGTGGTGACAGTGGATTTGATAGATAACTTTAAAAAGGGATTGGATAGATTTTTGAATAAAATGGACATTCAGGCTTATCGTGGATAATGAGAGAGGGAGTATTGATCCAGGGAGGAATCCTATAGCTAGTATCTGTGATCTGGAAGAAATTTAGCTTTTTTTCCCCTTTTGAGACAATGTTTCAATGGGGTTTCGTTCTGTTTGCCTTCCTTTGGATCAATTAGCAATTAACAATTATCCTGCATATTGCTGATCAGAGGAGATCTAAAAGGTTGAACTTGATGGACTAAAAGTATTTTTTCCACTTCAATTACTATGTAAATATGTATATATGGGAAAACACTCTCTCCATTCATTATCCAAGTTCGGTAATGTTCAACAAGAAAGAAAGAGTTGTTATAGAATGGTATTTTACAATTTAATTTGTTAAAGATTTATGCGGGCTCCACAAGTATTAACTTGTTTCCCAAAGAACACACAACCCCTCCCAGTACCTCTAAAATTATCATGTCAAGACTCGTTCCCAAGTTCATAAAACTCTCATGAGCACTCAAACGACCACTGTTCAGGATGTTTAGATCCTTCACTAGACTTTCTCTTAATACTTAAGTATATTTATTTAATTTTTAATTTTTTTATTTTCCACAAAGTAACCTTTTGGGTTTATTTTATAAGCAACAGTGTTTACTGTAAGGCATGTTTCATTATTAAAATCTTAGAACAATAGTTAATAGATAGAATTAAACTAATATTTCATATTAAAATAAAATGGCTATGAGCACCTGTTTAAGAGTATATAGTAACAAGGGAAACAATAGGACACTGCTCTGCACCTCGTGAATGGTAAGCAGCACCTATTGTAGCTTTAAGGTTGGAATGGCAAGGAACTGGAAATCTACTGTTAGCATTTACAAAGTTCTGGTACTCTTCATTTTGGGACTTTATCGACATATATACATAAATAATCCCTTATTGTGGGATAACATATTACAAAAATTTGATGGATTCTACATAGCTTATTGGCCGTGGGTTGGAAATGGTCAGCACTCTTAATGTACCACTGAACTCTTAACCATTTTTCACATTGAATCAAAATTAATCTCTTCTGTACCATTTATGAACATTATGTAAAATGTGGGTCTTTCTTGTGATTTTTGCTTTACATATTGCTCAGTATATGGGCCATTTTGCTTTGCACATTCTCCCTAACTCCTATATTTTTTGTGTTTTAACTTGATCTTGAAACTGTGTAGGAACAGATGATGTTACTGTTTGGATGTGGGACAATTTGCACAGTTGGGTAGACTCCTGTTACAACATGGCAGGGGCCGTCAGCTTTTGGTGTAACCCATTCCTCTAGCAGAAAACAAGCACTTCATAAAACAATAAAATGTAATACATATTACTTAACAGCATGCAAAAATGTTCCTTTTAAAAATTAAATATTACTTTGTAAATAAATCAAATTTACATGACTGAGTTCAAAACTGTAGCCTATATATGCTTGCACTCTCTCTCATCCCTATCTACACAAGGGGACAGGGAAGTTCATAAACTTGTATTCAACTGGTGTGTCACAATCTGCTTTTCATTGGGTTTGAAAAGGCCAAGAAGACCAATCCTATCCTCAGGTTGTATAGTTTCTTTTATCGCCAAACACAAGATAGCTTAACCAAAGGCTTGAATAAACTACTCATTCTCCAGACCAAGTTGTGGTTGCAGGGCCAGGTTGCAAAGTTAGGACACCTTATGCACCTTTGAACTACCCCACATGGGTCAGGTGTGTCTCCAAGGACTTTACGCCAGCCCATCCACCTATGCGCCAAGTGGTCTACAGCTCATTTATCAGCTACCTCCGGACAAGATCTGGGCACAGCAAGGGTTGAATAGATAGTGTAGTGGCTGGAGACAGAGTGTCTAGGTGAGAGGTCTGGGTCTAACCTATGTGGGGAACCATAAACCTGGGGTGTTAGAATCTTAGATTATTGGAGACTGTCTTCTGCTATTTGGGGGATACAGCGGAGGGTAGTGGGATAGTGGGGAGGGAATTGTGGAAATTCAGGGAAATATGCAGTTGGGTTTACCCACTCCCTAGCCAACCTCTCCTCAAATAGAGATACCTTTATTGAGTTGGAGGGGAGTTGGTTAAGGGGTTTGAGGCAGTTGTACTCACTTTTCGGGGTCAAACAAGACTTCTACAATAATTTTAGTCATTCAGGCTCCTATTAGATTTAATGGGAGTCAAGAACAATGGCTAAATGGCTAAGGTCAAGCATTTCCTAATTTGTGGTTAACCACAAGAGAAAGGATCAAAGGGGTATCACTTGCAGAGCACTTGACACCACATAACCTTTGTCTATTGAAACAAGTGTTGATGGCTTAATCATGTTCTTTAATCTCCCATGGAAGTATATGGAGACAAATTTACAGTTTGATGCAAGTTCCGATCCGAGCAGGACCATAGTCTGGCCCTGGGACTGGGAGTGAACTGAGTATCGAAGTTGGAAGCACCTACTTCTTGTCCTTAAAGTGGGACTATACAAATCCTTAGCACGCCCTAATTTGGATTATGGAGTACAATTTTGGGCTCCACAAAAATGGACATTTTAGAGCTAGAAAAGGGCAGAGAAGGGCAACAAAACTAAGGGAAATGTCAGGGCTAATGTATGAAAAAAGACTGACCAAATTAAACTTATTTGAAAAGGCATTTAAGAGGGGATATAATCACCTTGTATTAATACATCCAGAGTCAATATAAGGCTTTTCTCAAGTAAATATATTTTTGAATAAATTAGGCATTCAGGGTTATCCTGGATAATGAGAGAAGGAGTATTGATCCAGGGAGAAATTCGATTGCCAGTATCTGTGGTCAGGAAGAAATTTAATTTTTTCACCTTTTGAGACAATTGCCAATGTTTCAATGTTTTTTTTTTATGTTTGCCTAACAATTATTCTGCATATTGCTGAAAACTCAACAATGGCCAATAGACTGGAAAAGGGCCAGTCTACATCCCAATCCCCCAAAAAAGGCTGTGCCAAAGAGTGCTCCAATTACCGAACAATTGCTCTCATTTCACATGCCAGCAAGGTAATGCTTAAGATTCTACAAAATATATGGACCAGGAACTTCCAGATGTGCAAGCCAGTTTCCGCAGAGGAAGATGCACAAGAGATCAAATTGCCAATGTCTGCTGGATAATAGAGAAAGCAAGAGAGTTCTAGAAAAGCATATACTTTTGCTTCATAGACTATGCTAAAGCCTTTGACTGTGTGGATCACAACAAAATGTGGCATGTTCTTAAAGAGATGGGAATATCAGACCAACTCATCGCCCACCCCCCCCAAAAAAAAATCTGTATGTTGACCAAGAAGCCATGGTCAGAACCGAACATGGGAAAACAGAATGGTTCAAGATCGGTAAAGGAGTGCGACAAGGTTGTATATTGTCACCTTATTTATTACACTTATATGCAGACTACATCATGTGTAAGGCTGGGCTGGATGAATTCAAAGCTGGAATCATTATTGCTGGAAGGAATATCAACAACCACAGATACGCGGATGATAGTACCTTGATGGCTGAAAGTGAGGTGGAACTAAAGGACCTATTATTGAGGGTAAAAGAAGAGAGTGCAAAAACGTTGGCCTTCAGCTCAAAGTTAAAAAGATGGATATCATGGCAAATGGCAATCGCACTTCCTGGCAAATTGAAGGGGAAGAAGTAGAGGCAGTGACAGAATTTATTTTCCTGGGATCCAAGATCTCTGCAGATGGTGACTGTAGTCATGACATTGTTTGCTTCTGGGGAGGAAAGCTATTTCAAGCTTGGACAAGCTAGTAAAAAGTAAAGTTATTAAACTATCAACAAAGGTCCGCATAGTTCGAATTATGGTATTCCCAGTAGTAATTTAGAGATGTGAGAGCTGGACCATAAAGTAATCTGAGCCTACCTCGCCCAACCCTCCTACAGCTCACAATCTTTCTCATGTTTTCCTCAGTTTGCCTTCCATCTTCAGTAGAGACACCTCTGAAATGTTTTATTCTATAATCCCATATATAATCTATAATCCAAACATGCCTGGTAATCGGCCCATGTCCCAAGTTCTCATACAGTTTATGGATAAATAAATCTAGACCTTAGTATCATGTTAAATACAGCAACCTAAAAGTATCTGTATATAACAAACCTTTGTAGCATATTACAGGGAAGACCAAACTATTTTGCTATTTTACTTTATATTTTTATCTCCCAGTGTTGAGCTAATATCTGTAAATGAAATTGGTAGTTTTGTACTGCAGTGAAACAAAATTACTTGTCCCAAAATGTTGTTTGACAATGGTTACTTGTTAAAAACTCCAAGTTAAATATACTTTTAAAAAATAAAATCAGTTATTGTTCTTTGAGTGGATGGTCCCGGTGTAAAAAGTATTCTAAAGTATGTTTTACTGAAGCTTGGATTTACAATTTACATTATGTTGTGTGCCAACTGTCATTTAAAAAACATAGTTAATTAACAGTGAAATTATTCCAGGCAAATATTTTGCAGTAGATGAAAACTTGAAGTTTACGTCATGAGAGAGATCTATTAATATATGTGCACAGTGAAGCCGTCAGTACATTTTATTAATGTACTTGATGTGCCAGCTGAGCATGTTCTAGTTTGTAACGATTGACATTACTTATTAGATTTTATTTCAACATCATTGATTCCTAAATTAGTTCACTGCCCAAAGAGTTCAGTAAGATTACGGGTGATATTAATGCATTCAGCTGTGATGAATATTAAATCATATATTCCATATTTGATGACAAATTAAGAAAAAACTGGCAAAAACTGCATCTTTCAAGGTGTTGTACTCCAACACCTATAATTAGTGTATTTATAATTGCCACTGGTGAGTTTACAATTTACCATTATGATTTGCATGTCTAGCATACAGTCAAAATATATTATGACTAATATGCGGCCAAAAGCAAGTTATATAAGTGCCCTTACCTACAAAAATAAAATAACCAGGTTAAATACATACATTGCGTTATTATAAATTATAATTCTAATTATGGCGATGCTGGTGTGTAACCTACTATTTTGGTTTCTCTATGGAATTTGGCAGTTACCCGCTGACAGTGTTCCCAGCAGAACTATAGGGGAGCTTATTAATTTAGGGGATGTAAAGAACTGGATTTTGGCAGCATTGTTGTTGTTTAATCATTCAGTTGTGTCCTACTCTCCATGACCCTATGGACCACAGCGCACCAGGCACATGTTATGTCTGGGTTTTGCTTATCCATAAAGCTTTTTGGGTAAAGATACAGGAGTTTGTTACCTCTTCCTTCTCTATTGGAACCCCATTTGGACCTGCTCCTCTTGGGTGACCCTTCATGGTATAACTCACAGCTTCACCACGACAAGTAGTATATATGTACTATTTCTACATATCAGGCACTCCCTCTCAGCAGCCATCTTCTCATAGCACTTGGTCCCTGTCAACATCCACCCTCACACAACACTCACCTCTCTCAGCATTAATCCCAACACAACACCCATCTCCTCAGCAACTACCGCACATACAAGAGGTATTCTATATATTGTAGAAGTTATATGAGAGATCACAACAACATTTTAACTCTTATTTATAGAATTGTCATATACGAGAATAACCATGACAAGCGCTGTCTATAAATAGATGGTTGACGAGACAGACGGTGACCCCTGATGAAATAATAGAAACTTGCTTCGGGTCAGACGTAGAGAACGTGTCGCACGCCGATGATGTAATTCCCTAAGGAACTTCGAAAGTTACCTATATAAAGTACACATTAATCCACTAAAGAATAACAGCCTTATTAAATTGCGATTCAGCAAATTGAATAGGGCTATTTAAGCACACAGCATATTTTTTTACAGAAGTCTTTACTAACTAAAAACTTCTGTAAAAAAATATGCTACGTGCATAAATAGAGCCCTTTTAAATTTGGCGAATTGTAATTTAATAAGGCTGTATATGTTGCACAAAGTAAAGCAGCCAGCACTTTTTTTTATTGTCAACAAGCAATTTCTATTGTCTGTTTACTTACTTGTTCTTCTTTCTTTCTTTCTTTCTTTCTCTTTTCTTTATATATTACTATATTTCTTTTTAATTTTTATACTTCATATTACCTTACTATTCAAATCGGTTGAAGTTAATTTAGTTAATATTACTTATAAAGCTTTCACGAAAAAATAATAAAAATAAAAAAAACTTTTTTTATCACAACGGAAATTTTTATTTTATTGGTTTTATCACAATAACACATAGAAACATTTATATTTTTGAAAATTTGTAAATGGTTTCTTTTTATATACTCCTGTTATTGATACACAATATGCCATCCAAGGGGAATGCTACATACTCTGTGAGAAACCTGGGAAAAAGAAGACGTCTATCAGGAACATATTGTAGAGCACATCCAGGCTCTGAGAAAGAGAATTCCTCAAATGAATCCACTTGTTAAAGAACACATGGAACAAAGACAACAGCATTAGACAATAGAGATCTATTCCCTGTAATCCTGAGTCGGATAATTGTGGTGTTTCATGACATCATCGCTAAGCCCTGACTATAACGGACCATACTGCTTGCCCTAGGCAATGAGGGAGAAAATAAGGAGAGAATTGACTTAGCAGTTATTGAGGAGTCCAGCAAAAAAATGGTATGGGCCAATTGTTTATATATTGAAATCTGATGGAACAACTCACTTTTGCAGTGATTTCTGAAAGTTAAATTAATTGTCCCAATTCAATGCATATCCCAACCCAAGAGGGGATGAATTGATATCCCGGTTGGGAATAGCAATTCGATCTGACCAAAGGATATTGGCAAATTCCACTGACAGTCAGCAAGACAAAAAAAAACAGCCTTCTCTACTCCTGATGGTCTGTTCCATTATAAAGTTTTACCATCCAGCCTACATGGAGCCGGCAATGTTTAAAATGCTTATGGACAGGCACCTACGACCACACTCTGAATATGCTTCTTATCTAGACAATGTTTTGATTCATGCACAGATCTGGACTCTCTCTTGATTAAAGTTTAAAGGTTTTAGAGATCCTGAGAAGATCATATCTTAAAGCAAACCCAGTGAAATGTGTACTTGGATTGACAGAAACAAAGTATTTGGGATGCCAAGTAGGAAGACAATTTGTTCATCCTCAGTTGAATAAAGCATACTCTATGGAAACTTGCCCAAGGTATTTGAGGAAGAGACAGGTACCATTGACAATGTATATCCAGATTTGCCACAATCAGAGCCCCTTGGTGAATATTACCAAGCAGAGGGCCTTGGACACCGTTAAATGGAATCTCCAAAGGGAAATGGCTTTTAAGGACCTAAAATGGTGCTGTGTCTGGAACCAATATTAGTGGTCAAGCGAGAGTGTCTGATGATAAAAAAGCCATGGATACTCTAAAGTATTATCTACTGGGCAGGCCATGCAAGCTCCTAACAGATCATTTGCCCTTCAGTGAATGCAGCAAAATAGGGACAAGAACTGCAGAGTGATGAGATGGCTTATTTCATTGCAGCAAGACAGACGTACTTTGAAAAATCAAATTAGAAAGAAACACACTAATGCTCATGGCTTATCCAGCATAATCCACTGTTTCTCAGCTCAAGTCGCTCACCCCTGTGTTGTTGAGCTGAAGAGGAATGTGTAACAAATTAAATTTTTAATGTAAAAATAAAAAATATATACTATTCAGCAGCAGTATAAAAGCTCATCTTAATAAATTGCTTCAGCCAACAGTTCCTTCAGAATAAGCTGTTTTATTAAGGCTTACTGTAAGCTTGTTTTAAATACAGTTTGGATAGAGCTTGGATAAAGAAGTTAAGGTAGCTAGGTTCCTACAGACTTGTGATCCAATTATGCATATTCTGGATTTAATAATAAAAATGTAAATATACTCCCAATCTTTTGATGGAAAAAGTGCAAATCTGTATTTTTTTTGATGAGTAATTTATCTTAGAAGTGTTTAGAAAGGAAACTTCTGAAGTTCAGGTCCTGGGGGGAAGGGGTCTGGTCTCTTTGCATAAAGTCAAGTGGGTGAATCAGCATGAATGAAACTGAGTAACTCGGTTGTGCTAAAGCAGAGTAAACAAGAATATACATGCAGAAAGATCTAGAAATCCTGGACAGTTATCAGTCCATGTAAAATCGATTTTTTTCACCAACTGACTAATGTTGACTGTTATCAATTTAAAATGTTTTACAGGATGTAGTTTCTGCTATGTAGTCCACAGCTGGCTCAAAGAAGGGACAACCCAAGTGAGAAAACCATTAAAATTGAACTAAAACATATAAAATACATTTAATATATGATGTAACGCACTCATTATTTAGATGTAATAAGGACTTAGGGCCTCATTCAATTGCGGGACGTAACTCGATCGCAAACCGCAGATTTGCTGAGTTCGGGTTACGTCCTTGCGTTGCCCTGCGTTTACGCTGTGTGACAGGGATGGCTTTACCACAGGGATTTTTATAACAAAAAGGTTTCGCAACACATAGATTTATGATGCAGGAGACTTGTTTATTTTAGGGCTCATAAACAAGGGTCCAGAAGTAGTATTTAATGTTAAGAAAAAAATGAATTTTGTCGTGCTACTTCCAGCGTAAGTTCTTGTGGATTGGATACAACAGTCTCTTATATGTGGTATAGTGCCACCTTGTGGCCAGGATACAAACAGTCTCTTATATGTGGTATAGTGCCACCTTGTGGCCAGGATACAAACAGTCTCTTATATGTGGTATAGTGCCACCTTGTGGCCAGGATACAAACAGTCTCTTATAGGTGGTATAGTGCCACCTTGTGGCTAGGATACAAAAAGTCTCTTATATGCGGTATAGTGCCACCTTGTGGCCAGTGTACCGGCCAACCCTTCTCTCCCAGTTCCCACCCCCAGGGACCCTTGTAACGAGTACCAAGTATACTCTAGAAGATAAAATCTTGTGAAGCACCACAGTCTCTTCCCTTAGGGTAATAAAGAACAAAAGGAGTTTCTGGCCTTTCAGTGTTGTAGTCGGCCTTGCAGGTGGCTTCAATCTGCAGCACAGGTCCTCAGCAGAATAGACATGCTTCCAACAGCAGCTTCCTTGGTTTGTCTCTCTCTGATTCCAGCACCCACACTTCCTGTGTCTGCCCTCTTGATTTCCCCCAGACTCCATTCTCTGGCTGTTAGTTCCTGGGAATTTAAATAGTCTGTTTGAGGTGCAGCTAATTGCTTTAATTCTGTCAGCACTGGACTAATGGACCTGATCAGCCTAGTGCTGACAGATCTTCCTTCTATAATGTATCCGTGGGTCTGCCTGACTTTGTGACAGCTGCTATTCAATTGGCCCGAGCGTGCAAGTTAGTCACTAAGCATTCGCAGGCTTAAACAGGATCACGGCCACAGGGCGGTAACTCGTATTTCAAGCCTGCAAACTCGGAGGACTGTAACTGCAAAAATAAATTCAAGACAGCACTGTAAATGATGGGGAACACAATGGGTGACTTTAAGATTAAAAGCACAACATTCTCAAGCTTGCACATTGCCAAAATCAAATACCTTATTTCATGTTAAATGTCCATCCAAATCCTATGGCTTGAATGACCTGCAAGCCCATAACCTGTTATTCAAGCCTGTAGGACTTCAATGAAATATGGAGGTTGGATTCCACAGTCCTACAGGCTTGGAGGTTGGAGCTGGAGAATGTTGTGCTTTTAACTCTAATGTCAACCATTGTGTTCCCTATCATTTACAGTGCTGGATTTATTTAATATTTACATTTCAAGTGCTACGATTAGTAAGTAAGCCCTTTGCTACAGCTCCTTGGTACAAGTAAGCCGTTCTTCGTGTTTAGCCATTTACCGGCTTGACGGAAGGGTAATTGGAGCAATTTAATTGCAATTAGGGATTTTTTGCGGCTGCAACTCTTGCGGAAGTGAAAGGTCAAAGGCTTTGAGGGAGGTAAGCTGAGAATGACGAAATCACAAGGAATCGTAGCTAGCAGAACGTAACCCGATCGGAGCACACAAACGTAAAGCAATTGAATAGCAATGTAGCTAGCGATCAGCATTTCTGAGCACGGATCTTTAAAATGTAGCAATTGAATGAGGCCCTTAGTTTATATTAACTCCAAAAATGTTGTATTATCACATATATAGTTGTGAGCATACGAGCTGTTGCTCACACTTGCGAGGGCCTCAGTTGCTGACAGGCCTCAGTTGCCGAAGGCGCTCCTTGCCAGCAACTGCGACCCTCGCAAAATTTACATTCAAACGCAAACAACCACGCCACACTAACTACGACCCTCGCAAACTTTACGTCGCAACGCAAACAACATACGAGACACGTTACCACACATTACGACCTCGCAACAATCGGATGCAAATCGTGAACATTACAAAATTCAAAACACAATAAATACACACAGCACTTACATAAAAAGCTTACCTACAGCAAGAGGGAGCATCCAGGACCTCAAAAAAAAAACACTTACACCTTCATTTAACTCAAAATTAAAGAGTTTAGACACACAAAAAATTGCTAAGTGACATAAAAAGTGGCTGCCGAACAAAACAAAAACAAGGCTACAAACGCAAACAACATACGAGACACGTTAACACACATTACGGACTTGCAAAAATCGGCCGCAACCCTCGAACATGAAAAAATTTAAAACACAATAAATACACACAACACATACATAAAAAATCATACCTACAGCAAGAGGGAGCAACCAGGACCTCAAAAAAGCAACTTACACCTTCATTTAACTCAAAATAAAAGAGTTTAGACACTAAAAAATTCGCTAAGCGACAGAAAAAATGGACGCCGAACAAAACGAAAACGAGGCTACAGCACTCTAAACACACAAAACACCACAAGAAACTTGCAAAACACCACAAAAGACCTACGGATATTCCGCTAAGACGCATACCACACATTACCCGCCATTTTACGACAATGCAGAAGTACACGACTACGCTAACGGTTTGGTCTCGCGCACGCACACTATTACACTGCACACATTCATCACGCTTACACAGCAGCTCCACACCACTAATGCTGCAGCAACATCAAAACACATTGCCACTTCTTCAACACAATGCTTCAAAATAGGTAAAGTATATTCATGTATTAATGTATTAGATATTTCATTATTACTCACCAAACAGCATTAGCTACCTTACAATTTCATTGCCGTCATTTTTTGCTGGGCAATTCGCTAGTATTTAATATTTAGCAATAGTAGAGCTATGTTTAATGCTCCCTGTTGTAATTCTTATGGAAAATAGCTGGTAGTAGATATATGTTCTTTAGTTACTAATGATATTCAGTAGACAATATACTTTAACATAGAGATTTATTTTTAGTCTTTGATGCCATTTCAATGATAATGCCTAAGTTACTTTTTACATAAAAGTTTGAATATAATTATTGTTCCAGCAAAAATTGTATTTCCTCATATAAGAAAGGAAGATTACATAACTATACAACACATTAATTATGTTATTTAATTTTCAACTTTCTTGAAATGCTACATCATTTATCTGTTATTTCATGACATTCCTTTAAGGAGAGCCTTTGAACTGTCAAGCCGTAAATGTTACATTCGCTATTAAATTGCTATGAGACCCCAAGTATGCACTGGCGTTCAAACCCGTAAATGGCAAATGGAGCTAAAAATCCTACAGGTACTGGAGAGGACATGCAAGGGGGTTAAAGTCCTGTCCTTAGCCCTGTAATAGCAAATATAAACACAATACTGTATTTTCAATTAAAGGGAAATTGTTGGAAGGTATTAATAATAATAGTACATTATTCTCATGCCCGCAAAGGGGCAATAAAAATAATTTATTTAAGGTTTCATTTCTGTGTGTTATATTGATCCCGGCAATCAATGTGTTAATACTCATAATAGAACTTGCATGGATTAGAATATTATATTAACTCGGACTTCAAAACCGTAGGTGATTTAACCTCCATGTTTTAGTCACGTAATGATGACGGTCTCTTTTACTATTGGCTCTGTCTAAAACTGCAACCACTGGTTTGACTCATTGATCATGTTCACCTCCGGAAATGTTAGGTGCCGAAGCATGGTTTACGGATTTGGATGTCGGCCATGTATGTTGTGGGCTTGTCTAATTTAATCACTATGTAACTATGCCAAATTTCAAGCCCGCAGGCTTTACGGCTGTACCACGGCAGCTGAAGGATTTGAATTTACCAGGGCCCATGGTCTTCCGCATTCCTTCTACTCTACCACTTATCTACTACTATTTCTGTAAGGAAGTTCTTCTTCACATTATGCAGAAATCTCCCCCCTCCCAACTTCAAATCATGACCTCTTGTTTTACATTCAACCTTTTCTGGAAGACACTTTCACTTGAACTTTATTTAAATACTTTCTACATTTCTATCATATGCCCCTCTCTCTTCTGTCCTTTAAGTAATAAATATCCAGGCCAAGAAGTATTTTCTTATAATTTTTGTCTTTTAGACTGTGCATCATTTAGTTGTTTTAATTTAAAGTGTTTCCAGTTTGTTAGTATATTTTTGAAGATCTGGTAACCAGAACCAGTGTATTAGAAGCAGTGTATTAAGTGAGATCTAACATGGGATCTATAGACTGATATTTAGAGATGTCACGAATAGTTAGCCGGCGGACTGTTCCCGGCGAACATAGCATGTTCCTGTTCGTGGCGAACTGTGAACATATGCGATATTCGACCCGCCCCCTATACTTTATCATTGAGCAAACTTTGACCCTGCAACTCACAGTCAGCAGACACATTCCAGCCAATCTGCATCATACCCTGCCTTCCAGACCCTTCTAACTCATGGACAGCAGCCATTTTGGAATCATAACTAACTTGCAGTCTTACTGAGAGGAGGCTGAGTGTAGGTGATACTGCATCAATAGGGAAAACCATAGCTAGGCTACTGTACACAGTGTGCAATACAGTCCTGAAGGACTCTTTTGATCTCTGCTGCAAGGACACCCCTGTGTCTCTTCCCCCCCTTATCATCATCCTCCCTCACCTTAGCACCCAACCCTAGCACCCCTCACACTTATCCATAACACCCATCAACCTAATACCTAACCCTAACACCCCTCACACTTATCCCTAAGACCTAACACCCCTCACACTTATTCCTAACATGCCTCACCCTAACACCCCTTACACTTATCCTTAACACCCCTCACCCTAACACCTAACCCTAACACCCCTCACACTTATCCCTAACACCCCTTAGACATAACCCTAACCCTGTGTCTCTTCCCCCCCTTATCATCAAGGGAGGGGGGAGGATGATGAGGGAGGGGGGAAGAGACACAGGGGAGGATGATGAGGGAGGGGGGAAACAGACACAGGGGAGGATGATGAGGGAGGGGGTAAAGAGATACAGGGGAGGGTGATGAGGAAGGGGGGAATGAGACACAGGGGAGGATGATGAGGGAGGGGGGAAGAGACACAGGGGAGGATGATGAGGGAGGGGGAAAAGAGACACAGGGGAGGATGATGAGGGAGGGGGGAGAGAGACACAGGGGAGGATGATGATGGAGGGGGGAAGAGATAAATCTCAAACAATATTCCATGTTATATTTGGAAACAAATTGTTAATTATTTGATTAATTGTTAATTAAGATGTTCTGGTGTTAAAAGGTCACACATTTAGATTTGCATTTTTGACAAATGCATAACATATACTTTTTCATAAACAGTATGTCTAATAATTAATGAGTGATAGATTGCGCTGTACATTCCAGATACTCACCTAACATGAGCAGCTGTGCCAATGAGCTGGAGTTGCAGAAAAACACTTTGGATTTATATCTGAAACAATCAAAGAGACAATTACTATGCAGAAAAATGTTAAAAATTAAAAGGTCTTATAAGCGTCAATAAATTGACCACTGCTGAGTCATGATCACAGGTTGGTTAGTATGAGACTCTTCACATTAAGTAGTACAGATGAGCTGCATAGGGCATAGACCTATACAGGGACTATTTGTCTGATTTTAGGCAGTAAAAACAGAGTTTATAAGTAGTACATAATACAATAAAGTACATAAAATAAGCAGATACACAGGTATGTTATATACTGTACCTAGAAACCTTACATATAAGAAAATAATGCTATACGTTTTTGTAAGCCTATTCTTTTAAGAAGACAAAGGACATACTGACTTTTTTTTTATAGTCAGAAGACATAACTGATTTCATGGAATCTCTGATCCAGAATAAGTTAGGTATTATTCTAAATTTTAAGGAAAGTGATAGTACTGTTGACATTTTAGCTCTTACTATTGAAGTGGAAGAGAATGTTTTATTACAGTTTTTTTATTACAGCGTTTACACCTTAAAATAAATTTGTGAATTTGTTCTTATATAGTAAGTCAATATGGTTAAACAAAGATTTATAGATAAATAAAGAAAAGGATTAATACAGTATATACTCGAGTATAAGCTAAGTATTTTAGCCCTTTTTTTAAAGCAGAAAAGGCCCCCCTCGGCTCATACTCGAGTCACTCCCCCCCCCCCCAGTGTCTCTCTAACCCTCCCCGTGTCTCTCTAACCCCCCCGTTTCTCTTTCCTCCCCCCTCCTCATCCTAAACCCCCCTCCTCATTCTAAACCCCCCTCTTGACCCGGTCATTAGCATATGCCGGATCCCAACGCAGGTAGGAGCGTGGAGGAGCGGAGGAAAAGCTGAAGATGGAGGTAACTGAGGGGAAATGGAGAGGGGGAGGTATTTAGAGGGGTAAAGTGAGAAGGGGTTTAGAATAAGGAGGCGGGTTAGAATGAGGAGGGGGGTTTAGGATGAGGATAGGGAGTTTAAGGATGAGGATGCGGAGGGTTTAGGATGAGGATGGGGGGGTTGAGGATGAGGATGGGGGGTTGAGGATGAGGATGGGGATTGAGGTTGAGGAGGGGGTTGAGGAGGGGAGCTGAGGAGAGAGGTTGAGGAGGGTGGTTTAGGATGAGGATGGGGGTTGAGGAAGGGGGATTGAGGATGGGGGGATTGAGGATGGGGGGTTGAGGAGGAGGGGTTGAGGATGAGGATGATGGGTTGAGGTTGAGTAGGGGGGCTGAGGAGAGAGGTTGAGGAGGGGGGTTTAGGATGAGGATAGGGGGTTGAGGAGGGGGGTTTGAGGATGGGGGAATTGAGGATGGGGGGTTAAGGAGGGGGGTTCAGGATGAGGATGGGGGGGTTAAGGATGAGGATGGGGGGTTGAGGATGAGGATGTTGGGGTTGAGGTTGAGGAGGGGGGTTTAGGTTGAGGAAGGGGATTGAGGAGGGAGGTTGAGGAGGGGGTTTAGAATGAGGAGGGGGTTTAGAATGAGGAGGGGGGTTGAGGATGAGGATGGGGGTTGAGGTTGAGGAGGGGGGTTGGGGTTGAGGTTGAGGAGGGGGGCTGAGGAGAGAGCTTGAGGAGGAAGGTTTGGGATGAGGAGGGGGGATTGAGGATGAGGGACAGGGTTGAGGATGAGGAAGGAGGTTGAGGATGAGGAGGGAGGATGAGGAGGGGGTTTAGAATGAGATGGGGGTTGAAGTTGAGGATTGGGGGGTTTAGGATGAGGAGGGGGGATTGAGGATGGGGGGGTTGAGGAGGGGGGATTGAGGATGGGGGTTGATGATGAGGATGGGGGTTGAGGATGGAGGGGTTGGGGTTGAGGAGGGGGTTCAGGTTGAGGAAGGGGGTTGAGGAGGGAGGTTGAAGAGGGGGTTTAGAATGAGGAGGGGGGTTGAAGTTGAGGATTGGTGGGTTGAGGTTGAGGAGGGGGGTTGATAATGAGGATGGGGTGTTGAGGTTGAGGAGGGGGGTTGAGGAGGGGGGTTGAGGAGGGAGGTTGAGGAGGGGGGTTGAGGATGAGGAGGGGGGTTGAGGAGAGAGGTTGAGGAGGGGGGTTGAGGATGAGTAGGGGGGTTGAGGATGAGGAGGGTGGTTGAGGATGAGGAGGGAGGATAAGGAGGGGGCTGAGGAGGGTGGTTTAGGCTGAGGAGGGTGGTTTAGGATGAGGATGGGGGGTTGAGGATGAGGATGGGGGTTGAGGATGAGGAGGGGGTTGAGGTTGAGTAGGGGGTTGAGGATGAGGAGGGGGGGTTGAGGAGGGTGATAAGGGAGGGGGGAAGAGACACAGGGAAGGGAGAGGGGGGAAGAGACACAGGGAAGGGAGAGGAGTGTAGGTGATACTGCATCAATAGGGAAAACCATAGCTAGGCTACTGTACACAGTGTGCAATACAGTCCTGAAGGACTCTTTTGATCTCTGCTGCAAGGACACCCCTGTGTCTCTTCCCCCCCTTATCATCATCCTCCCTCACCTTAGCACCCAACCCTAGCACCCCTCACACTTATCCATAACACCCATCAACCTAATACCTAACCCTAACACCCCTCACACTTATCCCTAAGACCTAACACCCCTCACACTTATTCCTAACATGCCTCACCCTAACACCCCTTACACTTATCCTTAACACCCCTCACCCTAACACCTAACCCTAACACCCCTCACACTTATCCCTAACACCCCTTAGACATAACCCTAACCCTGTGTCTCTTCCCCCCCTTATCATCAAGGGAGGGGGGAGGATGATGAGGGAGGGGGGAAGAGACACAGGGGAGGATGATGAGGGAGGGGGGAAACAGACACAGGGGAGGATGATGAGGGAGGGGGTAAAGAGATACAGGGGAGGGTGATGAGGAAGGGGGGAATGAGACACAGGGGAGGATGATGAGGGAGGGGGGAAGAGACACAGGGGAAGATGATGAGGGAGGGGGAAAAGAGACACAGGGGAGGATGATGAGGGAGGGGGGAGAGAGACACAGGGGAGGATGATGATGGAGGGGGGAAGAGATAAATCTCAAACAATATTCCATGTTATATTTGGAAACAAATTGTTAATTATTTGATTAATTGTTAATTAAGATGTTCTGGTGTTAAAAGGTCACACATTTAGATTTGCATTTTTGACAAATGCATAACATATACTTTTTCATAAACAGTATGTCTAATAATTAATGAGTGATAGATTGCGCTGTACATTCCAGATACTCACCTAACATGAGCAGCTGTGCCAATGAGCTGGAGTTGCAGAAAAACACTTTGGATTTATATCTGAAACAATCAAAGAGACAATTACTATGCAGAAAAATGTTAAAAATTAAAAGGTCTTATAAGCGTCAATAAATTGACCACTGCTGAGTCATGATCACAGGTTGGTTAGTATGAGACTCTTCACATTAAGTAGTACAGATGAGCTGCATAGGGCATAGACCTATACAGGGACTATTTGTCTGATTTTAGGCAGTAAAAACAGAGTTTATAAGTAGTACATAATACAATAAAGTACATAAAATAAGCAGATACACAGGTATGTTATATACTGTACCTAGAAACCTTACATATAAGAAAATAATGCTATACGTTTTTGTAAGCCTATTCTTTTAAGAAGACAAAGGACATACTGACTTTTTTTTTATAGTCAGAAGACATAACTGATTTCATGGAATCTCTGATCCAGAATAAGTTAGGTATTATTCTAAATTTTAAGGAAAGTGATAGTACTGTTGACATTTTAGCTCTTACTATTGAAGTGGAAGAGAATGTTTTATTACAGTTTTTTTATTACAGCGTTTACACCTTAAAATAAATTTGTGAATTTGTTCTTATATAGTAAGTCAATATGGTTAAACAAAGATTTATAGATAAATAAAGAAAAGGATTAATACAGTATATACTCGAGTATAAGCTAAGTATTTTAGCCCTTTTTTTAAAGCAGAAAAGGCCCCCCTCGGCTCATACTCGAGTCACTCCCCCCCCCCCCCAGTGTCTCTCTAACACTCCCCGTGTCTCTCTAACCCCCCCGTTTCTCTTTCCTCCCCCCTCCTCATCCTAAACCCCCCTCCTCATTCTAAACCCCCCTCTTGACCCGGTCATTAGCATATGCCGGATCCCAACGCAGGTAGGAGCGTGGAGGAGCGGAGGAAAAGCTGAAGATGGAGGTAACTGAGGGGAAATGGAGAGGGGGAGGTATTTAGAGGGGTAAAGTGAGAAGGGGTTTAGAATAAGGAGGCGGGTTAGAATGAGGAGGGGGGTTTAGGATGAGGATAGGGAGTTTAAGGATGAGGATGCGGAGGGTTTAGGATGAGGATGGGGGGGTTGAGGATGAGGATGGGGGGTTGAGGATGAGGATGGGGATTGAGGTTGAGGAGGGGGTTGAGGAGGGGAGCTGAGGAGAGAGGTTGAGGAGGGTGGTTTAGGATGAGGATGGGGGTTGAGGAAGGGGGATTGAGGATGGGGGGATTGAGGATGGGGGGTTGAGGAGGAGGGGTTGAGGATGAGGATGATGGGTTGAGGTTGAGTAGGGGGGCTGAGGAGAGAGGTTGAGGAGGGGGGTTTAGGATGAGGATAGGGGGTTGAGGAGGGGGGTTTGAGGATGGGGGAATTGAGGATGGGGGGTTAAGGAGGGGGTTCAGGATGAGGATGGGGGGGTTAAGGATGAGGATGGGGGGTTGAGGATGAGGATGTTGGGGTTGAGGTTGAGGAGGGGGGTTTAGGTTGAGGAAGGGGATTGAGGAGGGAGGTTGAGGAGGGGGTTTAGAATGAGGAGGGGGTTTAGAATGAGGAGGGGGGTTGAGGATGAGGATGGGGGTTGAGGTTGAGGAGGGGGGTTGGGGTTGAGGTTGAGGAGGGGGGCTGAGGAGAGAGCTTGAGGAGGAAGGTTTGGGATGAGGAGGGGGGATTGAGGATGAGGGACAGGGTTGAGGATGAGGAAGGAGGTTGAGGATGAGGAGGGAGGATGAGGAGGGGGTTTAGAATGAGATGGGGGTTGAAGTTGAGGATTGGGGGGTTTAGGATGAGGAGGGGGGATTGAGGATGGGGGGGTTGAGGAGGGGGGATTGAGGATGGGGGTTGATGATGAGGATGGGGGTTGAGGATGGAGGGGTTGGGGTTGAGGAGGGGGTTCAGGTTGAGGAAGGGGGTTGAGGAGGGAGGTTGAAGAGGGGGTTTAGAATGAGGAGGGGGGTTGAAGTTGAGGATTGGTGGGTTGAGGTTGAGGAGGGGGGTTGATAATGAGGATGGGGTGTTGAGGTTGAGGAGGGGGGTTGAGGAGGGGGGTTGAGGAGGGAGGTTGAGGAGGGGGGTTGAGGATGAGGAGGGGGGTTGAGGAGAGAGGTTGAGGAGGGGGGTTGAGGATGAGTAGGGGGGTTGAGGATGAGGAGGGTGGTTGAGGATGAGGAGGGAGGATAAGGAGGGGGCTGAGGAGGGTGGTTTAGGCTGAGGAGGGTGGTTTAGGATGAGTATGGGGGGTTGAGGATGAGGATGGGGGTTGAGGATGAGGAGGGGGTTGAGGTTGAGTAGGGGGTTGAGGATGAGGAGGGGGGGTTGAGGAGGGTGATAAGGGAGGGGGGAAGAGACACAGGGAAGGGAGAGGGGGGAAGAGACACAGGGAAGGGAGAGGGGGGAAGAGACACAGGGGAGGGAGAGGGGGGAAGAGACACAGGGGAGAGAGAGGAGAGAAGAGACACAGGGGAGAGAGAGGGGGGAAGCAAGAAAAGGGCACACAAGAGGGGGACACAGAGGGCTTAAGAGGGACACAGGGGGCAGCACATTTCCCACCCTCGGCTTATACTCGAGTCACTCATTTTTCCCAGTATTTTGTGGTAAAATAGGTGCCTCGGCTTATACTCGGGTCGGCTTATACTTGAGTATATACAGTAAGTATAAATTCAGCAGGAATAATGGTGTGGTAAAAAACCCTCAAATGTTAATTATACCAAGCAGTCTCAATTTTAGTTTTGTCCTAATAGGTTTTTAATAATAACTTGCTGAGGTCCATGAAAATGTTTAGTATTGAAGTATCATTAATTAGGACATGTTGGGAAAAGTTACTTGAAAGTATAATTTTATTTGTAGAGAGAATCCAAATGTGAACAGTATTTTAGCTCCAAAAGTATTGAAGAATAAACTCAATGGAAGAGATTAAGAGGGAGATTAAGAGGGAGAAATAAGTACAATTTCTCAGAAGGCATGACATTATTTAGGAGATGGATTACTAATGCGACAACACATCATCAGTAGGGTAAATCTAACCAGTCTCACAACGGTCTAATCCCAGCTCACGTTACCTATTAATGGGTGAACAATCCAACACTTGGTGAATTCTGCTTCGCAATGAGAGGAAGAGCCAACTTGAAGGTCAAAATGGAAAACAGTGTTCAAGACCTCTATCTATAAACTATGTTTAAACATGCCTCTGTAAAAAGAAGGCTTTGCGAAGGCTTATTTAAGCCAAACACTTAGGTAGACAGAATGAGCAGACCAGAACTCCCTTTTCCTTTCTTATGCTATGAAATATATGATGTTTCTATATTTATGTTTCCAGCTCCAATAAGGAATGCTGTAATATATTATACTGGATATGCTTCAGATGGTCTATGAGAACACCTCAAAACCATAATCCTGCAGACCTCTGAAGAGGTCCTAGGGTTCTCCACAAAGAAGAACAAAGGCTGGTTTGACGAAAACAATCAGGAGATCCATTAATTACTGTTGAAAAGCAGTTCTGCTCCTCAAGAGCATCTCGTTCAGCCGTCCTGCCCTAAAAAGGAAGCAACCTTCTGTCTTTTGTGCAGCAACTTCCAATCAAAGTTTAGAGAAATGCAGAACCAGTGGTGGACTAACCTTGTGGAAAGAACTCATGTCGGCGACTACAGGGGATTTTATGAAGAGCTGAAGGCGGTTTCTGCTCCTTCACACCTGGTCCAAAGCCCATTAAGCAGTGCAGATGGTCAAACACTCCTTACAGACAAGGAGTGGATTCTGAAATGGTGGTCTTACCACTTTCAGACTCTATTCTGCGCCAACCGCATTCCACAACAACAAATGAAAACAGAACTGGATGAGATCCCTACTCTTGAAGAGACTGTTCAAACTATTTAGCAGTTAAAGAATGGTAAGACACCAGGAGTTGATAGGATCGCAGCATAGATCTGGCATTATGGGGGCCCAGCAATGCACGCTAAGCTCCATGAGCTATACAAGAAGAAGGGAGAAAAGTAAGACTGCTCCAATTCCCGGGGGATAGCTCTGTTCTCCATCGTGGGGAAACCCCTTATAAGAGTACTCCTCAACAGACTGGTGCCCACTATCACAGAAGAACTCCTCCCGGAGAGTCAGTGTGGCTTTAGAGCCAACAGGAGCACTATCATTATTGGTCAGTCCGAGCTGAATACAGTGCACTAATTCACCTACCTGTGTTACATCATTTCCTCGGACGCTAAGATTAACAAGGAAATTGACAACAGATTGGCAAAGGCAAATGGTGCATTCGGCAGGTTATATAAAAGGGTTTGGAACAACAAGCATCTGAATAAATGCACCAAGGTCAATGTGTACAGAGCTGTCGTGTTGACCACCCTGCTGTATGGCTCTCAGTTGTGGGTTACCTACTGCCATCACCTACAACTTGTTGAGCACTTTTATCAATGCTGTCTCCGCACCATCCTCAACATCCACTGGAATGAACACCAAGTCCCAGAACAGGCGGGAGTCACCGGCATTGAGTCCATGCTGTTGAATACACACACATCTTTAGGATGGAGGGTGATCGGCTTCCAAAGATTGTGCTATATGGTAAGCTCACCACTGGGAATTGTGACAGATGAGGACCAAAAAATAGGAACAAGGATTGACTAAAACAGTCCCTTGATGCCTGTCACATTGACCATCATCGATGGACGGCTTTAGCTTCAGACCTGGAAAAGTACCATTCACCAGGTTGTCTCCTCTTTCGAGAGGAAAAATCGTGTCACTGCAGCACCCAAACAAGAGCAAGCCTTCCCATGCAATCACTGTTGTCGAGTCTGCCTGTCCCGCATTGGTTGCATGGGAATGCTTGCTGCGGGCTCTCTAAGCCACCAGACAGCCCACAGATGTGGAAAACACCCCTTTTAAATCTGCGTTTGCAAAGCCAAGCCAAACATACTGCATATGTTATTTATGTTATGTAGGCATTGTGGGTTTCAGTATGCTGAAGGACAATGATAAGTTTTAAGAACTTATGGAGTATAGAAAAGGGTATTTGGAACTTAAGTTGAATTAGAGGGAACCATTTTTGATTGTCAAACTTAAAATGCTTAAACCCAATGGACTGAATGAAATGTTTGATCTGGTATAATTTGTATGAATTTGATTTTTAGGATGAAAGAAGAAACTGGAAATATGAGTGTGAGTGGGGTTTCTTCTCTTCTTCCTATTTTTCCCTTTTTTGAGATGAAATACATATGTTTAATATTTTTAGTGTTTATTGTACTTGACATTGGATTTTAAGTTGAATTAATTAGGGATGTAATTGACGTAAAGGAGTATGAAGCTATATTAATTGTTATGTAGATCTGAATAGCCTGAAGGGTGACAATTTCCTATTGGAAAAACTGTGCTTTGCTGGTTAGTTGGATAGCTTAAGGAATATACCCCTCTATATCATTGATACACAGGGGTTCCAGGTAACTGAACCCATGGATGCAGATAAAATTCCAATTATTGCTTTTGTTGGATTATATTATTAAGATTAATAATTTTCAACATAAGGTCCCCTTCCAGTTATTCAAGAACCACCGCTCGCGCACTCAGGGTTGTCTATGGCATACGATTGCATTGTTAGTTAAATTCAAAGCACTTTGTATTTGTTTATTTTTGTATTTATTTGTTTTATTTACTAAAACATTTTGAACATTTCTAGTTTGTGGCGATTTCAAAACTTACAAAATCAGAACTGCTGTGATCTAACAGAGTTGCAAAAGCACTCCATTGTAAAATGCCTTTCAATCTATTACAGATACAGAATTATAACTTCTGTGCAATTCATTTATAGTTTTATTGTATATTTGCACTCCATCGTAAAATGCCTTTCAATCTATTACAGATACAGAATTATAACTCCTGTGCAACTCATTTATAGTTTTATTGTATATTGTGCAACAGCAACATTTTCTTTATTGCCTTCTGTATTGTGACATTTATGTTTGTTGTAACAAATTTACAGTCCATTTACGAGATACACAAGAGAACCCAAGTCTGATATCACTGAATCTAAAAGCAAGTAAGAGCAGGGCAGATCGCCCACACCATTGCGTAACATAAAATAAAAGATAAAAACAATATAATATTTTTTGCCCTCACATTGAGTAAAGTTAGCAGATCTGAATTATTTGAAGCATTACATTTTTCCTTGTTCCTTCCTTGCTTTGGTAAATTGGACCAAAACATCTGTGGTCAATTGTATTCACTGAAACCCCATTCCAAATACACAAGGACTCCTGCAAGACCCTCCTAACTCTTTTCATAATAACTATATGGTCACTTAACCATATGTTTCTGTTCTAACTGGTCATCAACTGCCTATTAAAGGCCCTCTGTCACTCTAATGTCTTCCCAAAATTTCAAGTAAAAAAATTAGGAAGGGGGTCCTCAACAAACCTCTATGGCATCTTTCCACCCACCACAGGGGCTTTTATTCCTTTTTTATGCTGAGGCCAATTACAGCATGTTGAAGATGAGAACCAAAGGCTTCAATCAAGACTGAAGAGATACAAATTTTCAATCCACATGGATGTGCCTGCTTATCTAGGCTGAAGAGTGAGGGCAAGGGCTTGGATGATCATCACTGGAGGGCATTCATGATGGGAAATGTGTATTTTTGCCCCCTTTTTATTGTTCGCAGTGATTTCTGTGGTTTTGTAGTGTATAGTTATTTTTGTAGTTTTGTATTGTGTAGGGACTGTGGAGGACTGTGCCCCCTATGGGAGATTTGGTTACAAGAAATTAGAGTTTGGACCACTGTGGTGGTAGGAAGGGTGTCATGGGTCTGCTGAAGACCCCCATGCTACAGGGTCAATAGTAGATGCCATGGGGGTCCTCTTCACCTTTGTCAGTGTTTTTCTCTCTCATTATTCTTACTTTTAAAGAGCAAGATTCAAAAAATACAAAAAAGGAAACACACATCTAAGGCAGTATGTTGCAAATATTGGTCAGTAAAGAAAGTAATATGCTTACTTTTTCAATGTGTTCTATAAGCAGAAGAAGAAGTTCTCAATTTTCTTAATACTCAAACCTTCTTGTGTCTCTTTTTAACTCCTCATATGCCCAGAAACGAAACAAGCACATAGTGCATAACTACTTTATTAAATAATTAAACTCATAAAACCATAAAATGGTTCCTCCTGCTAATCCATCTCCTTCGGCACGTTGTGATTGGATCGCAGGTTAGGTGATGTCAGTCTGTTGTCAAAGGCGTTGTTCTCAATGTGTTTTACTAGTGCAACGTCTACTGAAGTGAGGCAGATGGATACTAGCCTCTCTTTTATAGGTCCCCTTGTAAATTATGAGAAATTCCTATTTTTCATTAAAAATCTCTTAGTCTTTTACTGGCAAATAAAGTATATATACTTATTCCTCTTTACTTTAAAGTCATGTTTAAAATTCTTGCCGTCATTTGAAAGTAAATAACATCCTATTTACTCATAATAAAGTACTTTGTTGCCACCTGGTGTTCATACTTAAACTGTTTTTTCAAAGCATAATTCCATAATCTACCCTTAATGTTGTAAAATCATTAAAACTTTTACAATTAAAATCAGCTTTAAGACCATTGTCATTTGCATCATGCTATCCAGTGAGAAAATAGTTTCCCCCTCTTTTTGTGATAATTTATTTGTAATGTCTCCTCCTCTACAGTCTGCTTTAATTTATGTTAGCCCAATACATTTTAGAATCCCTAAGATCTTTATTATGTTAGTCTTTAAACCTGATTTTCTAAATATTGTTTTAAGGGTTTCTGGCAAAAAAAATCTATTAAAATGTAATCCTTCATTAAAATATGCCAAGGTTTCTTAATTGCTTTATTAACTTGATATGCTGTTTGATATAAGCTAACATTGCTCCTGTCTGTTAATCTTCTTTATTTCCACTTTCCTTCGATTTATATTTCAATATAATTCTCCTGTCTAGGGGCACTAATAAATTCCACAAAATCTGCTGTAGTTACAGAGTGATTAAATTGAACAAGGCCGCAAGCAGAGGGCCGAAGCAGCAAGACCGTAAACTCTTCCCGTGACCGCTAGCAGTGGGCTGGAATAGATGTGGTCCCCATTAAAAATCCAATCCCGTAATTACGGAGTGCGACACAGGCCTTAATGCAATGAAAAGTGGGATGCCGGAAAATGATTGACAGGGGGAGATAATAAAGCTGCGTTCCACACGCCCATGCGTTGACCGTGTTGTAGATTCTCCCGAAGTAGCACACAGGTCCCGGAGTTGGAGGTTGGATAGAGAGAGAGAGAGAATAGGTGATATTGAAGAGCAGGTTTTTACACTTATCTTCTTTTCTCTTATCAGCAGAATTATTTTACACATACATTTTGATTACAGATATATATTGATTACACCTAATACAAATACACATAGAGTAAATTACACACATAGATACATTTAGAGCCAGGTCAACACATGCCACCACCACCACGCACACACAATACCCCAACAGTTAGCAATTACACATTTTTTTTTTACATCAGAAATATATACTTGTGTTCATTTATCCTTATTTAATTTTTGGGATTGATATGGTGGCAGGAGAGAAGAGGGGAGACTAGTGGAAAGGATGGGAGGAGAATAAGGGAGAGGCGAGGAGAAGAGAGAGGAGAGAGAGGTGCCCACGGGGAGTGTTGGGGAGGAGGCAGAAGAGAAGGAGGTTAAGGAGGCGGTGGAGAATGAGGTTGAGGAGGAGGTGGAGGAGGTTGAGGAGAAGGTGAGTGGAGGAGGAGAGGAGGAGGGGGGTGAGAGAGTGGGAGAGGAGGACATGGTACACAGTGTGGACTGAGAGGTGGGTGGGCAGGTTACTGTGAGCGTCTCGATATCCTTTCAGGGAGTAGGAAAATATGGCCCGAGCCTAGGGACCAGGCATGAAAGGAGGTAGAGGCCCAGTGACAGCAGTGGGCATGGCGGAAAAGGGATGTGAGGTCTGTGAAGCACAGGTTCAATGAAGTCAGGGTCCTGATAAGAAGGAAGATGGCCAAGGAGATGGCCGCAGCCTCAGCAACAAGTGGTGGCCCCAGAGTGACCGTCATCTACAATGAGTGGGAGAGAGACCTCAAGGACCTACTGAGCCAGGTGCCCACCGCTAGAGCTTCAGGCCTGGTGGCCCAGCAGGATCCAGCCTCCATGTCAGGTGAATATCACATACACTAACATGCCACCACATGTACATCACACACACTACACATGTACAAGATGACCAACAAGGACACTGACATGTCAGAGCTCCATGGAATTTACAAGGGATAGATGTATCAGTCATTAAATCCATGAGTCTGACAAATCACTGTCTTCAGTGGGCACAACAACAGTAATAAACCAATAGCCAGTCCATGTATGGGTGTGCCCACTGCAGCATATGCAGTCATAGACCGCAAACAGAATCAAGAGAGAGTTAGGAGCCAAGATCAATCAAGATCAAGAACCCAACAAATGATAGCTACTCAGAGTTGCACTCACTGTAGGTGAGATTCATTGTGTGAAAGAGCACAAGATTCTATGTTAATGTGATCAATTGCTCTATTTAAATTTCAATAAGAACAGTTAAACATATGCAGTCTAAGGTTTGTCTACAGACACAGTGATGATTAACAGCCTCAACAAATATTTCACATATTATGGTTTAAATGCTTACAATAATGTAATCAGCCAGCAGTTAAACACTCAATTAACATGGAATCTTCTGTTGTGTCACACAATGAAGAGTACTGATAATGAGGTCAATGGTCCTGTAAGTGATTCATACAGGTTCAAGCCTAGATGTCAGATAATTAAGTAGGAACAGGAACCAATGTTTTCTTCAACATCATTAACAAATATCCTTTTCTTTTCTCGTTTTTCTTTTTCAACTTCACGGAGGTCTGGGTCCAATGGTGAGCCAGAGACGGAGGCAGGATCCAGCGCAGAGGGAGGAGACACCAGCACAAGCCCTGGTGAGAAGGATTCGACCCCACTGCCCCCCTCCTCCTGCAGCTTCAGCCATCACCAGGGCACACGTATTGAAAAAACAATAGGGGCATGCCCCCCACCTTCTCCTCCCCCCTGAGGTTCGTCGGCCTGGTTCCCACCACCAGGTTACCACCACCAGAATGGAGCCAGACACCAGCCAATAAACAGCCCCTCCCCACCGGGCTACCACCTCTGCCACCTCCTACACAACCACCAATGGGCCCTGCAGCCACAACCCCCATCCCCACTACCACCTAACCAGGCTGCTCAGGAAGAGATGCTGGCCATGTTGAGGCAGATCCTGGACTGTCTGCAGGGGATCCAGGCCAGTATCTCCTCCAATCACCGCGACCTTGTGAGCAGCCTGGCCAGGCACAAAAGGGAGGAGAGGAGGCATCATCTCATGACTGAGTTCTACCTTGCTGGGCTGCTGAGGATGAAGGCGGGTCAGAGCGTGGCATACTGCATCCGTTGTCATCTGCTGTCATGCTGTGGCTTGCCTTAATCCCTAGCAGCCCCGTCTCATCCACCCCAGAGACGTCCCCCGCGCACCACAGTCCGGTCCCTCCTCTCCTCCCCCCATGCCTCCACAACTGCCACCAGCACCGCCACTGGTTGTGCCGCTGCCTCACGGGGGGGGGGGGGTGCCCGCAGCACCTGTGAGATGGTGATCGTCCACAGGGGATTGAGGCCCTAATGCTAGGCAGAGGAGGATGTACAAGCTGCCCTCTCAACAGCACTCCTCAGTGACAATCTTTTGATCCCAATGTTAAACTAATTTATCCTGGCTACATAGTTTTGGATCTTGGCCTATGTGATGGTGATGTTTTGTACGCAGATGGATACCTCCCATCACATGGTCCATGATCCCCTTCTCTGTGGACACTTAGGGTTCTGTTGAACATGTCACCAATTGATGGTTACTGAGGAATGCTTTTGAGAAGAGATGCTGCAGTCCCCATAATTTTTATGGCCTTATTTTGCAGGTGTTATTTTTTTTGTTTTGTTTTCGTTAGGTACAATTCAGGTCCATGAAGGCATCTTCTGCATCTGCAAGCATTGTGAAGGAAATGTATGATGTTTAAGGTTTTCCCAGTGCCTCTCAGGTAGATATTCCTTTAATGACAGCCCCCCTTAACATGTAATTAAAGCTATCATATAGCCAGATATGTAAGACATGATTGTTGTTAGCTTAAATGTAGACTAATACCGCTATGGCAGTGGACTTGCAAAGTATCACAATGGCATACTATGACAGCCAGTATTAATATATGCATTAGTGAGATCCTGACCTCAATATCAATCTGAGAACAGATCCTTGGGTCTGATGTAGTGATGTCCCGAACAGTTCGCCGGAGAACTATTCGCGGCGATTTTCGCATGTTCGCGTTCGCGGAGAACGGCGAACACATGCGCTTTTCTGTCCGCCACCTATTCTTTATCATTGAGGAAACTGTGACCCTGCACCTTACAGTCAGCAGACACATTCCAGCCAATCAGCAGCATACACTCCCTTCCAGGGACTTCCATCTGAAGGACAGTATCCATTTAGAATCATTCTGAAGCTACATTTGTTGAGAGAGGACATGTATTCTACCTGCTGCTGATTTAATAGGGAAATAGATAACCAGGCTGTGTATTTAGCTTTCACTACACACCTGAAGGACTCAATTGATATCTGCTGCAAGGACAGCAACCCAAAAAGCCCTTTTTAGGGCTAGAACATAATTTATTTTATTTTATTATTTTTTTCTGTGTAATCTAATTGCATATGCCTGCCTGCTAGCGTGTGTGTGAGGCCTATTGCATCTACTCTGCCAACTTTTGCCAGTGCACAGTGACATTCATATCTAGTGCTACCGTAGTGTACAGTGAAATAAAAAAACCATTTTTTGACTGTAATCGATTGAATATCAGTTGCCTGCCTACAGGCGTGTGTGTGAAGCCTATTGCATCTACTCTGCCAACTTTTGCCAGTGCACAGTGACACTCATATCTAGTGCAACCGTAGTGGACAGTGACATAAAACAACCCTTTTTTGACTGTAATCGATTGAATATCAGTTGCCTGCCTACAGGTGTGTGTGTGAGGCCTATTGCATCTACTCTGCCAACTTTTGCCAGTGCACAGTGACACTCATATCTAGTGCAACCGTAGTGTACAGTGACATAAAACAACCCTTTTTTGACTGTAATCGATTGAATATCAGTTGCCTGCCTACAGGTGTGTGTGTGAGGCCTATTGCATCTACTCTGCCAACTTTTGCCAGTGCTCAGTGACACTCATATCTGGTGTCACAGTAACTTGCACGTATAGTACCATTAATCGTAAAATAAAATGACAGGCAGAGGCAGGCCACCCCGCAGGGGCCGTCGTGGTCGTTGTGCTGTGATTCCCTTTGGCCCTAGAATAATGCCCAGGTTTCAGAGGCAACGTACCCTGAACTTGAACAGTTCTGAGGACATGGTTGACTGGCTAACACAGGACACCCAATCTTCTACAGCTTCCGCTCGGAACCTAGACGCACCATCCTCCTCCAGATTAGCTTCGGGCACCTCTCCAGTTACCACTCGCCCGCCTGCCGCCACCACCAACACTAGCACCACAGCCGCTTCACTTGATCCGTCAGCAGAGTTATTTACACATCCGTTGGAAGAAATGAGTGATGCACAAACATTAGTGCCAGAGGATGTAGATAACAGGGATATGCCCCAGTCAGGCAGCATTACACACATGGACGTACGGTCTGATGATGAGGATGATGTTGTACCCGGTGCTGCTTCCTTTGTTGAGATGTCAGGTACAAGTGAAGTGGTTGATGATGACGATGCGTCCGTGGATGTCATGTGGGTGCCCGCTATATGAGAAGAAGAACAGGAGGAAAGTTCAGATGGGGAGACAGAGAGGAGGAGGAGACGAGTTGGAAGCAGCAGGAGGTTGTTGAAAGTAGCTAGTAGCACAGTCAGACAGCAGGCATCGGCACCCGGGGTCAGCCAGACAGCAGGCCAGTCAACGCATGCTGTTGCCACCACCAGAATGCCGTCATTGCAGAACTCAGCAGTATGGCAATTTTTTCGTGGGTCTGCCTGTGACAACAGTGATGTCATTTGCAACCTGTGCGAAAAGTCGTGGGAAGTCCAACACCCACCTAGGTACAACTTCTTTGCGAAGGCACATGATGTCACATCACAAACGCCTATGGGATCAACACATGAGTACAAGCAGCACACAAAGTCAAAGCCGCTATCCTCCTCCTGGTCCAGCATCTTCAGCCACGTCAACCACTGGTGCCCTGCTTGCCCCCTCTCAACCATCCGCCACTCTGTGTCTCGCCCTGAGCAGTCCCTGCTCATCTGCCCACAGTCAGGTGTCTGTCAAGGACATGTTTGAGCGTAAGAAGCCAATGTCACAAAGTCACCCCCTTGCCCGGCAACTGACAGCTTGCTTGTCTTAATGCTTAGCCCGCCAGCTTTTACCATACAAGCTGGTGGAGTCTGAGGCATTCAAAACATTTGTAGCTATTGAGACACCGCAATGGAAGGTACCAAAATCTCTGTGCACAAAAGGCAATCCCCAACCTGTACTCGATTGTGCAAAAGGAAGTAATGGCATCTCTGGCACACAGTGTTGGGGCAAGGGTCCATCTGACCACGGATACCTGGTCTGCAAAGCATGGTCAGGGCAGGTATATCACCTACACTGCGCATTGGGTAAACCTGGTGACGGCTGCCAAGCATGGAATACGTGGCTCTGCAGAGGAGTTGGTGACACCGCCACGACTTGCAGGCAGGCCTGCTGCCACCTCCTCTACTCCTCCCACTCCATCCTTTTCCATATCTTCCTCGGCTGAGTCCTCTTCTGCTGCTGCTATGTCTTGCTCCACATCAACGGCACCCCCCCCCCCCCAGCTCCACACGCACTATTCCACATCCCGGATACGGCAGTGTCACGCCGTCTTGGGGTTGACTTCCCTGAAAGCCGAGAGTCACACCGGACCAGCACTCCTGTCCGCCCTGAACGCACAGGTGGATCAGTGGCTGACTCTGCACCAACTTTAGATCGTCAAAGTGGTTTGTGACAAACGGAAGAAATTTGTTGGCGGCATTGAATTTGGGCAAGTTGACACATGTGCCGTGCATGGCACATGTGTGTAATCTGATTGTACAACGCTTTGTGCATAAGCACCCAGGCTTACAGGACGTCCTGAAGCAGGCCAGGAAGGTGTGTGCCCATTTCAGGCGTTCCTACACGGCCATGGCGCACTTTACAGCTATCCAGCGGCGAAACAACATGCCCTCGAGGCACTTGATTTTAGACAGCCCGACACGTTGGAATTCAACAATCCTAATGTTTGAACGCCTGATCCAACAAGAAAATTACGTTAACGAGTATTTGTATGACCGGGGTGCTAGGACAGCCTCTGCGGAGCTGGGGATTTTTTTTGCCACGTTACTGGACGCTCATGCGCAATGCCTGTAGGCTTATGCATCCTTTTAGGGAGGTGACAAACCTGGTCAGTCGCACCCAGGGCACCATCAGCGACATCATACCATTTGAGTGCTGGATCAGGCCGTAGATGAGCGTGAAGAGGAAGAGTTGTGGTCACCATCACCACCAGAAACAGCCTTATCAGCATCGCTTGCTGGACCTGCGGCAATGCTGGAAGAGGATTGTGAGGAAGAGGAGTCAGAGGAGGAATGTGGCTTTGAGAAGGAGGAGGAAGAGTAACCACAACAGGCATCCCAGGTTGCTCGTTGTCACATATCTGGTACCCGTGGTGTTGTATGTGGCTGGGGGGAAGAACACACCTTCAGTGAGGAACGGGACATGACTAGCTCGGCATCCAACCTTGTGCAAATGGGGTCTTTCATGCTGTCGTGCCTGTTGAGGGACCTTCGTATAAATAGGATGAAGGAGAACGACCTGTACTGGGTGTCCACGCTACTAGACCTCCGGTATAAGCAGAAAGTACCTGAAATGTTACTGAATTACCACAAGTCGGAAAGGATGCAGCACTTTCTAAATAAATTAAAAACTATGCTTTACACAGTGTTTAAGGGTGATGTCACAGCACAACGGCAATCTAACAGCGGAAGAGGTGAACATAATCCTCCTCCTCCCACGACCTTGCCGGCAAGGAGAGGACGCTTTACAGACGTGTTGTTGATGGAGGACATACAGAACTTTTTAAGTCCTATGCATCGCCACAGCCCTTCGGGGTCCACCCTCAGAGAACGACTCAACCGTCAGGTAACAGACTACCTCGCCATAACTACAGATATCGACACTATGAGGAGCGATGAACCCCTTGACTACTGGTTGTGCACGCTTGCCCTGTGGCCTGAGCTATCCCAATTTGCCATAGAACTTCTGTCCTGCCCCGCTTCAACTGTCCTGTCAGAAAGGACCTTCAGTGCAGCAAGAGGTTTTGTCACTGATAAGAGATGTCGCTTAGGTAAAAAAAAGTCTAGATTACCTCACCTTTATTAAGATGAATGAGGGATGGATCCCGACGGGACTGACAGTGGGCGATACATTCAATTAAAAAAGGCCTGATAGATGAGCTGCCTTGAGCTAATAATGGTCCACACGCTGCTGTATTTTATCCCTGAATGCCGGATGACTTGCGTGACTTATCCGCCACCAACTAGGGTTCAAGACGCAATGTTTTAGGGCACTTTCTGCCTGGCAAACTAACATCAATTTTTCTGGTCGCTGCAACAATACCTAATTTTTGCATTTAAATTATTTTTTTTTAGAAGGCGTACAGCATGTAATGAAAAATAAAGCATTTTTGAACAGTCTTGCATAACAGTTGTGCAAAAATACATATTTACAATAAAGACATTTTGTGAAAGTTAGCTGGCTATTCCTTCTTATTTTTACTTTTTAGGTTAATAGTTTTTCTTTTTTTTTACTGTGATTGCAATTTAAGAGATACCTAAAACATGGTAAAACAGACAATAGTAAAGAGTATATCTGCAGGAAACACCAAAGTCCTATTAGCTATCATCCCTCCAGCAGTATTAGCTTATTATTTACAATATCTAACCTGGGCAATCACCCTTGGGTTACCCTAGGGCAGGCTTCAGTAAGCGACCTCTCCTTTCCTGGGATGATTTTGCCGCCGGTTGCTTCTGAAGGGTCTCCAGGGCTCCCCCACTCCGGTCCTTCCCCCAGTGTCGCTTCAACCAGTAACAAATGTTTTATATTTGTAAATCGACCCAATGATCCCCCTTGATAGAGGTTTATCTTTACAAATTTTGGAGAACCAATTTAAGACCGGTGTCCCTTGTTTCTGGGTCAGGGAGTGTGTGATGCCTCAGCCTACAGTAGTTGTAATGTTCTGACAGCAGTAGCTCATGCTTGTCCCATCAGTTCCTCATAGGTGAGAATTTGGCCCTTTACTAACCAGTCTCCCAGTCTATCTAGTTTCCTTAAACTCCACCAGTGTTGTGATGTTGTGCTCATGTGTTTCGGGGCCTGAGGGTGGTCAAGAATTGGGGTCATTTGGGTAGATCCAGGGAACAAACCCGTGTTTTTCTTTGCCCATTTCCAGTATGATAGTGAGTGTCTGATTAGGGGGTTTGGCGAGTTTTTAGGGCTGTGAGTCAATTCTAATAGCCAAGCCACCTTGTCCCAGGTTAAGGGCCTTAAAGTGTGGTTCTCTAAATACACACAGGCCGGTTGATGACATATATAATGTGCTATTGGGAGGAAAGATAGGTGACGTAACAGGTATTAAACTGATAGGAATTAATAGTACAACTTAATACACCACTCCTATCTGGTGGCACCTTAGATTGCACGCGCAGTGCCCCAAATTTGAAGTGGGAGGACCGACCAAGCATCTGTTTCCATCTCCCTGTTCCAAAAATCCATGCCATATACACGTCCCGTAATAGTGGACGTAACAGGGATTAAACCGATAGGAATAGTATTACTTAACAGTACACACCTTATAATAACGCAGACAGAGGCAACGCAGAGAGAGGAGTCTGAAGAAGAGGAGTCAGAGGAGAAGGGGGCTTGGAGGAGGTGAAAGACCAAACACAGAAGGCGTCCCAGGGGGCTTGTTGTCACCTTTCAGGGACCCTTGGTGGCTGGGTGGAGGAAGAGACCTTCAATGACATCAGTGAGGACAAGGAACAGGACATGGCTAGCTTGGTATCCAACCTTGTGCAAATGGGGAGTTTGCTGTTGTGCAAAGGGACTGTTTGCGGTTGTTTGCGGTGCATTAAACGGGGAGATTGGTCTGTTACTGTGAAGCGTGTGTAACCCTTACACTACCTGATCGATACAACATCATACCTGATGTTTTAAAGCATGTTATTCCAAACAATTTAGGAATGTTAGGGGATTTATGCCCTTCATGGCTTAAAACCAGACTCTGCATCAACTATGTAATTTTCCGTGGGAGTTTTGCCATGGATCCCCCTCCGGCATGCCACAGTCCAGGTGTTAGTCTCCTTGAAACAACTATTCCATCACTATTGTGGCCAGAAAGAGTCCCTGTGGGTTTTGAAATTCGCCTGCCCATTGAAGTCTATGGAGGTTCGCCGATGTTCGTCCGTTCGCGAACATTTGATGGAATTCGCGTCCGCGGTTTCGCGAATTGAAAATTTGATGTTCGCGACATCACTAGTCTGATGTAAGTAACATTGAATCTGGCTGCTGACCTTTTTGACCTCTCCCTATTAACGGCGGTTTTTGCATCTGTTTCATTGAGCAGATATAGACAAGTCGTGAGTGCTATGCACATTAATGGTCTCTTCATTTAAATAGAGTGATTTCTGATAATCCTTTTATTCATCAGTTTCTTGTTGCTGTGGAGTAGTGACCACATGTGACCATGGTAGGTGCAAAGCATCATGCTTATTCTGGACTATGACCTTATCCCCTTTAGGTATCCCCTTTTTTTCCCAAGAGCCTCTTGCCTTCACAGGATCTGCCCACACCACACCCATGATATTAATGCACAGTTCTGTACATTTCTGACTGTGCTCTGTGTATGAAGCAAAGCTTTAATATACTGTTGTCAGTGTGTTTCAATAGTTGGGGTTTTGGGACATTCACATACATAGTTACTATGTAGGTTAATACATATCATAACAATAATATTAATAATACTAATCTCATACAACATAATATAATACTATATATATATATATATATATATATATATATATATATATATATATATATATAAAATGCAAAGTCCAATTTGTGATGTCGTGGAGTAGCAACATTGCCCTAAAGGCCCTGATAACAATATGACAGGTGATAATGTGAATTGAGTAATAGCAAAACACTTAATGGGAAGTCACCAAATGATAATGGGTATACATCTTGGCAGATGGCCCCAGTAATGGTGTGGGACTTTCCAGGATGGGCGTAGCGGAGATGGAGGTGAGTTGGCTGTTGCTCCATGTGTCCCTGCACAGACTCCATGTGTGTTTGCGGCCTGATGGGTTAGAGTAGATTAGTGTGATGTATATTCCCTTGTTCCCCTTCTGGGTCGCTACCTTGTGGTGGTGAGGGGGCTTGTGCACTTCAATGAAGCTGTGAGCTATAACATGTAGGGTAACTCTAGGTGGGCAGGTCATAGCAGAGAGGTCAGACAAATGGCAGTCCACTGGAGAAGGAACTTTGCGATGCAAACCTTGCGGAAAAGCACAGAGACATAGCTGAATGTCCATAGGGTCACAGAGAGTCAGACATGACTGAAGGACTGTACAACAAAATCTAAAATGTTCCCCTGGTACTTGATATATGTGATGGGGCGGTGTAATTTGGCCACTATTTTACGTTTCCCAATGTAGATGTAATGAGCGAGATGTAAATGCAATTATATTTATATTTCTGCGTCCACATTAGAGCTTCTGTGAGTGAGAGATGGTTAATATTGCAGCAGTTTCATGTTTTTGTGTTGCAATTTAATCAGGTAGTGTGTCTTTAGTTGCTTTATGCATGTTGCAGCAAGGCTTTTTTTTTTGCAGGGACGGATTTTGACAGCCTGTAGGGTTTTCCCGCCTGTAACCCGCAGATCGTTTGCGGGTAGCTAAAATAGGCCAATTTAATAGCAGTATCTTTTGCGGACTACTTTACGGCCTACAGTTTTTACAATCATAGCAATTTAATTGGGATCTAGGTTCACTATTCATTCAAGTCGTCATCTATCTCTTTTCCTTTGTGGTCTTTTACTAAAAAAATCCTTTATAGGTCCAACTTTGCTAAAAAAAAAAAAAAATCATTATCTGTGGAATTTCTCTTCATCAACCTAAATTCACCTCTAGAAATATTTTTTTATATTATTGTCGATGGTGTTGAATTTTTCTTAAGATATAATAGTCAGTGGATTTATGTAAATTTTAGTTTTACCCTCAGTATGTATGGCTAGATCTAAAAAGTTAGCCATTTCCTAAAGTTTCTGTTCTGCAATTATTGCAATTCTTATGGTTAAAGTTACCTATACAAATATCTAAATATATTAGACAACCATTTATTACATTACATTTCTTTCATTAAAGTGTCAATACATCTTGTCAACTTCAAAAGGAAGCTTGTTAAACTAACATAGAATTGGACCTGTCTCATTTATTATTTAACCCCAGGCTCTGCATATATTGTAAAGTTTATCAGTAGTTTTCTAAACATTAACAAAGCTTTAAACTTTGATGAAGTATATTGGTTTGGCTCAGTTATTGGCTATTTGCCAGTTGGCACAGATACCAGCCAGACTACATTCTAGGCCAAAATCTAATATGAATTATAGATTATGGCTCTACTAAGTAGAACAAATAGTTTAACTTACATTTTTTATATGCTGATGCTTTTTTTTTTTTTGCATCGTGCAGTCGTTTTGACTTTCAATTACCTCATGAACACACCATGCACATTTTTTTTCATGTGCATTATCATGCTGATCCATATGATTTTCTTGGCAGAAATACTGGAGTGGGTTGCAAGGTCCTTCTCCAATGGGCCACGGCATACAGCTTCTGGTATTCCTAGGTGGTCTCCGATCCAAGTACCGACCAGGCCCAACCCTGCAAGTTTGACACAAAGAAATATATGTAACGTGTGAAAATTATGACAGTAAGTGCCCTTAAATATATGTGTAACACAATAAAACGTATAAAATACTGTATATACTCGCCGAGTTTTTCAGCCCTTTTTTTTAAGACTGAAAAAGCCCCCCTCAGCTTATACTCAAGTCACCCTGCTCCTGCTGCTCTCTCCCTCCTTTGTGTCCCCCCCACCTCTGTGTCTCCCCCCTCCCCTGTGTCTCGTCTCCCCCTCTCCCTCCCCTGTGTCTCTTTCCCTCTCCCTCTCTCCCCTGTGTCTCCTTCCCTCCCTCTCCCTCGTGTCTCATCCCCCCTCTCCCTTTCCCCTCACTTACCCCCGCTCTCCCTTTCCCCTCACTTACCCCCCCCCCCTTTCCCCTCACTTTCCTTCATCAGCTGCTCCTCTGCGCTTCTTCTGGTTATGTCTGGGCCTGGCATATGCTAATGACGTGATGTCACATGCGCATCACGTCATTTGCATATGCTGGGTCCCGACGTATCCTCCTCATCTTCCTTCCTCATTCTCCCTTCTAATCACTTCCCCCTCTCCAATTATCCCCCCTCCCTTTTCTCTCACTTACCTTCATCGGCTGCTCCTCGGCGTGTCTTACGTCATGTCATTAGCATATGCCGGGTCCCGACACAGCCAGAAGATGCTCAGAGGAGCAGCTGATGAAGGTAAGTGAGGGGAAAGGGAGATGGGGAGAGGTAAGTAAGGGGAAATGGAGAGGGGGGTAAGTGAGGGGAAAGGGAGGGGGGTAAGTAAGGGGAATGGGAGAGGGGGGTACAGAACATGTTAGCACAATATAAATAAACAATAACAATAATAAGCCGTGATTGCTGTTCGCACTGAACCATTCTCATAAAAAGTGTTGTAAAAAATACATATTCACCAAATAATCACTAGATGGAGATATACTGCCTTATAACTACCTAGATTCACTTAAACTCCAACATGAAACAAAATATGAACTTTAACACAAAGAAATCTAAGGAGTTTGGTGGAAGCATATAAAAATCATGTGTAATATACTGTATGTAGAATATTTTTTTTTACAAAAAACTTGCAGTTGTCTTGCTAGTTTTACTTGACTATTATTTCATTTATCTCTGTAAGTAGTAGTTTACACTTAAATATTGTATCCTCTAACGTGCCTGACAAAAAAACTATCATGACTGAAACACAAATATACACAAAAAATAATTATGCCTTGTGGAGGAATAAACTCTTATTTGATCTTCAAGTAAGTAATAGATATTCAAAGTCAATGAATGTTGAAATAAAAAGAACAAACATATGTTAGAAAGAAAGGAAAGAATAAAATGTATGATCTTTGTAGACATGAGAAAAAAAAAAACATAATCTTTAATATGATTTAAAAAACTAAAGAAAATGATGATGAATAAAACTTAAAAATACATTCTAAAATAATATTGAATGGGAATGGCTATACCCTCTGAAGTAAGAATGAAAGTAATTTAAACTATATATAATAGTGGTTTTATTTAAATGGCCTTGCTTCTGTAAACATACTTTACAGTGAATAAAGCTTACATACTGAAATTGCTTTATATCAGCTTCTTAAGTGAGTTTATAATCCATCCTTATGGCTTGTAATATAATAAATTGAGGGGCGGGATAATACATCTCTACTCCCAGGACAGGAAGCAGGGGTGGATCTCTCTCTCTCTTTATATATACATATATATATATATATATATATATATATACAGTATATATATATATATATTGACATATATATAATATGCCAACTAACCAGGGTTAGTCAAAGATCATCAAGCTTAAGTGCACTCCATACAATATGTCAATCTAGTGAAGTAATTGTATACGTATAGTATAGTATAGTCTGTGGGCTTGAAATTTTCAACAGTTACAGAGCGATTCAATTGATCGAGCCCTCAGCTAACTGGCTGAAAACCTAAACCGCAAATCATACACCCTTAAGTAGCATTTCAGAGCATGATCATTATCAAATAAGCAAGGCAGTAACTACCAATTTAGAAACAGCCAATAGTAAATGAGAGCGTCATTATGACGTCAGTAAAGCATGATTAGCGTTTAGAAGACCGTTATGCGATCGGACTCAAAATAATAAAAATGAATGACTATACTGTTCTAAACCATGTGGATGGCCTGATATTTATTAACTCCTTGATTCCCGAGATTGAGATAACACCGAAATGAAACGTTAAAAAAAATATTTTTGATTGCAGATTTGAGACTGTTAATTCTAATGTCTTTCATCGCTTTCCCCTACGGACAGGTGTTTAACCCCTTTGCAAGTCCTATCTGGTACTCGTAGGATTTTTTTTCTACATTTTCCATTTACGGAATTGAATATCAAATTGCGATTATAACATTTGAGGAGGGAGGTTGAGGAGGAGGCTTGAAAGATCAGGTTTAGCTAGGTCGGAGTTACGATTTTGACAACCACAGGAATTTTCAGTCTGTAACCCGCAATTCGTTTGCTGGTAGCTAAAAGATGCCAATTCAATAGCAAATTAGTTTACAGTCTACATTACGGGCTCCAGTAACTAACAATTGCTCAATTGAATATTGGCCCAGATGTGATATCTATAATAGAATTGAATGCTTACATGTATTCCTCTGTAATGGACAACAAATAGCACTGTATATTTAATGTGTGGCGCTTAACGCATATTTTTATGGATTGGTGGTATAATGGTCTTCCATACCCCAAAGACCATTTCTTTTCTTAGAGCTAGCATATACTTCTCTAACTTCACAAAACAGCTTCCTTTATTGTATGTTAATATATGAAAGTTAGTTTTATAATTTTTCTGCAGAATTTTACCATTTTGCAATGTATCTAGCCAATTTCTTAAAAGTTAAACATTATGGATTATATTTATCAAAGTGGAAATACATGTGGTTAAAAAGTGTAGATAAATATCCCACTTCCTTTGTTTTCTGTGTGTTACCGTATATACTCAAGTATAAGCCAACCCGAGTATAAGCCGAGGCACCTATTTTACCACAAAATACTGGGTAAAATGAGTGACTCGAGTATAAGCCGAGGGTGGGAAATGTGCTGCCCACTGTGTCCCTCTTGTGCCCTCTGTGTCCCCCTCTTGTGTGCCCTTTTCTTGTGCCCCCCTCTCTCTCCTGTGTCTCTTCTCCCCTCTCCCTTCCCTGTGTCTCTTCTCCCCTCTACCTTCCCTGTGTCTCTTCCCCCTCTCCCTCCCCTGTGTCTCATCCCCCCTCTCCCTTCCCTGTGTCTCTTCCCCCCCTCCTCATTCTCAACCTCTCTCTTCAACCCCACTCCTCATCCTCAACCTCCCTCCTCATCCTCCCTCCTCATACTCAACCTCCCTCCTCATCCTCCACCTCCTCAACCCCCTCCTCAACTCCCCTCCTCAACCTTAACCCCCCATCCTCAACCCCCTCCTCAACCTCAATCCCCCTCCTCAGCCTCAACCCCCTCCTCAACCTCCCTCCTCATCCTCAACCTCCCTCCTCATCCTCAACCCCCTCCTCATCCTCAACCCCCTCCTCAACCTCCCTCCTCAACCTCAACCCCCCATCCTCAACCCCCCTCCTCATCCTCAACCTCCCTCCTCAACCCCCCTCCTCAACCTCAACCCCCAATGCTCAACCACCTCCTCAACCTCCCTCCTCAACCTCAACCCCCCCATCCTCAACCCCCCCATCATCAACCTCAACCCCCCTCCTCAACCTCCCTCCTCAACCTCAACCCCTTCCTCATACTCAACTCCCCCTCCTCATTCTAAACCCCCTCCTCCCCATTCTACCCCTCTAAATACCTCCCCCTCTACCTTTCCCCTCACTTACCTGCATCTGAAGCTTCTGCTCCGGCCTCCGCTCCTTCCTGCATCTTGACGTGGCGCATGTGACGTCACGCCATTAGCATATACCTGGTGTCGGCACCCGGTATATGCTAATGACGTGGCGCGCATGTGACGTCACACCATTAGCATATACCGGGTGCCGGCTGGCCGGTATATGCTAATGACATGGCACGCATGGGATGTCACGCCATTAGCATATACCGGGTGCCGGCACCCGGTATATGCTAATGACGTGACATCACATGCGCACCACGTCAAGATGCCGGAAGGAGCGGAGACCGGTACAGAAGCTTCAGATGCAGGTAATTGAGGTGAAAGGGAGAGGGGGAGGTATTTAGAGGGGTAGAATGAGAGGGGGGTTTAGAATGAGGGGGGTTTGAGGATGTGGGGGGGAGGAAAAGAGACACAGGGGGTTAGAGAGACACGGGGTGGTAGAGAGACGCGGGGGGGGGGGGGGTAGAGAGACACCGGGGAGGTGTTAGAGAGACACGGAGGGAGAGTGTCTCGAGTATAAGCAGAGGCCCTTTTTAGCCTTAAAAAAAGGGCTGAAAAACTCAGCTTATACTCGAGTATATACGGTAAATTGTATCCCAGTTTAAATAAATTGGCTACATAGAAAACATAGGAATTGGAGACATTTGTTATTTTATCCCTCTTATGCACATTTATGTCAATTTTTATCCACTTTGAACCTTGTTTTATGAAAAAAATGCACATATAAGGGACTTTTTGAAGGCTCTATTCTGGCTCTTATGTATTTTAACTGATTTTCTTTTTAAAAATCAGTTGAATAAAGTAACATAATATCATTCATATTTTTTTTTTATTTGCTTGGAAAGATAGAAATCCAATGGAGATGTTTCTTGGCAATTGTAAGCTTTTTCTTGATGGCTGCTCAGCTTATTTGAAAAAGAAAGCACTTTAAACTGGCAGTTTTGCATTTAAATAATTAAGAAAAGGGAGACGGTCATTAAAAATTGTTTGATGAGACGAGACAACTACCAAAATATGTTTTGCAATGCCAGTCCTAAAAACAGTAATGACTGTGAGTAAATATGTTTAGGAACACAGTGGGGTGGCAGATCGGATAACGTCTGATAAAGCCTCTGTTCTAATCCTCCTGTAAAGTCGGAGAAAACCCCTTACCCAGGACTCCTGGAGCTTTTTCTCTGCTAGTTAAACTTGTATTCTCTCTTTCCCAGAATGTATCACTTGCATATATTTCCTATTTCACATATAGAGATTTTCATTGGAATTCAAAATAGCTTCTTAACTACATGGAATGGCCATGGGTTTTTCAAATTAGTCTTGCAGCTACTACCTATCCATAACCTATCCATACTACCTATCCATCATTCAATGTAAACCTCCTTCCATGGCAGGGAAGATGTTATATAAAAATTATGTATATGGGGAGTTTATGACCCCTCCGCCTATGTTCCCCGGGACACCCCCTCAACACACAGAGGAACCGTTGTACCCATCACCCCTTGTGCTTTGAGGTGAAGGGGTCCATTAACCCCACGGGGGTCACAATGGAACCCTATGGGCCCTCTAACCATAATCATGGGGTCTTGATGGACCCCCATGACACCTAACTTAATCCATTACCACAGGGGTGCCTTTGGATCCCCATGGCACCCTATCTTCTACAAGGGATCCCTATGATATACAAGGGCCCCCATAGTCCCTGCCACTACCTCCTTAAAATTAACTAAGTTCTAAGAAGTTAGAGAAAATAAAAACAAATCTGTGAAAAATAATTACAAATAAAATAATTAAAAAAAAACGTAAAAAAAATTATCAAAAATAATGTACACCTGTTGAGGTGGATTTCTACTTATCCTCCCTTGTAAGACCCTATGGAAATGACCACCGACTCCCTGGTTCTCATTCTTCAGCCCTGGATAAGTGGGTACATCTATCTTGATTGAAGAAATCAGTTGTTTTCTTTCTTGATTAAATACCCTCTGCTCCTCTATTTGGACCACAGAAAAGGCTTTCCACTTTTAAAAAAATTGACTACGAAGTTGACTTATATACTAATTTTTATGTCTTCCGATTTGCACAAATATATGTCAATTATATTTTAGCCAATCAGAATCAAGTATTTGAATATAGGAACTGAGTAACCAATCAGAGAAGGCTACTTCCCCTTTTCTGATTGGTTAAAATTTAAAACCAATCAAAATGCACCGATTGATATCTGTGCATTTTGATTGGTTAGCCTTTGAATAATAAGAGGGCTCTATATTCCCCTATTTTTATTGATTGGCATTTTAGCCAATCAAAATATAATTTATTTATAGTGTTACCCTTCTCTGATTGGCTCTTAAAATAATCATTCACAGATAAGAATGTTAGCTCATATTTGTTATATTTAGTTAATTTCACAGGGTCTATGATTGTTGTTGTGGATCCCCATAAGGAGATAAGGTCCATGGGGATCCATAAAGAATGCTCTGATAGGGTGTTATAGCCTAATATACACAAGGGAACCCATATTTGTATTTATATTAGTTGCCATGTTAATGGGCTTATTTTATGTGCATGGGAGTCATTAGGGACCCATGGTTATAATTAAAATTTTCATTGGGGTCTATAGGGACACTCCTCATGTTAATGTCCCCCCAACTAAATTCATAAAGGGTGGATGGCTCGATGGTCCCTCAGATGTTGAACCAGGGGATACCAGGAGCTTGTAGGTGGAGAGGTCATAAACTGCTTGATTTTAACGCTCCATTTAAAGCAGTAATGGCTCATTAATTAAATTGGTTTTGGGCAATCATAGCAAAACTATGACACTATTAAGTTAGTAGGTCCTTAACAGTGTCAGCTTGTAGCAATCAAGACTTCTTTGGGGCATTTTTCTGCCATTAAGTGTGGTAGAAGGTTCCAGATGGCTTTTTGTAAATTAAGAGCACTTGGAAAGATTTCCCAGTAAACTTCAGAGACTTCAGATATCCTTCCAGGAGCCAAGTGATAGAGATTTTGAAAATATCTGTGGGACAGGTGATCGTTGCAAAGCAGGAAACTTGAACTACACGAGGGGAGAGGCTCGCAATGAGCGCCGAGGGTCCTCAGAGGAACAAAAGCCTTACATTGTAATGACTTCAAATTTTATTGCCTTAATTTTTTGACGGGCAATTCGCTAGTAAAAAATAATAAAGTTCTATGCTGTCCTGTAGCCACCAGATGGAGCACAAAAGCAGGAGTTCTAAACTACACCACAAATAATAAAAGAGAGTGCAAAGCGTTTACTTCAGACCGGTACAAAGGTGAGCACAGACCCCTCTCCACACATATTTTTCCAACTTATTTCCAGTGCTTGTCTCTTTCACTGAGTTTAGTAAAAGTAATAATATTAATATAATATGCATATTTTCCAATGCATTTAACCTTTATTTCAAATTGTTATTGGTATTTTTCTTGTAGGTTCTTTAATAGATTACAGTATATGATAAGTGTATTACAGTATATGATAATGAGGAATTCAGAGTTTCCCTGGGTGTTTTCCACCCTAAATTTGTCAGTATACAAATAGTGGGACTAATAAATGTTGAGTAAGTGTAATTTTTTAATTTATTACATGACAGCGGCGAGTAAATGAAATTTTAAAAAAACAACAGGGACAAGGGGAGTTTTTTCTTTAAAAACAGGGTAATTGTAAGGAATAAATCAATCCCAGTAAATTGCGTGATATATCAATATTTGTATGAATGTTTCTGTGATATAATATCTGATGAGATAGAAACTTTTACTAAGCAATTCCATACCTTTGCATTTGTCTGAAACCCCCCTTACCTTGCCTGCTCCCCCACCCCCAAAGCCTGGTTTTATTGCTTCTTATCTGTGAAATAACATTTGTCCATCCTTCTCATATTCTGTTGCAGTCTCTCCACAATCTGTGGGCCTCAGTCTCTTCTCTCACACTCTCTCTCTGGAACTACATTCACTTCCCTCCCCCCCTGCCCCTCACCCACCCGCCCCTTGTTTCTCTTGATTTATTGAGTCACTCAAATTTCCTACAGCTGATCAATTAGCAACATCTGATAACTATACCTAATTAATCCTCATGCCTTTTCCTTCCTCATTACATCCTGTTTTTTCCTCAAGCTTCTCTTCTCAACTTTTCCACATCATGTCTCCAACCTAACCATCTCACCTTACATGCTCTACTCTCCTCTTTTATGCTCCCATGAGCTACTCTTATTCCTCCATTCACCATCTCCTACCCCTTCTAAAGCTCAAAAGCAGAAACACTTCTGCAAGTCCAAATCCCACTTCCTCTCCCTCTCTCTCTTTCTTCTGCTGGCTTCTTGGGACATACCTCCTAACACAGGCCCCTCACCTCCCACTTGCAGATTATACTATCTGACCACTAGGGGCAGATAACATATTACATACTAGGATCACTTACCAAATTACTTTCTCAGTTGCTTTCCTTTTCCTTCTATATGAAAAACATTCTAACTTTGCATACCCTCCTACCTAATGAAACTTCACTTTCTTCCTGACCCTTGCTATTTCTTATCTGCCTTCCCCTTTAGATTGTAAGTAGAGAGTTTTCAATCTTGTAGAGTGCTTTGGGTAAAAGCACTTTCTACAAAGAAAAGTAATAATAATAATAATAATAATAATATAACTCTTATTGAGTGGATATACTTATTCCAAACTTCAGTCGAGCTGCAAGTTGCATTGAATCCTTAAGTTGTATAAATGTTCTCCATGCACTTATATATCATTTTCAAGTATATAAAGAGAAATTCTTCTTTAATATAGCAGCACAGTGTGCTTAGAGTTTCTGCCCATAATCTAGGAAGACACTCCTAGAATAGAGATCTCTCATATATTTATATAGAAGGGAAACTCCTTAAATTATTTTAAATAACAATCCCAGCTAGTGTCTTATAGTAGTAAAGGCAGGCTTTTATTAATTATAACTCCCATTTCTAAGAGTTAGCGTCCCATTTAAAAGGCCTATATACACTAGATCAATCTCTGTGTCTAGGGGCTTGACATGGGTTCAAATCACTTGTTTTCAAAGGGCTGGCTGGATTGTTAAAGAAATAGTATAAGCACTTTAGCAGGGGTGCATGGGGCATTAGACTAGGCCATCTAAGTACAGGATTCGCGGGCTCAATGCAGCTCGACCTCCGGATCTGTAACGCGCATGCGCACGCCTTGCGTGTTGACGTACGCTGCGTCGTTACTAGGGCCTGACGTGTTTCGACAAATGACGTCTTTATCAAAGGCGACGTGGCATAACACTGTTTCGAAGGACTATTTATAGGGATACCATTGCCTGGGCAACAAATAATATGGATAGGGAATCCATAAATCTCTATAAACGCTTTCAAAGTGTGATCGCTAAAATCTGGGGGCATTGGGTACTACAATAGTCTACTTTTGCTTAAAAAGAGAGGGCTGAGAGGATATAGCCAAGCATATAAGTATAGTAATCACTATAAGTAGCATAAACAGATATATATGCATAATGGGTATATATTATATGCATAATAGCATGTTTGAATATAGATCAAATCCATATATATAATATAGGAATACAATTGCCCTCAATTGCCCTGCTGATAAGTGAACAAGAAACTGCTTAAAATGTTGTTGAGGTCAAATCAATGTATTTTGTATACAGTCCTCCCTCGACATCAGCGGGTTTGACACTCGCGGATTCGACATTTGCTATCACACAAGACCTGACCAGGGAGCCCTGCGCTGAGGTGCAGAGGGGACGCTAAATCCCACCCCCTTGCCTGAAAAGTATGCTTGGGTCTTAGTAGACAGCCAACATGCAGCATTTACCTGCAAGGTGAGTGCCACCCACCACCTAGATCCCTTCCCAAGGGCCAAAACATGGGTAAAGTGATAGTTTACCCATGTTTTAGTTATTCACGTTTTTTTTTACATGGAACGGTACCCCTCGAATGTGGAGGGTTGCCTGTAATACATGCTAATCAGCTGTACAACATGGAGAATACCATACCTCCTTCTCAGTGTACCAGAGTAATACAGTTTTTTAGGGAACACAGCATGACATACCATCATATAACTATAAATCTATCTATCTATCTATCTATCTATCTATCTATTTTGATTACCAAACAAAGATATACAATGGCAGGTTAGTGGTATAGTCAAACATAGTTAAGCAATTTAAGCATGCCTGGTAAAATCACAAGGCTATCATGAGGCTACATTGAGACAATCTTTCAAGTAGATAGAATGGGCACACTAGATGGCCCTTTTGGTTCTTATCTGATGTCAACTGTATGTCTTTGTGTTAGTCTTTAATATTTAGTTGTAGACTACATTGTGGTATGATCTGCATGCATTAGGTTGTACAGTACCTTGCAAGGTATGTTTTTCCAACTGTCCCAAGCTTTTTATCCCACATTCCAGCAATCACCCCCTTCCTGTTCTCTGCACTGCCCTCCCCTATGTGTTGAATCACATAGTTGGCTAATGGACTTGGAGCAGCTTATATTCCATGAACACCAGAATGCTGCATTCATCAGACGTTGTGGACCATGAGCTGTAAATATGGAGTATTGTGAAAAAGCAGATCTGTGCCACAGTGTTATTTATAGTTGAAGATATGTTAGGTAGTTTGCAAGTGAAACTTATATTAGACAGGAGACCCCCATTCTTTGCTGGGCCCCATATAATACAACCCAATCTGCTTTCCCCCGAGAATGGGCCTAATTATGAACAACTTAGATCAGTGGTTCCAGAACAAACCGAATGATTAAACAAAAACACTTAAATATTGCCGAGGTGCCGTGGTTCTGTGTGGACTACTTGAATAGTGCTGTGGGTCTGGGCCAACTACCTAAAGGTTTGTCCCCATGATCTATAAAGTAACGCTTTTTTGTGCCTCCAATTATTTTCAGCATCAGAGTCTTCTCTAGGAAATCCAGTCTTATCATGAAATGGCCAAAATATTTGAACTTTAACCTCCTGAATAAATATTCCAGTGAACACTTTGTCTTGATTTCCTGTAGGATAGATTGATTGGACCTTCTTATAGTCCAATGAATTCTAAGGAGATTTCTCCAACACCACAATTCAAATGTGTCAATTCTACAGCACTCGCACTTCTTTATGGTCCAGCTCTCACATCCAAATGTTACTACTGTGAATACCATAGTTTTAACTATGCAGACCTTTGTTGATAGTGATATATCTGTATTTTTTAATATCCAGACTTGCCATATCTTTCCTCACAAGAAGCAAACATATTTTAATTTCATGGCTGCTAAAGAGATTTTGGAGCCCATCTATTTGCCACAAACTGAGATTGCTCTTTGCCATGATCTTCGTCAACATACGTATTTTAGGTTGTTGACATTTCTCCCAGCAATTTTAATTCTGGCTTTGGATTAATCGAGTCCAGCCTTATGCATTACATATTCTGCAAATAAGTTTGATAAATAAGGTGATAATAAACAAACTTGTCACACTCCTTTCCAGATCTTGAATAATTTGGTTGTTACATGTTTGGTTCTGACTATGGCTTCATGGTCCACATACAGATTCCTCAGGAGGCAGATGAGATGGTCTGGAACCCCCAAGAATGTACCACATTTGTTGTGATCCACATAGTCAAAGGCTTTAGAATAATCTATGAAGCAAAGATAAATGTAGATATTGTACATCTAGTAATTCTCGGTCCATATATCGTATATAAATCCAGCTTGCAGGATTTTAAGGTGGCTTTTAAAATGAGAGCCATTGCTTAATAATTGGAGGACTCTTTGGCACTGCCTTTTTTGGGGGGGATTGGAATATAGACTGACCTTTTCCAGTCTGCTGGCCATTGTTGCATTTTTTTAATTTGTTGGCATAATGCAAGCAACACTTTCACAGCATCGTCTTCTAGTTTAACTGGGATTCCATCAACTTCTGCTGCTTTATCAGCAAGAGTTCCTATATATACTCTTTCGAAAAACAACATTGGAAAGTAACAGACAACATCAGCTGAGAAAAGACGATGGAACACAAGAGAGATGAATAATTGTGTATAAAAGTTAACAACATATAGGCTGTTTTTATTTTCCACTTTCTAAAACATTTTGGCCATTAAAAACGACCATTAAAGATTTTCATTATTCAAAAGACAGTATAGAAAAAAAATGAATACATTGTCCTTTGATACTTTGTGCTCTGCTGTAGTATAGATTGTGACTATATGAACAAAATAATCTAGTATCTAGGCACTTCTGTACTTCCTTTAATGATTTGTATTATTTTAATTTAATTTGTATAATATAGAAATAACTAGCGACTTGCCCGTCAAAAATTACGGCAAAAAAAGTTAAGCCTGGAAATGCTGTTCGCCACACAATTTACGGGCGTCATTTTTTTTCTTGCATAGCCGTTCTGAGACCGCCAAAAAATGCCAATTCAACAGCAAATTAGCTTTTAACCTCACTTACATGCTTACAATTTTTTTGAAGCCTGTAACTCGGAAGTCGTTTGTAGCCTCTCCCCCCTCTCCATTTCGGGTATAGCTTCTTGCGCATTCATCGCTCATCGCGGGCCTCAGTGTTTCTACATATTGACCAAAAAAATAAGCTACGAGTGGACACCAGATTTACATACAGCCTTATTAAATTGCTATTCCGCAAATTCTAAAGGGCTCTATATAAGCACATTGCATATTTGTTTACAGAAGTTTTTAGTTAGTGAAGACTTTGCTTTTGGATAGAAGTTCACTAACTAAAAACTTCTGTAAAAAAATATGCTCTATGCTTATATAGAGCCCTTTAGAATTTGCCGAATCGCAATTTAATAAGGCTGATAATGTTCATGGTGTCCATAAGTGGTGTTACTTGGATGCATGGATAGCTAGTTATATTTAAACATTTAAAGTTTGCTTAGCAATGGTGAATACACCCTTAAGGCGCCATAGAAATAGTTTTACAATTGTGTAGATCTTCTGATCTGTAATAAGGAGTTGATGACATGTAAATCCCCAGTTGCCATTGTTTTGCAAAAATATAAACATCCTAAAATATCATTCGGCCCCACTTTATCCATTCTATCTCATGTACACTGTTTATATAGCTTAATAAAGTATGATATAGTGTGTTGGAGAGATGATCTGTCACCATACAACAAAAGGAAAAATCATTTATATAGATCTTAGCAACTATTACATGATGCATACAGGGTTCAAAAATGTATTTTTAGGTAGGTAACACTGAGCTAGATAGAAGTGAGGTATAAGTTTATTGCAGCCTTTTCAGTCTCTTAGTATCCAAGCATATGTTTTTTGTTGTTTAGTCATTCAGTCGTGTCTAACTCTTCATGACCCTCTGGACATCAGGAGCATCTGTCAGTCACTGGCCCTCTGAGCACCAGCAAGCTTGTGTCCATTGCTTCAATGATCTCATTTATCCATCTCCACCTCTGTTGTCCCCTTCTTGGTGTGCCTTCAATCTTTCCCATAATCAGAGTCTTCTCTAGGGAGTCCTGTCTTCTCATGATATGTCAAAAATATTTGAGCTTCAGTCTCATGATCATACTTTCCAGTGAACAGGTTGTCTTTATTTCCTGAAGTAATGATTAATTGGATTTTCTTGCAGTACATGCGACCATAAGCAGTTTTTCCAGCACCACAATTCAAAGGCATCAGTTCTACAGCATTCAGCCTTTTTTACGGTCAAGCTCTTACACACATATGTTACTACTGGGATAGTTCTATATATGTGGACATTTGTTGATAGTGCGATATCAAGCATAAAGAATCGTATAAAGAGGCATTTGTTTGGATCAACCTTGAAGAATCTAAGATGATAATAAAACAATTGTTTGTGTTAAGCAAATGCACCACAAACCTTTTGAAATGCTTTTGTCTTAAAAGTTGGTAGCAGCAGCTCTGTGTTCCTGGTGTGCTTCTAGATTACTGTATATGGTTTGCATTGTGATGATGTTATTGTTGGTATTACCAAGAGAAACAGCAGTCACAATCACTTTGGTAATGCCTTTCATGTTTCACTCACTACAGGTCTTCCTGAAGATATGTAGAGGCCTTATCACAGTGATTGCTACTATTGTGTCTCCTTGGTAACATCCACGGTCCATACCTCTGTGGCAGGTGTGAGCATGTTGAAGCTCAAATTGGAAAGCTGGAGAGGAGAATTGCAGCACTTATTGATATTGCTACACAGGAAAAGTAGTTGGTACTCACTGAGCACAGTTTAGCTGGGCCTAGCATGGAGGGTGGAGATGGGGCTAGTGAGGATGTCCAGGGAGGTAGTTGGGTTACAGTTACAAGGGGAAGCAGAGGGAACAGGAGGAGGAGACAGGCCAGTTCTGAGTTGGCAAACACCGACAGATTTGCCAGATTGAATGATACTGTGGGGGATGTCCATTCAGAAATGGCAATGCCAGGTAGAGCTGTTCCCTCTAACAGCCGGGAGAACAGTTCTTCTGGAGGATTGGGAGGGCAAAATAGGCAGAGCAAGAGAAAGGTTTTAGTGGTAGGGGACTCTATTATTAGGAAGGTAGACAGGGTGATTTATCACCCAGATCACAGCAATGAAACAGTTTGCTGTCTCCCGGGTTCTCGGGTTTGGCATGTTGTGGATCAGGTTAATAAATCATTGGGAGGGGCTGGAAATGAACCGGAGGTCTTAGTACATATTGGTACCAATGACAAAGCCAGTGGAAGATGGAGTGTCCTAAAGAATAACTTTAGAGAACTAGGGAATAAGCTTAAGACAAGAACTTCCAAGTAAGCCTTAATTTAAGCCTATAGTAAGAGAAGATATTTATGCTGGAACTATCAATAATGTTGAATATTTGTTTGTAAAGTTATATAGCAGAGCTATAAATTCCAAAATAATATTGATAGGAGTATTTTTTAAACTGGAAAAAAGATAAAATTCCTACATGGAATGAAATAGCTGCTGTTGAAAGAAATAGACAATTGGAAAAAGATCTCCAAACATCTACAAATAATGTATGTAATCAAACCTTTGACAAATGGAAACTGCAGGATATATATATATGTGTAAATATGGTAATAACTGCTGACTCCACTTCATTTCATTTTATTCTATCTTATGAAAACTATTATCATTTTGTAAAGCATCATGTTGTGCAAATATATATTGTAATGCTTTTAATGTATATGATGCTATTTGGATCTGTGACTATGGATTGTGGTCTGTTCAATAAACAGGAAAAAAAAAAAAAGAATGATCCAAACAACAGCACCTCCTAAAATGTACTGATTCACCAAAACATGCATGAAAATATTGTTACTAGATAGTTGCTTATAAATATAGACTTAAATCTGAAAAAAATACAATGGGCCAACCAGATGGGTCCACTAGTGAATCTTTTGTGGGTATAAACATAGAATGCTTTGCTGGTTTAGGATTTATTTTTATCTCATCAAATTTGTGACATTTTACACACACCATATACATGAGAGAACATATTTTCTGACTCACTGTTAATGTTGTATTAGTTTATAGGGATGTCCCATAATGGTAAGATCCCATAAGGAATGTGGCATGAACCATTCTCCTTATCAGTGGGCTGGAAGTTTTAATAGTTTCAAGCTCATTTTTACAAAATATAAATATTTGAATATTTATTTACTGATTCACATCCGTGATCACTGCTGATACAATGCATTAGGATGCTGCCAAAAGTTTGAATCAACACATTATTATTCTGATGGTCAAATGTGTTTCTTGATTCTGTTTCTGTCTCCTTCTCCACTTTCATTAACGTCTTCATGTGACCCCTTCCATTCCACATGTATGTCGTTGACCAATACCACATTATCAGGAACCTAAAGCTTTTGGTCAGATGTTCTTGATTCTTCTTTATCCCATATATCTTTACTTCCTAGAACAGATGAGAACATTACAGATCTTTGGTAATTTGAAAAAAAGCAAGGACTCGGTTCTCTTTCTCTTGATGTTGTTTATTATACGAGTAATACTAATACCGTGTGTGGTGCCTCAGACATTGACTGGGGTAAGTACAGATTTGTGAATTCAAACAAACAATAGCACTTTGGACATTGTGCTTTTTTGTGAAGTCATTGATTTCAGAATCAATGGATGATTTGTATCAGTATTAACCAGTTTAATAAATTATTATATTCCCTATGTTATTATATACTCTATTTATTAAAAAAATAAACCCATGTCGTATCTTTGAAAGAAGACATATGATTGACAGTTTTCTTTAATGTCATTGTGTCATCTTTCCCTCCCAGGCAAGCTCTAGTTTGGATAGAATGGATTAGTTCTCGATGAAATGAAGAATAGGAAGTATTGACTGATGCCCCAGGAACCACACCTGTAATGTAGAGAGGGAGCAGTCCTTATGAACTTTTGCACTTAGGTTTTGCCCAAACCAGAGTTCCTTCTGAGAATTTGGGTGCTATAATGGTGTCAGTTATGTCTCATATTTCTTTCACACTTGTATAGCTGTTAAAAAAAATTAATTACCACAATTTAACTGGGATTTGCCAAGTGGCATTATGTTTCTATTAACAACGGTAAATAGGGTTGCAGATTACAAAGGATTGTACACAAAATATCATGGTCGACTTGATTAATAGCCTCAGAGGAGTTCTCCAATAATATACAGTAAATAGATTGGGTGTTTTTAAATGTAAATAAGTCAATATGTTTGTTAAAGCATTTTGTGTCAATCTCACACAAACAATTGAATGTAAAGCTCAAACACTGACTTAAAACTAATATTTATTTATGTATCACCAATTTGAACCCTACAATTCAGATGTTTTCATGACAACTTGCCATATAAGTGAATGAGGGAAATGAATGAACTTTTTGATCTTGTCAACCAGAATAATTTCTATGAGAGTTCTGTATTTAGGATTTTCCTTAGGCTTAAAGTCTCAGTTTTAGTATTTGGGTTATGGTTAGAGATTTGGCTATAACTCATTTTAAAGTATGACTCTATAGAAGGTTTTTTTTTTTTATGTACTGCACATTATTAAAAAAATAACCTAAACTTGGTTATTTAAAAATATACATACAGTATATTTTTATTTTATGCTACTCCATTTCCAGCTCTGATCAAGCACTACATTCCTAATTTTTTGCTGAGTCACTCTAAAAGGAGACTATGTAAATTATGGGGTGTTGACATGGCTTCAGGGCTCACTCACAAAGCCTGGAGGAACACTGAGCACTAGCACACGCCACTATAATTTTCATAGAATCCTCCTTGACTGACTCAGAAGCAAGGGAGGACATGTTGTGCATGATCAGAGCTGCAAATGGAGTCACATAGAATAAAAACAAACTGTTTTAAAAATAAAAAAAATGTGGGTCGTTTTTTTTTTTTTTTTTTTAAACGTTTTATAAATTGGTCCTTTAAACTAAATTGTAGATATTAGATTTGCAGTTGCCATATGGGTTAGGGTTATGGTTAATGTTTGCCTGGGGTTTGAGAGCAGAACATGGATACAAGTACAGGGTATAGAAATAGGCAGATCACATAATTGATTCCAGAATGCTGACTAGATCCAAAATGAATTAACCTTGCACTCAATATGGGATATGGTCACTTGATTTTAAAAAGGTGTTTTTTTAATATTATAGGGGAGATATAAACATATGTTTTCCGTTGTAAATTGTTGCATTTAACATCAATGTGATATAGTTTATGCTGGTAAATTATTGAATTGGTACTGCCATCTCACTAGAGACTACAATGTGTACACAATAGGTACCTCTGGACAAACATTATAAATACAACTGTAATGCTATCACAAACACAGCAAATTCTTTAACATTTGTATTTTCTTAGATATATAAGAAAACTGTATTTTTCCCTGAGTTTGTGATCCATGAACTGCTTGTCAATCAAGGGCTTGCTCATCGCTAGATATTGTCAGACTTGAAAAATTATTTCAAGGCAAGCTTGAGTGTTGCCAGACAAACTTTAGCAACTGACCATGCAAATGGAAGGAACTAAATATGCTTTTTATCATTGTTTTGAAAACATAACACCTTCTCAATAAATGTCGTTTGCCCTTATATTGTTTTTCTTGTCTCTTACATTTAAACTTTTAAAAAAGTCTATTCATCCTACTCCGTCAAGGGGAGTTGGGAACTCCAGCGCCATAACCTTTAATAAAACCTGGGCACTGCTTTGGGAGAACACAAGAACCCGTGTTGCCAGACTGGAAGATATACGGGCTGCAGCAGAAGCATCCTGGCACACAGTTCAGGGTGCAGAATCCTACTGGTTTGATAAGGTGCTCGCAGTTTCTTGGGCAGGCAGTTCCACAATCTTTCCAAATCTGGTTCTCTAGAGGACAACGCTTTACTATAAAAAAGAGAAGGAAAAAACTAATTGAGCAAATTATATATCTTGACCTAAAAATATCACTTATTTAATGTTTTGATATGAAATATAAGCTCATGTCTAGGGCTGTTTTTTCTTACCAAGTAAAGTAGGTGGTTTTCTAGAGACATATTGCTGTAAGAGGAAACTGCCTGACATAATATAGTTTAATTATTCACTCCTCAATGACTTAAATCTTATTGCAGGGTAAAGTCAATCAGATGTTTACTGTGAGACTGATACTGATTTTAGTTAGTTATATTTATTTCTACATATAATTCTGTGACACCTGAGGACATTATACCAAGATACACCGGAAATCCAGCACTAGTTTTATCTTACGTTATCTCATCTGAATCACAGATAACATATGAAAACACTAATTAGCATACCGTGCCACATTAAAATGTGCATATTTAAGAATTGGGAAAAATGAAATATTTCTCCTTGTATATAATTCTCACTATTATTTTTTTCTTTTTTCATTGCTTTTATTGACCGTAACAGGGTTACATGAACATTACAGGTAAAACATATACGGTTAGACATAACATTTGAAGAATGGAGAAATACACTTATTTCAATTTAACTCTTTTCTTTTTTTTCCCTTATAGCATTTTTCACATTTATGTACGTCTTAAGCGCCATTGTAAGAAGAGATAGAATGTAGAACAAAGCAGAAAAGATAGATAAAGGGGAAGGGGAGAGAAGGGGGAAAGGGGTGGAATATATTCTGATTATTATTTTAATTCCTGAATGGTCCCTTACCTGTATATCCATAGACATTAAAAGTAAGCAGTGCTGCAATGGGAAAAAAAACAGTATACATGTTAGTATTGCAAGGTACAAATTATTGAAGTAAAATGTTATATTTCCCTTTCACCTGAATTAATCTATTTTATTTATTACCGGTATTTACATTTGACATTTATAAAGTGTTTTCATCAAATGACCTTTGAAAAGTAATTAAGATGTTGCATTACAGTCGAAGTGAGAAGTATAAAGTCTTGGCTCAATATCCATATATTTTTGCTTTCTTATGAGTTAATAAATGTTCAGCATGGACTACTGTGCTGCTGAATTTCTGATAAACCTATCGGGCAGGCAGATTATAGATAGAAAACCAACTAGAATATAGCGGGCATGTTCTTTGCCAACACATTTTGTTACTGAAGTGGTGAACAAGACCAGTAAGTGGATTAAGGTTGTAGCCAGGTCATGACAGGAAATCAATGGTGGCACAAGTGTGGTAGTGTAATACAGTGGTGATTGGAAGCTGGAAAATCAATCTATAGTACATAGTAACATAGGGCCATTTTCAATTTGAAGCCTGCAACTCGATCACAGACATCCAAATGTCTGCGGGTGAGTTGCGGTCTCCTGTTGGCCTCCGATTGCGTTGCTATTTAATTGCTCAAGGCTGCAAGTTACAGGCCTGAAGCCGAAACCGTAAACCATGCACTGGGTCGTAGCAGTTCAGGGCAGGAACATGATCAATTCAGCAAGCCAGTAACTGGCCATTTCGAATCAGCCAATAGAAAATAAGACATTAAGTAATTTTTACGGCAGTAAAACATGGAGGTTACATGTCAATCAATTAGGTTCGGGGGTCCGATATGCGATCATACTCGCAAACCCGCAAAATAAAGAATACTAAAAATGAATGCCAATACTGTTCTAGTCCATATGGGTGGCCTGATATGTATTACTTGATACCTGAGAACAATTTAACTTTGAAATGAAACAAAAAAATAATTTGCGAGCTTGAGACTGTTGTGCAATTAATTCTAATTCCTATCATCGCTTTCCCCGTTTTTTCAGTGCAGTAGTGATTTTTTTATTTGCATTTACAAACTGGTGTCATAACCTTCTTTGGTAGAGAGTTCAACAGTCTGACTGCCCTTACTGTGAAAATCTCTTTTCTGTCTTTAAGGTGGAAACTTTTTACTTTTAACCTTAAGGGATCATCCCCTTTGAGGCATCTTTTTTTCTAGAGTAAACACATGTTTAATTTGATCAGTCTTTCTTTGTAGTTTAGTCCCTCCATTCCCATTTTTAGTTTTATTACCCTTATCTGTACTTTTTTAGACTCTACAATATCCTTTTTATGAAGCGACTGACTAGTTGGCCTAATGGGTAATCCGGCCATGTAGGGGACCACATGAGAAGTTTTTAAAATTTTAAATCAGATATTTGTCATTTGACTGTCAGAAAACTAGTGAGATTTTTACTCTAGGATTCTATGAACAACAAAAAGCTTAACTAATTGTACAAAAATGTACAAGTGATGCTACCTTGCACGAGATTCAGTTAAACATTATTTATTTCTCATATTGTACATCTAAGATATTGAATGAAATAGAAGTAACCGTTTAGTCCTGATTTGATTCTTTATTTATGGGACTCTAGTAAGATTCAAAGATTCAAAGAGATTGTCAAAGATTTGGAAGAGATTTTCATTTAACAAGGTTTCTAAAAAAATAAAACAAAAATGTGTTTATATTGTCTTTAATTCTGAAATGCTGAGTTGTATGTGGTTAGAATAGCATGATTCCAAGGACAATGTTAAACAAATAGGCATTTTTTTATGAATTTGAGCCAGTATCTTTCATAGAGAACACAAAATAAAATATTAAGAACCTTTAAAAAAATTGAGTGTGCTGTATGACTGGTTAGATGAAGCTGCTATTAATTGGAGAAATGTTTTTCTTCTTGACTTAAATTGATTCTTGGGGTGATTATATATGATTATACTTTTATATATATATTTGTTGATCATATGTTGGGAATATAGTTTGAGACTCGTATTACAAGACCTGCTATAATTCTATTTGTTGGAATAACACTACATTTACTGTGTTATTTACTAGAAGTCACTTGGATCACATATAGACTATTCATGGTTGGTTAATTACATAGAGTCCTATTAAATTAACCTTTACCACAAATTACACATTGTCAAAGAGCAAAGTAAATCTCCCTAGCTATTCTATTCCCCCATAAAAGAATCATAGCAAGAGAACTACGCCTGATGACTACGGCAAGCCAGAGCCAAAAATACGACAAATTCTCCCATTGACCTTCCCCCATCAAGTATTTTACGAGTTGCTTAGTTGCTTGAGCTCCAAAAAGCTATTCAATTCCAAATAACTTTAAATTACTCTGCTCTCACAATTCCTATAATCCCTGATTTTTCAAAACAATATTGCGAGTACTGAGCAGAAAAATGCCTTTGCAACGGCTTTCCCTCGCCCTGCTCACTCCCCGATAAACCCCTAACCCCATCACCCCATCTATATAACCATGGGGGTCCATTAAGATCTCCATGGCAGCTAAACTGTTAAACGACACTGTTGCATCTATAAATGACCTTTTTCCATCAGGATCCCAATCAGCCCTCTTGGCACCTAATATTAACCCTGATACTGTGGAGGTCTATATAGGGTATCATTAGTATACAATGATAAATACCCATGGTATTAAGTGGATAAATTAGGTTAAGGTATAGACCCCCATTGCATGGGCTTAATTGAGGACTTTTAGTACCCCCGAGGCAGGGGTTAAATCTTTAGATGCCGCAGATGCTTTAAGGACCTGCTCAGCATAAGGGGTTAATTATTTAAATTCCAAGGGGGTCCAATCAGGATCCAAGCATAAGGGGGTTACTTTTAGTTGCCAGGTGGAAAGGATTAACTTATAGGTGCAATGGGAATCTTTTAAGAACCCCTGTTCCGCTGGTTAATAATTTAGTTGCCATTGGGGTCTCTATGGACCCCCATGGTTGTGCAGATGGGGTTGATCGGGTAGGGGTGGGGTTTGAGCGGGGATTGGGTAGTTGGGGAGTGTGTGGGGAGTGGTTTGGATTGCAGGGATGGACATGGATTCAGAGAAGCACACGTGGGGACAATAGAGTACTATGGTAGAAAATACCAAATTCATGCAAAGATTTATAGATAAGTATTAGGAATTCAATGAGACTTGTTAGAGGATAGTAAATCATTATTAAAGGCAACAGTAAAGGCAATACTGAAAGCAGAAAAATAGTTAATGTGGAGTTGCAGTAGTTCAGATAGGCAAAACATAGAGAATAAATAAGGTGTTGAATCAGGAACTGAATCATATAATTGAAGCAAAATCATCAAGTGCAGATGATTAGTGGGATAAGAGAAAGATCATACCAAGATTATGAAGATGAGTGTCTACAGTCTTTTTAAATAACATATATATAACTATACAAGTCTTAGATAAAAATATGAGTCAAGGCCCAGCCTTTTATCTGTTACAAATACTAAAGGTCAGGCTTAGTGTTATAATGACATTCCTTTGCTTTATATGTCTTTAAATGTACTCCAGGCTAATGCAATGGCTGATTTTTTTTTTACTGAATCATATTACTAAGCTCCCAAATAACAGCTACAAAGAACTAACCTACATAAAGGAAATTAGGTTGGTGTTAATTCCTTCTTAATACGTTTAATGTCTAATTACAAGTAAATGTAAAGTTTACAGGGATTTGTCATACACTATAAAAAAAAAACAGTTTTAATGGGTAGATGGTGATTTGTAACTTGATTCCATACGCCATTGATATAGCAATTCTATACCAGCTTCCAAGAACATCAATATACATTAGCATGGATATTTGTAATGGTTAAACCATAACATGCTTTGTGGAATAAATACTGTATACGTCTTCATATTTACTTACCTAGAACAAATAAAAGAAGAGGCGCTGAGTTCACCCTTAACATTCTTGGTTTTCCTAAAAATCAAAACATTGTTCACATATTTTTATATTGTATTTTATTCGTATATTAAAACATGCATTCAAGTTGCATTACCATCAGCATTGGTTTAGGTTGAGATTTGCAATATTAGTATAGAAAAATAGACTCCTCTGAAAGAATTATCAGAAACGCAGTGGAAGATCCATAATATGAAATCACAGACACTTTCCATGGTCCTCATTCAATTGCAATTTGGCCAATTGAATAGGGCTCTAAATAAGCACAAAACATTTTTTTATTTATTTTTAAGTTTTTAGTTAGTAAGCATCTATCCAAAAGCAAGGTTTTCACTAATTAAAAACTTCTTTAAAAAAATATGCTATGTGCTTATTTAGAGCCAAATCGCAATTGAATGAGGCCCCATGTGGGTAGTTAAAGTACAAGATCCACCTAAAATTCAGTTTATTTTACATTAAACGATCACTTAGAGAAGATTAAGTATCTATGTAAAATTTATGATACCTAGGCCCTCATTCAATTGCAATTTGGCCAATTGAATAGGGCTCTAAATAGGCACATATCATATTTTTTTAAAGAAGTTTTTAGTTAGTGAAAACCTTGCTTTTGGATAGATGTTTACTAACTAAAAACGTATTTAAAAAAATTAGCTATGTGCTTATTTAGAGCCCTATTCAATTGGCCAAATCGCAATTGAATGAGGCCCCTAGTTTGATAGTTACTCTTCTGTGTCTGTGTAGAGGGGAAGCTACCATTATAAATATGGATTTCCGTCATTGATACTGAGATCTGTGAGTTGATTGGGTCAAACGTTCAAGACCTATCTTAATAACCAATCAGATTACAACTGAGCTAAGCATTAGCAGCTCACAACATATACAAAGGACTTGTAGTAATAAAAGGCACGTGCCAGCTTTTACATATGTATTTGAACTTCTATAACTTCTATAAGTGAACTTTCATATGAGAGCAACTTGCACTTAGGTTAAACCTCCCCTTTAATAGAGCTTTGATAGAATGTGAAACCTGACAAATTAATCAATAAACACATTGCCTTTATTTTTAGTTAGAAAACAAAATTATTTTATTTATGAAGAAACACTATAAAACTGAGCTGAGAATAAAAAAGTCTGAGAGGTGATTTGTATCAGGACCATTGCTTTAGATATGTTACTTCATACTATGGGCCTCATTCAAATGCGATTTGGCCAATTGTATAGGGCTCTATATAAGCACATAGCATATTTTTTAGTTAGTGAACTTATATCCAAAAGCAAGCTCTTCACTAACTAAAAACGTCTTTAAAAGAATATGCTCTGTGCTTATATAGGGCCCTATTCAATTGGCCAAATTGCATTTGAATGAGGCCCTATTTATCTCGAACCACACTCCCACCTAAAACAGTTCACTCACTGATCTACTATCAAGGACAGAAGATGGCCAAGTGAACTGTTTTAGGTGAAAGTGTGATTCAAGATAAATAATATGCAGGGTATCACCTTTAAGTGCATCTCCACTATGCATCATCGGGGCCATGCTGGACTGAAGTAGAGTTAACCAAATAACTAACAAGTTGTTGCTTTTCTTTTTCCTCTGCAGAATGGACAGGTGTTGACTGGCAAAGGCAAGTCAAGATGAGTGGGGTAGAGAATGAGCTATTCAGTTAGTCATCCAGACTTGTAGAAGTTGTATTTGGGATCACAATACTAAGCCACCCTGCAATAGAAAGATACAGCAGGGTCCCCAAAGGATGCACTGTGATATTTCGGCATGTTATTTGATGGTAATGGTAGGTAATATACATAGAGAAGAGAAAACCCCACTGGTCTAGCAGTGATGTAGGACCCTCTGCAACTACCCATTCCTATTTATCCTGTAAGATTTATGATCTAAGATTTGATGTCATCAAGAAATCATAAACACTTCACAGGTGGTATAAAGTTATATTGCTGCGGGTAGGTGTGCACAGCGGGTGCAATTGGAAATACAAGGTAGATCTGCTACAGAACATAGCTCAAAAAGCTAAAAGAGAAGAATGGAGTGAAATGTGTTTCCAAGCAACAACTCATGTTGACTTTTCAGATTTCCAGATTTGGCCATAAATATAAATATATATATAAATATATATATATATATATATATATACACATGTATATATATATATATATATATATATATATACATGCATATATATATATATATATATATATATATATATATATATAGTAAATAAGTAGTACATCTGTGTTCACATTTGAATATCTAAAACAAGTTAAAAAAAAAACCTGCTTCCAGCTCAGAATTCCGAGAAAAACAGTTATTGCACTGCATTCTGGGAAGTTGAGCTGGGACACACAAATGTGGCCACAAATGCCTCACTCTTCATTCCGTAGCCATTATCAAACATGGCTTCCTTTAAGCTTATGCATGCTGTATTACACAGTGCAAAGCCAAGGTTGGAATAAACACAGGCTGAGTATCCAATCAATGTACAGCTGTTTCAAGCTTACTGGCTATCATCAGCATGGAGAGGGATCTCAGCCTGTGTTGTGGACCTTATGAGTAGGTAGTTCACCACAACAATCAATTATAATATGGTTTATTTATAAATTATAGACATAAACGTCATCGGCATTTAAAATCTCATGAAGTTGATCAGCGGAAACCAAAAGTTAGATCTCACTGCACCATAATTGAATGTAAGAGGTAATACATTAGCAGCTTTTAAATTATAAATTATTTTAAATTATAGCTGCCTTTATATACCAAATCATTTACAAATCTTTACTAAAACCTGTAATACAGTTTATAACATTTTGCAAACCTCTGAATCTTAGACTCTAGTTGGCTATAACACACACATAGGTTGCAAGGAATAACAGGAATGAATTGGGTTTTTTAAGAATTCTTCAACCATTAACCCATTAAGAGTGTTGGACCTAAAGAATGGAGGGGCCTGGTGGAAAATAATGGTAGATACCCTTGCGGTTCAATAAAAAGCCAACAAATAAAAATAATATTCCATCACACTTCCCTAATAATTTAATAGTCCCACTTTAGCCAAGTCTATGTCCAGTAGCAGTGGGCCAGTAATATGTAGTGGGCTGTGGTGCTTTGCACCTGCTGCACCTCCAGTAGCTCTGCGCCTGCCCAACAATATATATTGCAATTTGCCAGTCTAAAGATAAGAATATTATTACTTACCCACGTTCCTTAGCAAGACACTATTTAGATAAGTCTCTCTGCGGGAGATCTTTGTGTATCATAGGAATGACAGTAAACCAATTCTGAAAAGCAACCTCTTTTTTAATGTTATTTATGAAAGGCGGAGATAGCACACACCTGATTTGTTCATGTTGATAGGCTGGGTATTTATATAGAAGGCAGCTTTATTCTCCATTAAGATCAGACATGCTCAAGACATGAGTCATAATGACTCATATTACTCCTGATCCGGCTAAAATTAGGAATGCCAAGAAACAAAGGGAATGATTGTAAACTTCTTATACAGAAAGTGTCTATTTATGAAAAGTAGCAACGTTCAAGCTAAAAATAATATGATGTTATTTACAGTGACAGACTTATAAAACGTAATAATTATGTAAAATGTATGAAAGTTACATACATGCATTTTTCTTATTAATGTTTGAGATAATGAGATTTTGCTTGGGCCAATAACATATCAGAGCATAAGCCTAAGCTTAGATCACTCCAACACAGAGTTCCTCATGGATGCCTTTATTTTGAGTTTGATGCTTTTATATTTATATATTCACAAATTCATTAAATAAACCTCTTATAGGTTACTATTGATTTTGTTGTTGCCAATTTAAGTTGCAATAAGGTTCAAGATCATGTGCAGAACTGGAGATGTTGTATCCAAACCACAGCAGTATGTTGACTAGATTTTAAGCCGAGTGCCTTTCCAGAATATTACCACTGAGTCGACTGTTTAGTATTGATATACAACATCATATAGAAACCTTTTGTTTCCTGTTGTTTTTATAACACTGCTAAGGTACAAGAAGCCCTTGATAAAGTTGGCTTAATATCAGATAAATGCATAGATTAATATTATATGACTTTCAACACTTGACTACTGTCTCTAGAAACCCAGCAACAGTTTATTTTATTACCTATATCTGTGGGTGACACATTTTATATACCATATAACAGGGTGCAAAGTGTTGATGCAATATCTTAATTCATCCATACTTTATTCATCCAAACTGCATACCACTGAACTAAGGGTATGTAATCTTTTGATCAGGGCCATTTAGGGGATTTCTGTTATCATTATGATGTAAAAAGGAGCCAAACAACTATGTGATAATAAATGGCTTCATATAATCACTATCCTTCAATAAAATTATTATTTCTTGCATGATCAGTCATATTTTCAAAATAAATGCAGAAAAAAAAATATTACAATTTCTGCCAGGGTATTCAAACCTTCAAGCACAACTGTATATACAGTATACTGTATGTATATATATATATATATATATATATATATATATATATATATATATATATATAAATTGTGTATCTAGCTGCGCTTCAGATGAAGCACAAGTGTGAAACCGGTTGAGTAATTAAACAGTTCCACCTATGACCACCAAAGCAGGAAACAGAACCACAGCACGTGGAGGGGTGCTGCTGCTGACCTGTGGAGGTACAGACACAAATGACTGAAGGAAGTTATCTTCCATTTGTGGAAATTACTAAACCTAATATAAGCTTTTTATATAATTTTTTTACTATATATAGTATATTGTATTTTTTTTTTTTTCCGGTCTTAAACTCCGTATAGTGCCGGTTATGCCGGTTTAGCAGGAATTTCTTTAAAATGGGGAATTTATGCCGGTGCCGGTTGCTTGAAAGTCCTGGTTAGTTGGGTGCCAGATAGCCGGGATTCTACTGTATATATATAATGGAAAGATGCCAGATAAAATGTATTGCAGTCATACTACATATAGAGGTTGCTATTTTGTATCATCAACTGTATTGTTCACCATGATACATTTGGGATTGGATATCTTTCCAGTTACACTTTTGCAACAATTAAAGAATAATTATAACTACTCATAGTGTGACATTGTTACATTGCAGCTGACTATGTTGTATTTTTTATATTTAATCACTCACCATACTTTAATATTAAAGTTGAGCATTAGCAGCTATGATGTGAATTAAATGTGGTTTTGTATGTGGGAGATAACAGGAAAAATAACACTGGTAGTTTAATTCCAACAAGTGTTAGTTTAAATGCTGTGTTCTGAAATAAACACAACTGTTGAACTATGATATACTGAATGTAACACCACTAAACAATCAAATTGTGCAATAGGTAAGAGACCACAACACAAAATATGCAACCCACAAAAGCCTTATGTCCCACGGTGGGGACCTCCTATCTGAAGGGCCAGGGAATGCCCCCCAAGCTGGCTAAAGTACCCTATTCACTGGAAACCAGCTATGGAAATACATACTGTATGTCCTATTCATAACTTGGCAAAAGTCTGACTCAAAGTGGAAAGAACGCAACAGAGCTTTAATCCCTATGTCTCAATATTGAGACCTCCTACCTGAAGAGCTAAGGTGGGCCCCACAATCTGACTAGGTTTCCCTGATGTAAAATACAATCCAGTAGGCCAAACAAAATCTCCAATCCCAATCCCTGTGTCTCATAATAGAGACCTCCTCTCTGGAGGGCCAAGGTGTGCGTCTGAGATTTGCTATTGTAGAAGCCAATCCAAATAAGCCAAAACAATAGCACAAGTTGTAATAAATAGACAAACTATGTGTCAGACAATGACATGGGCCATAATAGTCTGCCAAACAGCAGCATTATATGGGCACCAGTATATGGGGATGTAGGTAACTTGCCAATTATAATACAAGACACCCACAATGTGTGGGATAGCCAGGAACTAGTGTAAATAGGAAAATGCATATATAAAAATATATTAAAAAACACTAATACAGCTAAAATTGTTATAAAACTCCTTTTCCCTATTACAAATTTAAAATATAAAATTGTAAATCACACTTTAATGTTTATAAACATCTAAAACAATCTCTACCTCATTGTTCTTAAGTTTACTCTGATTATACAAGAAATTGTTTATTAATATATAAACGTGTGATAGCCTAATTTCAACGTGTGATAGCCTAATTAGGGTGCCAAAATAAAGGGCTCAACAACATATTATATTTGCTAAATAAAAGCAGACTGAGATAGCCACAAGTATGGGCATGAATTTGTCTAGCGCTAGTTAGCAGTGGGCACCCCTTATTTCAGAATGGAAAGACCTGCCAGCTTGTTTGGCCATTGCTCCGCAACCAGCGGCTTTATCAAAGTCTACATTTTAACATTTATTTTTTTTATTTTTATTTTTATATTTATTTATACATTTTGTTACATTACACAAAACAACAAAAAACAAACAAACAAACAAAACATATATTCCAGTTATACCAATTCTGACACACAGGTTAGCAACAGTCTATAAAACATGAAAAACAACACAAAACAAACATCACATAAACAAATCATATACCTCCAGCATGAGGAAAGCACTCCAGAGAGAGAAGAGAGGAGAGACATCTTGCTGAGCTCAAACCTTCGCTTGTGAAGATAAAATTTTTTTCCATAGGGCCCATTTTGCTCCTATCTTAGGGCCTATCTTAATATTACTTAAACCTCATTCTAAGAGGTGAACATATTCCAATCTTTCTAGAAGTTCCATCCAAGATGGGCATGCTTTATTTTTCCATCTAGAAACTAAAAGTTTTTTTGATTCCATAAGAAAGAGCAAAGCCATACCTTTAACTGAAGTTGAAAAATCATCTGGGAAAAAATGTAAGATCACCAATTCTGGTGCCATGCTTATTACCTTTTCGCAGATCTTTGATACGTGTTTAAAACTCTCCGACCAGAAATTCTGTATTAGCGGACAACTCCACCACATATGAAAGTGTGAACCATTCTGCCCACAACCTCTCCAACAGCTCTTTTGTTCCTCTGACTTATTTAACTGTCCCAATTTAATTGGCGTTATGTACCATCTGTTGATAATTTTAAACTAAATTTCCCTATATGTTACATTTTTAATAAATCTAGCCATTAGAGAAAAGGATGAGTGCCAAGAAATACTGTATATACTCGAGTATAAGGCGAGTTTTTCAGCCCTTTTTTTAAGGCAAAAAAGGGCCCCCTCGGCTTATACTCAAGTCACTCTCCCCCCCATGTGTCTGTAACCCCCCCCCCCCCCGTGTGTCTCTAACCCCCCCATGTGTCTCTAACCCCCCTGTGTGTCTCTAACCCCCCCGTGTGTCTCTAACCCCCATGTGTCTCTCTACCCCATGTCTCTTTCCTTCCCCCTCCTCAACCTCACCACCCTCAACCCCCCTCCTCCACCTAAACCCCCCTAAATACCTCCCCCCTCTCCCCCCACTTACCTGCTTGTGCTCCGGCCTCTGCTCCTTGACCCGGCGCTGGCGCGCATGTGACGTCACATGCGCGTCGGGTCAAGGAGTGGAGGCCGGAGCACAAGCAGGTAAGTGAGGGGAGAAGGGGAGGTATTTGGGGGGTTTGGGTGGAGGAGGGGAGTTTAGGTGGAGGAGGGGGGTTTTGGGGGGGTTTAGGTTGAGGAGGGGGGTTGGGGTTGAGGGGGATTGAGGGGCGAGGTTGAGGGGGGTTTAGGTTGAGGAGGGGGGTTGGGGTTGAGGGGGATTGAGGGGCGAGGTTGAGGGTGGTTGAGGTTAAGGAGGTGGGTTGGGGTTGAGGGGGGTTGAGGTTGAGGAGGGGGGTTGAGCGGGGTTGAGGGTGAGGAGGGAGTTTGTGGATGGGGGGTTTAGGATGAGGATGGGGGGGTTGAGGAGAGGTTGAGGATGAGGAGGGAGGTTGAGGATGAGGAGGAGGGATTGAGGAGGGGGGTTGAGGATGGGGGTTGAGGAGAGAGGATGAGGATGGGGGGTTGAGGAGGGAGGTTGAGGAGGGGGGTTGGGGTTGAGGGGGGGTTGAGGTTGAGGAGGGTTGAAGTTGAGGAGGGGGGGTTGAGGAGGGAGGATGAGGATGGGGGGCTTAAGGAGGGAGGTTGAGGAAGGGGTTGAGGATGGGGGGGTTGAGGAGAGAGGTTGAGGATGGGGGGGTTGAGGAGGGAGGATGAGGAGGGAGGTTGAGGATGAGGAGGGAGGTTGAGGAGGGAGGTTGAGGAGGGAGGTTGAGGATGAGGAGGTTGAGGATGCGGAGGGAGGTTGAGGATGAGGAGGGAGGTTACGGATGAGGAGGGAGGTTGAGGAGGGAGGTTGAGGATGAGGAGGGAGGTTAAGGATGAGGAGGGAGGTTGAGGAGTGGGGTTGAGGAGGGTGATAAGGGAGGGGGGAAAAGACACAGGGAAGGGAGAGGTTGGAAGAGACACAGGGAAGGGAGAGGGGAGAAGAGACACAGGGAAGGGAGAGGGGAGAAGAGACACGGGAGAGAGAGGGAGACACAGAGGGCACAAGAGGGACACAGGGGGCAGCACATTTCCCACCCTCGGCTTATACTCGAGTCACTCATTTTACCCCGTATTTTGTGGTAGAATAGGTGTCTCGGCTTAGACTCGGGTCGCCTTATACTCGAGTATATACGGTACCTATATCATTTTCCCATAACCTCCAATTAAAGGGTTTCTCAAGTTGGTATTGTTTCTTAACATTATTGTGGCTTAACATTATCCACTATTATCTACTATCTACTAAGACTGCAATATATTTTATGCAGTGTCTTTCCAATTTGGTATAGTTAATAATAAAGGTTCAATATTTGTTGTGGTAGTTTTAGCAGATTAATTAGTGTCAGTCACTGGGACCAATATTAGACCTAAAATACTTTTGTGTGTCTTACATATCTTGCCAAACATTATTTGTAAATTGTAAGTGTATGTGTGTTTGCTGACATTCTCACAGATAAAAGTTTCACGTCATATTCAATTAACAATAAATCCGCTTATTGCAGGTCAGAGGAGATCTAAAAAAGTTGAACTTGATGGACAAAGTCTTTTTTCAACCTAAATTACTATGTAACTATGTAATATATAAACCTATTTGTATGTATGCACAACCTATGTCATGGCACTAGACTGGCATCTTGACACAGTCTACCGCCCATGTAAATGTGCTGCCCAAAGCCTAGACCTTGTTGGCATTGGCAGAAATACACAGCTGGGACAGAAAAATAAATCAAACATAAGAAACATTTTTGGCATACCATAGCAGTTTAACTATTGTGATGTTATTTCTGAAACATTTTTGATAGGATCACCTAAAGGGATAAATAGTCCTAAAGTCTGCCCATACACACAGTCAGTCTTATTAATTGCGATTCGGCCAATTTAACAGGGCTCTATATAAGCACAGGGCATATTTTTTTACAGAGGTTTTTAGTTAGTGAATACCTTGCTTTTGGATAGAAGTTCACTAACTAAATCTTCTGTAAAAAAAAATACAATATGTGCTTTAATAGAGCCCTATTCAACTGGCCAAATTAATTAATAAGGCTATATATTTCTGCCATTTAAACTGATTAGAAGCTTTGCAATGCTACATGTTCTTGCCATACCCACTATCCCTTCCACAGCAGTGTCCCATATTAACAGAAACCTTTTATAGTGGTTCATGGCTGTTTTATTTGGGCAGTATTCATATAATGCTTTTAATAAGTCCTTAACATCTTGATAACTCCTAAATCTATTAAGTCTGATTTTGTTAGCAGATGCAACATGGTACCGTATGAAGTGTTTTCCTGCATTGACGAGTCCTGAAGGTGAACAATGTTGTAATTTTCAATAAATATATATAAAAACTGATTAGTAACACAACACAAACTTTATAAAATGATTTACAAGGCTGCCTGGGTTCCTATTTAGTTTTGTAGGAACACATTGTAAAATGGTATTGACTCCTTTCCAAGAGAGAGCAATACATAATGATCCTAACCCCTTTCCAAGAGAGCAATAAATAAAAAGGTGTAATTAATTTAAGTATGCATAAATACATGTTGATGTTAAACCGCCCAGTACCTTGAAACATGGGGAAAAAGGCGCGTGTCTCTCATTGCTATTGATATCCTTTTTCTCTAATTGATTTCCTAAAAAAATGCTGATGTTGAAGAACATAAATTGGATGTTCCTAGGTATAAATAGTATTTCTAATTAAAGCCCACATGCTTCATAAAGGCACCTCAATAGGAAATCTGAAAATATGGAGCTGAAATAATGGGCCCTATATTCAAAAAAAGTTTAAAAACCCTTAGATAAATTAGATGATTTGTAATAGAAAATGATCCCAGTCTGCACTGCCATCTTGGCAAACCATCCTTTATAGCTGAAGTCAGTCAGGATTTCAAGGATATTCTTGTTTAAGCACAGAAAAGGAATATCAAAATGATTGGACCATTCATTGACCTAACAATATAGAGAAGATATATTGGAAATATAGCTCCAAAACCATAGAAGACTGCTCTATAAGATGACACGCAGGACTGTTATGTTTAATTTTGTAGCTTGACATAGCTGAACCGTGCATAGTGAAACATGGCAGCCTGAATCACAGCAGGTGTCCAGCCAGGAGGGACATGAAACACAGCAACAGCGCTGCCTACCACTCAACAAATGCACCTGATTTGCCTGTTTTGAGTCATACAAATCACTTGTATCTGATCACTTGGCAAAATCTGCTAATAAATACCATAATCCAAGACTGTTACCATCACATCCATCAAGCCAACCAAAGATAACTTTTCTACAATCTCTACCCTGCTGTGTCAATGCATGACTAAGACCACTGTGCACATTTTGACCCATTGCATCAACTCAGCATCAAACTTTTCTACATTATCCCACCAGTACTATGATTAGATGTGCTGTTTTTTTTATTGCACTGCTTTGTAATTCTGTACTATGACTAACTAGACAGTTTTTTTCCATTTTGTACTGCTTTTGTGGTGTTTGAACTATGACGAATTGTACATCTTTTACTATTTTGCAAAACGCTTTGGATAAAGGCTCAATATAAATAAAAAAATAAATAAATGAACAAAATAAAATAGGCAACTAAGTTTTGTTGGCAGTCAGGCTTAATTGTTGCTAAAAATAATTTATTTAAGTTTTTTGTATTTTGTATAATTTCTTCAAAACTGTATAAAAATATTGCTGCTATCAGGAATTATCTGTGCACGAAGAAAATGTTGCAGCCACTTCTTGTTAAAAAGTCCCTACAATTACTTAGAATGAGTAACAGAACAGGGTGCTGACTTTACAAGTTAGTAGAATCCTGTACCAGCCATCTGTATCTTAAACAGCCTGGCAGAGATGGTGATTCACTGCAGATAACAAAAATATTGTCGGTAATGATTATATACAGTATATACTAGCGACTTGCCCGTCAAAAATGACGGCATAAAAAATTAAAGCCTGGCAATGTTGTTGTTTGCCACACAATGCAAGACTGTACTTTACGGGCCTCGCGGGTTTAACAATCGCCATTTTTTTTTGTTCAAGCTCATAACTCGGAAGCCGATCAGAGCCTCTCCCACCCTCTACCTTGCAAGCCTGGCTCTCATTTCGAATCTCTCCCCTTATGTTGCAGGCCCCGAAATGAGCAGCTTTGGTGCTCATTGCGAGCCTCTCCCCGTCTACTTTACGGGCCTCTACTTTACGGGCCTTCGGCGCTTCGGCGCTCATTGTGAGCCTCTCCCCGCCTCTACTTCATGGGCTTTGCCTCTCATTGAAGGCTACAGCATGCGAGCGTTACCAACAAACTCGAACTTACGCCAACTATATATATATATATATATATATATATATATATACATATACAGTAAACTTCTGTTTATCACTCAAGCATCCAGAACTCTCAAGCAACCGGCACCTAACTCCATTTCCCGATTTCCGGAAACTCTCAACTAACCTGAGTTTGACCCTGCGCAACCGGAATTTGAAGCAACAGGAAATGACCATGCACAACAGGAACCTCAAGCAACCGGCAAAAGGAGCAGCCTGGAAGTGATCCCGGACATGGATGAAGTGAATCCTGACCCTGTAGGAGCCCATTGGAAGCCTCTGGCTAGAAGTGCCCACCAGTAGTCCCTGCCTGGAAGTGCCAATCTCATGTATGTAACGTATAATAAAATGCTTTTTTTTTAAATTAACTTTGTCATTGAGTGTTTTTTGTTATACCTTTGAATGACTCAATTTAATTAGCAGTAGCAACTTAATAGATAGTTTAAGGTTTTCTAATAATATTAGTTAGGCCTATTTTAATAGCGACTCTCAAGCAACCAGAAACTACACTTATCCGGCATCTATCAATCCCTGTGGGTGCCGGATAACTGAGAGTTTACTGTATATATATATATATATATATATATATATATATATATATATATAATATATGACATGTATTACAGCAGCAATGTAAGAATATTAGCAGAAAATGTGTGGAAGCACAGCAAACCTCATTTGAATAATTAATAATTAGTGAATATTGCCAAATAATTTGTGATGAAGAGCTGCAGTCGGCGACCTCTAGGCTTTTCTTAGTGAATGTAACACCAGGGTAATGGTCATTGTGAATAAAATCTTTGGTCAGAGGAAAAATGTGAAAAGAGAGGCGTAAGTGCACGTGTGAAAGTTAAAAGCAAAATGTTACTGTATATATATATATATATATATATATATATATATATATATATATATATATATATATATATAAATATATGTGTATAATTAAATGTGCAGGGTTTACATACCCCCATGCATTGCCAAAGTTTCAGGTGACACTATTAACTGCATATATTAAAAAATGTATATGCCTAGTACTACATTAATGTGGAATAAATACACAAGATTATAGTTTATACCACATGTTATGCTATGTTACAAACTAGCAGCCTTATTAAATAGCGATTCGGCCAATTGAATAGGGCTGTATATAAGCACAGAGCATATTTTTTTTACAGAAGTTTTTAGTTAGTGAAGACCTTGCTTTTGTATAGAAGTTCACTAACTAAAAGTTCTGTAAAAAATATATGCGCTGTGCTTAAATATAGCCCTATTCAATTGTCTGAATCGCAATTTAATAAGGCTGTAATTCCATAGAAATATATGTATGGATAAGTGTGGATAATTTTCCCCTTTTTCCACATTTTTAACTCCATTTGAACATTCTTTTACATACTACTATAGTATAGGGTCATAATGATTTATTTTTATTACAATATTCTTGACATCACATAAAACTAATGACTTCAGCTATGACATCACTCTTTCTCTATCCTGTACAACCTAGATTTACTATATTTATTGTCCTATACGGCACAATTTTAGAGGACACTCACCAAGTGTAGAATATTGTGCCATTAAAATATAAATCAATAAAATGTATTTTTCCATTAGCCATTATCAAAGACTAAATATTCATACCCATAATCTGTTTAATCCAAGAAGCAATTTAAAGATTAATTTCATTTAAACCTATGACTAACTAACCTCTGTCTCAAAGGGCACTCAGGTTTACCCACTAAAACCAAAGAACATGGACGTGTTATCATATGATCAGAACCACATGTAATGACATGTCTTATCTCAAATGATTTCCCAGAATAGGGATGAAATAAAAACTTCCCCACTAACATGTGTGAACAAGCTACACATCCTGTGCATGTTGCTCTTTAACAATGTCCCTGTTTTATAAGAATTAATAGAGTGATTGTTGACTAGTAATTCTCTCAAATTTTTCCTTCATTGGACAGCATTGGCCACTATTTTTTAATCATTTTAACCATAGCAGATGATTCACTAGTATATATCTGAGAAAACAGAAATCTACCTGTCCTTCGTTTTATTAGCTTGTGCAATATGATCTCAAAAGGCTCTCTCAATGCTTTTATATACTAAAGTGGAGAAATAACCAATGAATACGTTTTGATTATCTCTATTTCTATTTTATTATGAATCAAAATTATTTCATATATTGTCTTCAAAAATGTAAAGTATATATATATATATATACAGTGGGGGGAAAAATTATTTGATCCCCTGCTGATTTTTAACTTTTGTCCACTGACAAAGAAATGATCATTTTAATGGTAGGTATATTGTAACAGAGAGAGTATAACAAAAAACAAACCCAAGAAAAATGCATTTTAAAAAAGTTATACATTGATTTGCAGGTCATTGAGGGAAATAAGTATTTGACCCTTTTGACTTAGTACTTGGTGACAAAACCCTTGTTGGCAATCACAGAGGTCAGACGTTTCTTGTAGTTGGCCACCAGGTTTGCACACATCTCAGGAGGAATTTTGTCCCACTCCTCTGTGCAGATCCTCTCTAAGGGCCTCATTCTATTAGCGGCCGTAAATCGGCCGTAAGGCTGCGATTCCTTGCGGGGGTTCAGTTAACTCGTGATTCTATTATACAGCCCCGCAAGGATCTCCTCTTACGGCTGGCCGCATATCTTGAAACCGGACGTAAGCTGTGAAATCTAAAAACGCAAAAATAAATTCAAGCCTGCACTGTACAGCTCTGTAAATGCTAGGGATCATATTGGGGGACATGAGGATTAAAAGGAACCCACTCTCAAGCTTGCACATCAGCCCAAACCCGAGTTCAAATTAACTGTTTATTTTCCGGCTGCGGCGTGGGCGGGTCTGAGGTGCTCCAAGCACTCTGGACTTTTTACATGGATATTTTACGGATATTAAAAATAAAATATTTTACGGATTTGAGTATAGGATAATTATGTGCTATTTTTTCTAACACCTAAAATCCCTTTATAGTCTTCTCAGAGTGCAGGATGGCTTTATTTGAGCTATTTTATGTGCTTAATTGGTGCTAGCGGGACCTCTTTCCTGCAAGTAAGCTGTGGCTCGCTTTTAGCCTTGCAGAGAGATTTCCCGGAGCAATTGAATTGCAAATAGGAATTTCTTACGGCCGAAACTCTTGCGGCCGTTTTAGATCAAAGGCTTTCCTCTGGCGCGAGCGGCCGCAAGAGATAGCAAGGCACCGGCCGCAAGCCTGCCGGAGCCTCCGGCCGTAAGGGAATAGAATAGCCGAATAGCTTGCGACCGGTCCTTGCGGCCCCGCAACGGCTGCGGACGCTAATAGAATGAGGCCCTAAGTCATTAAGGTTTTGAGGCTGATGATTGGCAACGAGAACCTTCAGCTCCCTCCACAGATTTTCTATGGGATTAAGGTCTGGAGACTGGCTAGGCCACTCCAGGACCTTGATGTGCTTCTTCTTGAACCACTCCTTTGTTGCCTTGGCTGTGTGATTTTGGTCATTGTCATGCTGGAATACACATCTATAACCCATTTTTAATGCCCTGGCTGAGGGAAGGAGGTTCTCACCCAAGGTTCAATGGTACATGGCCCCATTCATCGTCCCTTTGATGCGGTGCAGTTGTCCTGTCCCCTTATCAGAAAAACACCTCCAAAGCTGGTGTTCTTGTGGTTATAGGCAGCATTCCTTTTCCTCCAAACACGGCGAGTTGAGTTGATGGCAAAGAGCTTGATTTTGGTCTCATCTGACCACAATACTTTCACCCAGTTCTCCTCTGAATCCTTCAGATGTTCAATGGCAAACTTCAGACAGGCCTGTACATGTGCTTTCTTGAGCAGGAGGACCTTGTGGGTGCTGCAGGATTTCAGTCCTTCACGCCATAGTGTGTTACCAATTGTTTTCTTGGTGACTATGGTCTCAGCTGCCTTGAAATCATTAACAAGATCCTCCCGTGTAGTTTTGGGCCGATTCCTCACTGTTCTCATGATCATTGAAACTCCACAAGGTGAGATCTTGCATGGAGCATCAGACCGAAGGATGCAGTTATTTTGTGTTTCTTACATTTGCGAATAATCGCACCAACTGTTGTCACCTTCTCACCAAGCTGCTTGGCGATGGTCTTGTAGCCCAATTCCAGCCTTGTGTAGATCTAAAATCTTGTCCCTGACATCCTTGCACAGCTCTTTGATCTTGGCCATGGTCGAGAGTTTGGAATCTGATTGATTGCTTTTGTGGACAGGTGTCTTTTATACAGGTAACAAGCTGAGATTAGGAGCACTCCCTTTAAGAGAGTGCTCCTAATCTCAGCTTGTTGCTTGTAAAAAAAAGACACCTTGGAGCCAAACATCTTGCTGATTGATAGGGGATCAAATACTTATTTCTCTTACTGACCTGCAAATCAATTTATAACTTTTTTTGACATGCGTTTTTTGTTTTTCTGTTTCTCATAGGTAAAATACACCTACCATTAAAATTATAGACTGATCATTTCTTTATCAGTGGACAAACGTTCAAATTCTGTAGGGGATCAAATACTTTAACCCCCACTATATATATGTATATATATATATATATATATATATATATATATATATATATATATAGATATATAGATAGATAGATAGATAGATAGATAGATATAGATATATATGTATACAGTGGCGAAGCTAAAGCTTTTGGCACCTGGGGCTACCCCTGAATTTGCCACCACCCCCTGGCACACTCTCTCCCCTCCTCACTCCCTTCTCTCTTACTACCCCCTTTATTCTCTCTCCCCTTTGCTTTCCCTTTCTCCTCCTTGCCCCCCCCCCCCCCCCACACACACACACAGACAGACACAGCATATGCCCGTCATATAAACAGCCAAAGCACCAGGTTGGATTTTACACAAACTAAGAATCACTCATATACAGGCCTGTTTCAAGCTTTTGGCTATCATCAGTATAAGGCAGATTCTGGTTTGTGCAAGGCTTTAAGGGAGCAATGTATAAAGTTGCTATTGTTGGATTAAAAGAGTGAGGTACATTGTATTCTCATTTGCATGTTCCCGCCTTTTAGACATGCAAATGGTATTATTAATGTATTATTCGTTTTCTGTACTCTGTACGATGGAGAGCTTTTCTCACTCTAGTACTTACCATACACTAAATGATTGTTGTGGAATACCCAATCCTACAAAATCTATTGCACAAACCAGAATCTACCTCATACTGATGATAGCCAAAAGCTTGAAACAATGTTTTGAACAATCCACCCGGTGCTTTGCTTAAAAACTTAACATGGATTGTTTGACAATTTGCATCATTTTATTTACAGAACATGCCCACAACTTTGAAGATGTTTTTTTTTTATTGGGAAGCAAACAACAAATAGGACAAAATAACAGAAAAAGTCAATGTGCATAACTATTCACCCCCCTAAAGTCAATACTTTGTAGAGCCACCTTTTTCGGCAATCACAGCTCCAAGTCACTTTGGATAAGTCTCTATGATCTTGCCACATCTTACCACTGGGATTTTTGCCCATTCCTCCTTGCAAAACTGCTCCAGCTCCTTCAAGTTGGATGGTTTGCGCTTGTGAACAGCAATCTTTAAGTCTGACCACAGATTTTCCATTGGATTGAGGTCTGGGCTTTGACTAGGCCATTCCAACACATTTACATGTTTCCCCTTAAATAACGCAAGTGTTGCTTTAGCAGTGTGTTTGGGGTCATTGTCCTGCTGGAAGGTGAACCTCCGTCCTAGCCTCAAATCACGCATCAGTGGTGCAGGTTTTGCTCAAGAATATCCCTGTATTTAGCACTATCCATCTTTCCCTCAACTCTGACCAGTTTCCCAGTCCCGGCTGCTGAAAAACATCCCCACTGCATGATGCTGCCACCACCATGTTTCACTGTGGGGATGGTGTTCTTTGGGTGATGTGATGTGTTGGGTTTGCACCAGACATAGCATTTTCTTTGATGGCCGAAAAGTTCAATTTTAGTCTCATCAGACCAGAGCACCTTCCTCCATACATTTTGGGAGTCTCCCACATGCCGTATTGTTTTGTTTTTTACTGAAAGTAATGTCTTTCTTCTGGCTACTCTGCCATAAAGCCCAACTCTATGGATCATACGGCTTATTGTCGTCCTATGTACAGATACTCCAGTCTCTGCTGTGGAACTCTGCAGCTCCTCCAGGGTTACCTTAGGTCTCTATGCTGCCTCTCTGATTAATGCCCTCCTTGCCCGGTCAGTGAGTTTTGGTGGGCGGCCGTCTCTTGGCAGGTTTGCTGTTGTGCCATGTTCTTTCCTTTTGGTTATGATAGATTAGATAGTGCTCCTGGGGATCATCAGATATTTGGATATTTTTTTATAACCTAACCCTGACTTGTACTTCTCAACAACATTGTCCCTTACTTGTTTGGAGAGTTCCTTGGTCTTTATGGCAGTGTTTGGTTAGTGGTACCTCTTGCTTAGGTGTTGCAGCCTCTGGGGCCTTTCAAAAAAGGTGTGTATATGTAATGACAGATCATGTGACACTTAGATTGCACACAGGTAGACATCATCTCACTAATTATGTGACTTCTGAGGGGAATTGGTTGCACCAGAGCTTTTTATGGGCTTCATAACAAAGGGGGTGAATACATACACACATGCCAATTTTCTGTTTTCTATGTCTAAAAAATAGTTTTATGTATATATTTTTCTCATTTAACTTCACCAACTTAGACTATTGTGTTCTGATCCATCACATAAAATTCAGATTAACAAAACATTGAATTTAAGGCTGCAATGTAACAAAACAGGTAAAAAGTCAAGGGGGGTGAATACTTTTGCAAGGCACTGTATACTACTGTTAATTAGCTGAAATTGGCAGATGAGTTAAACATTTGAATACATTTTTACTACTTTGAGAGCATCATTTGACAAAAGAAAACACATAGTGGTACATTATCAAATACCCTTCTTTCAGATGCAATAAAGAAAAGACTGCTTTAAATGTCCTTTTAAGTGAATTATATATGCATTATACACATTAGCTAAAACAAAAAATGGAGTCATGAGATTCCAACCTATGACTTAGAAATGGAAAAACTCTTGGACGACATATTTAACTACTACACAATAATACAAAGTGGTATAGGAAATAATCTATATAAAATTAATTGTGTCACAGTTACAGGCTCCAACATTATTATCTATGCAGATCCTTGTGGGAAGTTATTGCTCAATAAGCAATAACTACAAATAGCAATACTGTAAGTTAATTCTAGATGAATTTTAAATATGTAAACAATTTTCACACATGTTTTTAAGCCCCGTCTGATGGTGCAGAGCCCACCTGGTGACTTCAGTGTCCCTTAAGGTGATATCTATGTTTACTTTATTTATGAAGAGTGGGATAGCCATGAATGTTCACTATTCCAGTGATGGGTAAATAAAGTGCATTGAAACCGTTCACCTCCAGCAGTTCTAGCTGCCATGTATGTTTTGTGTAGTAACTGTATCAGTCAGGGCCCCTGACCCTCTTCTTCACATTCACATTTTCCACATCCTAATTAATCCTCCATAAACCCTCCCCCACGGATAACAACATATTTTAATGTATTACCTTATGCTAAATAACCGAAACCAGCTTTAATGCTCAAACCAGTGTGCCTTCAAAAGTACCGAAATACAGGGCCGGAGCTACCAGTGGTGCAGGTAGTGCAGTTCACCAGAACCTCCTCCGGGATGACACAGTGCTTTGATTTTTTTTTTTGCATTTTTTTTTTCTGTAGTGTATGCCCTCCCCCTCAAGGCCTCCACTCCGCCCTATCCACCAAGGCCCCTCTGGACCCCCCCTTGGCCTCCTTTACTTTACACTCCCTGGCCGTAAGTTGTCCATACCTGTTTAAAAAAGAGCATTTCTACTGAAGTTCCAAGAAGTGGCAGTGTGGAACAGTTCAGCACGCTGGGGATGTGTATCAGGGAAGAAGAAAGAGAGAGTAAGGGCTGGATAACAGCAAATTACTCAATGGGAATGGGTTCTGTGAGGGGGGAGTAAAGGAGTTATGGATGGGTGCTATATAAGGTTAATGCAGAGAGGAGTCAGGTGCTCTGGAGAACTTCATTCTCTAACTCTGCCACAGCCTTAATATAAAGGGGTGGACAAAAATATCTAACATGCAAGAGCCAGAAACTATTTATAAGAACCAGACAGACTATTTGCATTTACGTCACGTCATTAGCATATGCTGGTCCGGACACAGCCAGAAGACGCTCTGAGGGGAAGGATCATCAGCAGGAGCTCATTGCATGATAGTAAGGAGAGAGGAAGGTATTTGGAGAGAGGGAAGGAGAGAGGAGGAGGATGAGGAGACAGTGGGGCTCACGATAAGAGCCTTCCGCACTCATTGCAGGCCCCATTGGGTGTTGGTAACGCCAACTGCTAATCTCCCTTTGTGAGGCTCGCAGGCCAGGGACGCAAAGTGTGACCAACATCAACAGCGTTCACCTACTATTATAGTGATATTAAAAATATGGATATAAACATTTTTTTTTTAATTAACCAGTTTACATTTCTACCTTGAGCGCAAATGGTGTCCTTCATCTAGTACTCTTCTCTAATATTCAGCTGTATTGAAAATCAGACTCTTTGAATATAGGAATTAAGTTTGTGTTTTCTTCATCACATCTTGAGAGATAGATCATGAGAGTGTTTATTTATCCATCGGTGGAAGAAGGAGTGAGGGGGAAGGAAACAGTGAGACGTGAGAAGGCTGTTAGATAGCTGAATAAGGATGACATTTACTGGTCTTACAGGATCAGAGCAGGAAGCATTTATCAATAAATGCAATCATAGCTTTCCACAAATGTAACTACCCCCCTCACACACACTTCCACCAAAGTATAATTTATGCCTCCAAGGTAGAGCATAGCCATCAACATTTTTTTTCTAAATGAAAAAATATCTTTATAACTTTTTGTTGCTAAATTTTGCTTTTTGTCAGATTTTTGGTTTTTAGGTATACATTTGTTTTCATTGTACAGTGGTCCTTTATTCATATTATACAATGCAGGCAGGGCCGTATCTACCTTTTTGGAGCCCATAGGCAGTGAAGTGGAGGAGCCCCTGCGAGTGCGTATGCATGGTATGCACAGACCCATTTTTGCCTTTTATGTACGTGGTGGTTACCCCCTAGTAGCCAGTCTATGAACTGCAACATTTCAATATTTTTACGCCAGGAACCATTTTTTTAAAGAAGTGGCGCCCTTCCCAGGGACGCGACCCTGGGTGACTGCCTAGTTTGCCTAATGGGTAATCCGGCCATGAATGCATGTCACACAGTTCTTCTCAATCAGGTGATACTTAAAGTGAAATAAGAAAACCAAACAATTGTGTGCACTGTCTCATAGTAATCAATCGGTGGCAGCATTCTGCAACATGCTACTTGAGAGTTGTCCTGACAGGATAATTTGATACACTGCACAGCTACAAATGGCAGGTACAAATTATATGATTTTAGTCAGAAAAAAAAACATATCTCGTAAGCACTTTCAAATTAAATAAAGTATATAAAACTGAATAGATACACAGGTACAGTAGGCTCTCAGTTATCCGGCCCATATGGGGATTGGTAGATGCCGGATAAATGTAGTTTCTGGTTTCTCGAAAGTTACTAATAAAATAGACCTAGATTAGCTGCACATGGGATGCTCTGCTAAGTATATTTGCCAGTGAGGGCTGTTCTAGCAGCAGCAGCTTTCACTTCTCACTAGTGATGTCGCGAACATAACATTTTCGGTTCGTGAACCGCGAACGCGAACCGCCGCAAATGTTCGCAAACCAGCGAAACCGGCGAACCGCCATAGACTTCAATGGGCAGGCGGATTTTAAAACCCACAGGGACTCTTTATTGCCACAATAGTGATGGGAAAGCTGTTTCAACGGGACTAACACCTGGACTGTGGCATGCCGGAGGGGGATCCATGGCAAAACTCCCACGGAAAATTACATAGTTGATGCAGAGTCTGGTTTTAAGTCATAAAGGGCATAAATTACCTAACATTCCTACATTTTTGGGAATAACGTGCTTTAAAACATCAGGTATGATGTTGTATCGATCAGGTAGTGTAAGGGTTAGGCCCCCTTCACAGTGACAGACCAAACTCCCCGTTTAACGCACCGCAAACAGTCCATTTGCACATCCGCAAACTCCCCATTTGCACAAGGTTGGATACCAAGCTAGCCATGTCCCGTTCGTTGTCCTCACTGATGTCATTGAAGGTCTCTTCCTCCACCCAGCCACCAAGGTTCCCCGAAAGGTGACAACAAGCCCCCTGGGACGCCTGCTGTGTTTGGTCTTCCACCTCCTCAAAGCCACCTTCCTCCTCTGACTCCTCTTCTTCAGACTCCTCTCACTGCGTTGCCTCTCTCTGGATTATTATAAGGTGTGTTAAGTAGTACTACTCTTATCAGTTTCATACCTGTTACAGCACCTATCAGGGGACATGTATAAGGCCTAGATTTTTGGAACCGGGAGATGGAAAAAGATTCTTGGTTGGTCGTATCACTTAAATTTTGGGGCACGGCGTGTGCAATTAAAGGTGCCACCATATAGGAGTGGCGTGTTTGTAAGTACTACTCTTATCAGTTTAATACCTGTTACAGCACCTATCAGGGGGCGTGTATAAGGCCTGGATTTTTAGAACCGGGAGATGGAAAAAGATGCTTGGTTGGTCGTATCACTTCAAATTTGGGGCACGGCATTCAAAGGTGCCACCAGATAGGAGTGGCGTGTTTGTAAGTACTACTCTTATCAGTTTAATTATTGTTACGTCACCTATCAGGGCACGTGTATAAGGCCTGGATTTTTAGGACCGGGAGATAGAAAAAGATGCTTGGTTGTTCGTATCACTTCAATTTTGGGGCACGGCACGTGCAATCAAAGGTGCCACCAGATAGGAGTGGCGTGTTTGTAAGTACTACTCTTATCAGTTTAATACTTGTTACGTCACCTATCAGGGGGCATGTATAAGGCCTGGATTTTTAGGACCGGGAGATGGAAAAAGATGCTTGGTTGGTCGTATCACTTCAATTTTGGGGCACGGCACGTTCAATCAAAGGTGCCACCATATAGGAGTGGCGTGTTTGTAAGTACTACTCTTATCAGTTTAATACCTGTTACAGCACCTATCAGGGGGCGTGTAAAAGGCCTGGATTTTTAGAACCGGGAGATGGAAAAAGATGCTTGGTTGGTCTTATCGCTTCAGTTTTGGGGCACGGCACGTGCAATCAAAGGTGCCACCAGATAGGAGTGGCGTGTTTGTAAGTACTACTCTTATCAGTTTAATCCTGTTACAGCACTTATCAGGGGGCGTGTATAAGTCCTGGATTTTTAGAAACGGGAGATTGAAAAAGATGCTTGGTTGGTCGTGTCACTTCAATTTTGGGGCACGGCACGTGCAATCAAAGGTGCCACCAGATAGGAGTGGCGTGTTCGTAAGTACTACTCTTATCAGTTTAATACTTGTTACGTCACCTATCAGGGGGCGTGTATAAGGCCTGGATTTTTAGAACCGGGAGATGGAAAAAGATGCTTGGTTGGTCGTATCACTTCAATTTTGGGGCACGGCACGTGCAATCAAAGGTGCCACCAGATAAGAGTGGCGTGTTTGTAAGTACTACTCTTGTCAGTTTAATACCTGTTACAGCACCTATCAGGGGGCGTGTATAAGGCCTGGATTTTTAGAACCGGGAGATGGAAAAAGATGCTTGGTTGGTCGTATCACTTCAAATTTGGGGCACGGCACATGCAATCAAAGGTGCCACCAGATAGGAGTGGCGTGTTTGTAAGTACTACTCTTATCAGTTTAATTATTGTTACGTCACCTATCAGGGCACGTGTATAAGGCCTGGATTTTTAGGACCGGGAGATGGAAAAAGATGCTTGGTTGGTCGTATCACTTCAAATTTGGGGCACATTGTGACATTAGCTTCTTACGCTTAAACATGTCCTTTACAGGCACCTGACTATGGGCAGATGAGCAGGAACTGCTCAAGGCGAGAGACGGAGTGGCGGATGGTTGAGAGGGGGCAAGGAGGACAGCAGTGGTTGATGTGGCTGATGATGCTGGACCAGGAGGAGGATGGCGCTTTGAGTTTGTGTGCTGCTTGTACTCATGTGTTGGTCTGGAGTCACCCAAACATTAGGTCTCAACCTGTAGAGGATAAGGGAACCAGGCTATTCTAGACCTCATTCATCATTACAGGTTTTGAAAAGATTGGTACTATGCGTGCAAGCTACTGTGACAACAAATATGAGTGGCACTGTGCACTTGCAGAAGTTGGCAGAGTAGACGCTGTAGGCCTGACACAGACGCTTGCAGACAAGTAACTGCTATTCAATGTATTACAGTCAAAATTGTATTCTTTGTTTAAATGTGCACTACTGACTGTTACACCAGATATGAGTGGTGGCACTGACTGGGCAAGTGGGCACAGTATACGATGTGAGCCTAAGACACACACGCTGGCAGGCAGGCAAATGAAATTAGATTACACAGAAAAATGTTTTTGTTTTTTTTAAATGTAGAGTGCTGGTACACCACTAGATTGGATTGGTTGAACTTGGCACAGTACTTGTAAGCCTGACACACACACTGGATAGCGGTCAGGCAAATGAACTTAGATTGGCGGTCAGGCAAATGAACTAAGATTTAACAAAATAAACGTTTTGGTTTTTTAAAAGTAGACAACTAGTAAACAAGATTGTATTGGTTTCACTGTGCACACACAGTATAAGCTGTGAGCCTGACACACACACTTGCTAGCAGGGAGACAGGCAAATTAAGTTAGATTAGACAGAGAAAAAAAACAAAAAAAAATTATGTTATTGCCCTAAAAAGGGCTTTTTGGGGTGCTGTGTTTACAGCAGAGATCTGATGAGTTCTTCAGCACTGCACTGGACACTGAATAAACTTGCCTAGCTATTGATTTCCCTATTCAATCAGCATCACCTACACTCTCTCTCCTCTCAGTAAGACTGCAAGTTAGTTATGATTCCAAAATGGCTGCTGTCCATGAGGTAGAAGGGTCTGGAAGGCAGGGTATGATGCTGATTGGCTGGAATGTGTCTGCTGACTGTGAAGTGCAGGGTCAAAGTTTGCTCAATGATAAAGTATAGGGGGCGGTTCGAACATCGGATTTCCGTATCCGTACCATGGTTCTATAAACTGATTTGTAAACTTCTTATATTTCAGTAGCCTAAAAATATCTTCCCACTTGGCTCATCTTCCAGCCCAGCTACACTATAACCCCATTTACTGTAATGTATTTTCCTTCTCTTCCTCCTCTCTTTCACCTCCTTCAAAGTCTTGTTTGCGTACCAGATCATGCAGATCTCTGTCTTTAACACGTCATCCTTATCTTCTGTCTCTTCTTAGTCTGCAAATTATCAGCCTTATTAAATTTCGATTCAGACAATTGAATAGGGCTATATATAAGCACAGAGCATATTTTTTTTTTACAGAAGTTTTTAGTTAGTGAAGACCTTGCTTTTGGATAGAAGTTCACTAACTAAAAACTTCTGTAAAAAAAATATGCTCTGTGCTTATATAGAGCCCTATTCAATTCGTCAAATCACAATTTAATAAGGCTGTATATATATATATATATATATATATATATATAAAATATATTAATGATAATATTATTGTTTTATATCACGTATATAGTTGTCAGCAATACAGGTCATTGCTAACACTTGCAGGCTCGCGTAGCAAGCCCGCCACAACTACTTCCCACGCAAAGCGAGGGTGGCAGTTGCTGGCAAGAAGCGCCAAAGGCGCTCCTTGCGCTGGTGGAGATGAGCGCCATAGGCGTTCATCGCTACAACCCTCTACTACTTTTGGACTGCAAATGCCCACAGAAGCGGGAATTAAAAAAAAACACAAACCACGCAATGACTAAATACGGACTTACACACAAAAATAAAATAAAAACCTTACCCACAGCAAGGGTGGGGGGGGGGGTCCCAGGACGTCTGGAAGACAGGTTACACCTCGATTTCAGTCCAATTTAGAGAGTTTAGCCACTCGAAAATCCCCTAAGCGAGAGAAAAAATGGCCGCGAAAAAGATGAAAACGAGGCTACACAACCCTAAACCCGCAAAACACTGCCAAGCACATACGACTTTTACAAAAACGCGTACGACCTACAACATACACCATTAGCGAGGATGCTAAATCATCCAAACCCGCCTACCACATACATATTCGCCGCCATTTTACAACACTAACTTACACAATGCGGAAATACCCAGCTACAAAAACGACTTCCCCTCGCTCACGCAGCCTATTTACACTACACACTGCACACATTGCTGACACATACACCTCAGCTCAACAACACTGCAAATCTATATTGTATGCTGCAGTAATATGAAAACAGATTGTTAGCTCTTCAGCACATTCCTTGCAGCATATATTAATTACAAATAGGTAAAGTATATGAAGTTATTATTTAATTAATTAAGTACTTAGATACAAAATAGGAAAGATAGGTGGCTCTAGGTATAAAAAGATTCTGGGGTGAAAACTAGGGGTGCTCCCTTAGGATATGTATTACTAAATAACAAAAAGAAAAAAAGAAAACTATAAAACTTAGCGTTTATTAATATTGGTTAAAACTTGTAATTAAAATCCTGAAATTCTGACGAGATAAAGTGGGTAGGGAATTCTGGAATTATAAAAGGAATTATCTGTACGTTAGCTAGGATTGTTGGACTGAAGTAAACTTAGTATCCTCTTAATAAAAGTGATGATTCATATGTGACTATAAAGTGCACAAAAAATTAAAGTGGAATACTAATGAGTAACATAGACATAGATCCAAATGTAGGCCTATGTATTTGCACTGATATATATTGCACTCATACAAAGTGTCTAGTGCTGATAATAATAATAATGGTGATTGCACTTATGAATATTGCACCTTCATAAAGTGAATATTGCTCATTAATAAAGTGTCTAGTGCCAATGCCAATTTTAATAATTAATTAATAATAATAAGGATATAATATCTATAAAGTGCTAGTGCTTTGCTGAGGATATAAGGTAATAGTACAGTCATTCGTTGTTGGAGAAAGTCCAAACTGAAATCACATATTATAATTGTCAAACTGCGATTCGTCGTCACGCTTGCGACGAATCGCAGTTTGACAATGATCCGATCGCAACTTTGCGATCGGATTGAGCACAAGCGCATGCGCAGTAGCTGGGCTTGCGCAGAGCGCGGCGCGATCCGCTCATGCGCACAGCTCGGCACGATCCGTTTATACGCAGAGCGCAGCGCGAGCTGCACATGCGCATGCTCACAGCGCGGTGCGAGCCGCGCATGAGCACAGCGAGGCGCGAGCAGATGGGAGAGTGGGGAAGAGGCACAGAGGGAGAGTGGGGAAGAGACACTGAGGGAGAGTGGGGAAGAGACCCAGAGGGAGGGGGAAAGACACAGAGGGATAGGTGGGAAAGAGACACAGGGGAGGTAGAGGAGGGGGAAAAGACACGGGAGGTAGAGGAGGGGGAAAAGACACACGGGAGTGAGAGAAGGGGAAGAAACACAGGGGAGGGAGAACAGGGGGAAGAAACACAGGGGAGGGAGAACAGGGGGAAGATACACATGGGAGGGAAATGAGGGGGGAAGAGGGGAACAGACACAGGGGGAGGGGGGAACAGACCCAGGGGGAAGGGGGAAAGAGACAAAGGCCAGGGGGGAAGAGGCACAGAGCGAGAGGGGGAAGAGACACAGGGGGGAGAGATACAGAGGGTGAGGGGGGAAGAGACACAGAGGGAAAGGGGGGAAGAGGCACAGAGGGGGGAGAAACAGAGGAAGGGGTGGAGAGACACAGTGGCGAGAGACACAGAGAGAGGTGGGGAAAGAGGCACAGAGGGAGAGGGGTGGAAGACACAGAGTGGGGAGAGACACAGAGGGTGAGGGGGGAAGAGACACAGAGAGAGAGGGGGAAGAGAGAGAGAGGGGGAAGAGAGAGAAAGGGAGGAAGAGGCACAGAAAGAGGAGGGGGAGAGACACAGGGGAGTGAGAGGAGGGGGAAGAGACACAGGGGAGAGAGTGCAGAGGGGGAAGAGACACAGGGGAGAGAGGGCAGTGGGGAAGATACACAAGGGAGGGAAATGGAGACACGAGGAAGGCGGGAACAGACACAGGGGGAGGGGGAAAGAGACACAGGCCAGGGGGGAACAGACACAGGGGAGGGTTGGGGGAGACACAGGGGGGGGGAAGAGATGCATGGGAGGGAGAAGGGGGAAAGAGACACAGGGGAGGGGTTTAGAGACACAGGAGGGAGAGGGAGGTAAAAACACAGGGGGGCAGGAGATACAAGGGAGGTAGACGAGGCAGAAGGAGACACAAGGGAGGGAGAGGAGGGGGAAATAAGACACGAGGGAGGAAGTAGACAGAGGGAGAGACTCGCAACGAGCTCCAAAGGGGCTCATTGCAAGGCCTGTGATGAGCGCCAAAGGCGCTCATCACAAGGCCAGTAAAGTAGAGGGGGAGAGGCTTACATTGTGTGGCAAACAGCATTGCCAGGCTTCAGTTTTTATTGCCGTCATTTTTGACGGGCAAGTCGCTAGTAATATTATAATGGTCTGTTCCACTACACAACTATGGAGCTAGGTGATAAACTATCTAGTGCCACACTTGTATGTAGATTTTATATTAATTCCTCTATTTGCGATTATTGTGTATAGAATTACTAAATCGTTATACTATAGATGGTTAGTCTATTTGATTACAAAACGCCTAAGCTCCAAAACTACCCGCGCATGGCCTATGCGTCTGCGTGTGACGTCATAGAGCGACGTCGCGGCGTAGTACGTGCAACCCCCAAACGCTACGTTTTATTTTTTGCTGCTCTATATTGTGATTTGGGCAGAGGGTGTGCACCTCAATTCTAAAGGATACTTTTTCTGTCCCTTTTTTCCTTTTGTTATTTAATTAATTACTTAGCATAAAAAAAAAATATATATAACAATTTTTTTTTTTTTTTGTTATATATATTTAGAGTGTTATGCACTAATGGGCTTTATTCCCTAAAGATTTTTTCTGCTTAAAAAAAAATATATACACAAAACAAAACAAAACACCACAGTATCGCAAAAAACCACAAAGACCTTCACCGCGCCTCACAAGGAGCGCCAACGGTGCTTATTGGACACAAAGTACACCAGGGGAGAGCCTTGCAATAAGCGCCAAAAGGAGATCTGCGCGGACCTTACAATAAGCGCAAAAGCGCCTATGATAACACCAACCCAGAGGCTCGCAATAAGCACCAAAGGCGCTCAGCGCCAGGCTCGCAATGAGCGCTACAGGATCTCAGACCACCAAAACACTTACTCTCTGTGTCAAACAGCATTACCTGCCTTACAATTTAATTGCCGTCATTTTTTGATGGGCAAGTCTCTAGTATATTATATATATGTTTGTCATAGCAAGTGAAGAACAATTAAATAGGCACCTCAGGATTCCTGATCATTTACACTCTGCTAGATACATATATTTTTTTATAAGACTCTCCCATTTTCAAATATGTTGAAAATAAGAGTAAAATGCTGATCCCGCGTACACCAGCTCAAACATCATTGCAAATTACTGAGTAGAGTATTTTTTTTTTAATTATTGCTAAAACATTCACACTGTCATATACATTTAAATTGTTTAAAAAAAACAACTGAATAAAAAACTTTTTAAACATACATTTTTAAAAATATCTGCACTGGCAATGAATGATGAATACCTCTCTCAATTCATAAAAATATAGACTATTAGTCCTGCCACAAGTATGTCTGTTCTACCTCTAGGTATCTTTAAATACCTGGGAACCATCCAACAGAGCTCGCCCGCAAACCCTTGGCGGGATATAGAAGATTTCTTGGTTTTGCTAGGTGTATAATATCCCTGTGTATCTATTTACTTTTATGTACTTTATTTTATTAAGGAGTGCTTATACGCTCTATTATTACTGCCTATAATCAAACAAATAGTCCCAGTTGGTTCTTCCCTCTGACGCTCACAAAGACACAGACTCTAGTACTGGATGTACAGTGTATCATACTAACCAATCAGTGACCATCTCTAAGCAACATTCTGCAACGTGCTACGGATATGTGGTCCCTGATAGGCTAGGACACTACACTACACAGTGGACAGACCCATACAGGGACTATTAGCTTTTAGACAGTAACCAATAGCTTATAAGCACTTGTTACTAAAATAAAGTACCGTTTATACTCGAGTATAAGCCGAGTTTTTCAGCCCTTTTTTTAAGGCAAAAAAAGGCTCCCTCGGCTTATACTCGAGTCACAATTCCCCCGTGTCTCTCTACCCCCCCCCCCGTGTCTCTCTAACCCCCCCCCCCCGTGTGTCTCTAATCCCCCCGTGTGTCTCTCTACCCCCCGGGTGTCTCTCTACCCCCCGTGTCTCTTTCCTTCCCCCCTCCTCAACCTCCCTCAACCTCCCCCCTCAATCCCCCTCAACCCGGCCTCCTCAATCCCCCTCAACCCTAAACCCCCCTCAACCCCCATCCTTCACCTAAACCCCCCTAAATACCTCCTCCTCTCTTACCTGCTTGTGCTTCGGCCTCCGCTCCTTGACCCGGCGCGCATGTGACGTCACATGCGTGCCGCGTCATTAGCATATACCGGGTGCCGGGGTTGAGGAGGGAGGTTGAGGAGGGGGGGTTAAGGGGGGGGTTGAGGAGGGGGGTTGGGGTTGAGGGGGGGTTGAGGTTGAGGGGGGGTTGAGGTTGAGGAGTGTTGAGGTTGAGGAGGGGGTTGAGGAAGGGGTTGAGGATGAGGATGGGGGGTTGAGGAGGGGGTTGAGGATGGGGGGTTTGAGGAGGGAGGTTGAGGAGGGGGGTTGAGGAGGGAGGTTGAGGATGAGGAGGGAGGATGAGGAGGGAGGGTGAGGATGAGGGATTGAGAAGGGGGTTGAGGATGGGGGTTGAGGAGAGAGGATGAGGATGGGGGGGTTGAGGATGGGGGGTTGAGGAGGGAGGTTGAGGAGGGGGGCTGAGGAGGGGGGGTTGAGGTTGAGGAGGGTTGAGGTTGAGGAGGAGGTTGAGGATGAGGATGGGGGGTTGAGGAGGGAGGATGAGGAAGGGGGGGTTGAGGATGGGGGTTGAGGAAGGGGTTGAGGATGGGGGGGTTGAGGAGGGAGGTTGAGGATGAGGAGGGAGGTTGAGGATGAGGAGGGGGGTTGAGGTTGAGGAGGGGGGTTGACGATGGGGGAATGAGGAGAGAGGATGAGGATGGGGGTTGAGGAGGGGGGTTGAGGATGGGGGGGTTGAGGAGGGAGGATGAGGAGGGAGGTTGAGGAGGGGGTTGAGGATGAGGAGGGAGGTTGAGGATGAGGAGGGAGGTTGAGGATGAGGGAGGTTGAGGATGAGGAGGGAGGATTAGGAGTGTGGTTGAGGAGGGTGATAAGGGAGGGGGAAGAGACACAGGGAAGGGAGAGGTTGGAAGAGACACAGGGAAGGGAGAGGGGAGAAGAGACACAGGGAAGGGAGAGGGGAGAAGAGACACGGAGAGAGACGGGGACACAGAGGGCACAAGAGGGACACAGGGGGCAGCACATTTCCCACCCTCGGCTTATACTCGAGTCACTCATTTTTCCCAGTATTTTGTGATAAAATGGGTGCCTCGGCTTATACTCGGGTCGGCTTATACTCGAGTATATACGGTACATAAAACTAAATATATATACAGGTATATTATATACCTAGTCAAATTCAAGAATCTTCCATATCCATTTAAAAGAGAGAAAAAAACTCATTCTGGGATTTGTAGTTCTAAAACCCAAAATTCCAGAGCAAAGGGGTGTTTACCGAAACACAGAATGCACTGCAGGGGTGAGTTTTCAATCATTTTTAACACAATCGCGTTTTCTTGTAATTTATCTTAACATATTATCCCATCAGTGGCAACATTAATTTATGTATTTTTTAGCATTGAATTGAGACCAGATACGCACAATAGTTTTCCTATATTTTATTAAATGAGTATGCAGGAAATGTTTAATGCACGCACATATTGTCTCATTTAGATCATTATAGCTTCTGGGAGAAAATTGCGACATAAATGTATTATTATTATTATTTATAACAACTGCGGGTTCTCATCTTCCTTTGTAGGCATTCATATATCCTGGGCACTGCTTTGGAAGAACACAAGCTCCTGACTTGCCAGACTTAAAGATGTATGGACTGCGGCAAAAGCATTTTGCCGCACAGCTCATAATACAGAATCCACCTTGTTCATTAATATTTTCACAGTTCTTCGGGCACTGGGTCCCACAATCCTGCCAGACCTGATTCTGTAGATAGCAGCGTTTTACTAAGTGGAAAAAATATAAAACAATTAGTTAAATTATAAATATTTATTTACAAACAATACACTTTATTTTAATTATGCCACCCACCTGGCAAGGCTAATGTCTCAAATCTACAATATCTTATCATTTACATGAGGCGTGTCTCCATCAACCAATGAGTAATGACCAATCACCTTGAGTGAATGAGATACTATATATATATATATGACCAGCACATAAAACTGTTCTGCACAATTGTGTGCTGCAGTTGAAATCAACAGAAAATATGTAAAAAAAATCTTAATTCAAAGCTCTTTTCATCATTTTATAGTTTACAATTGCTGCCCTGATAGCTTTTATGGTTTAATCTGACCCTAAGCTTGAGTTCCTGCATGACGCAGATCCGTAGAGCTAATAGGCACATCCATTCAGGTCCTGGAAGCACCATAAATGACAAGTTCCTGCTAAATGCTCATCTTTGTCTTTGCTTCTTTGCAATTAAAAAGTCTTTAGAATGCAAAGGAATAAGCTGACATTTTCTTGGTTCCATCAGTGAAAGTTTTTTTGCCATTTTTGGTGTGCTTTGTGGTCCCTGCAGGTTATTTGAAAGCTTTTCTAAAATAGTGAAATATGCATATATCATTAAAAAAAATGATTTTCACAACTCTGCTTGGTTATGTAGAACATAACTTTTAATGAACCTTTAAAACTTTTCATGAAAGATTTATACGATTTTTTTAAATAAATGTTTGGGTTACAGTGACCCATTAAGTGGACATAACACATGCTCACTATTGTTAATGGTGGTATTAAATCACTTACAAGTATGATAGTCACCATCTCACCTAAGATACTTATTACCTAAATTAACTGTAGCAAACACACTATTCCTTGGACTAAAGCTAAAAATAAGATCACTGTACCATCTACATGAGTCCATTCGGGTTGGGTTACCTATCCATAAACATCCATACCTATACTTTTATGGGAAGAAGTACATTACATCATTATAAATATATTGTCCATCATTTTAGATATAATAATGCAGAAAACACAGAGAACACATATTAATTATTCATATTTTATATTTAAGCAGAAATCCATGTTTCTGTTCAGAAAACATCTAACCCTAGATTTTAAGTGGGTGGGTTTTTAATCTTGCAAGGTGCTTTAGGGAAAGCACTACGCACACTGGATTCTAAGCTCAAAGACAGGGCTCTCCATTCTTTGCAATGTGTTAATATCGTTTATGCATTGTACTTAACCCCTATATTGTGCTACTGAATATGTTGGCGCATTACAAAAAAAATATCATAATAAGAATCATCTTTCAAATCTCCCTGGACAAAAAGAACATATATGATTAAGAAATGACTGAGGTTCTGAGAACAGGAAGACAATTAAATATAGCCTGAGTATACCCACATGTCTCAAGCAAGCCATTCATTTTTTTCCACAGAATTTCCTTAATGCAGCTTAGACTTTTGGGTTATGGCATGCAAATGAGGCTAGAAACATCAAATATTCTAGCCTCTAGCCCACTCAACATGGTATCCATTTCAGACTATGTGCACTGCTCTTAGACTGTCTTCAGAGCATAGCCATGGATTAAAGTACAGAAAATGGGAAGGGGAGAGAAGGCGCAAAGCCCCTACTGCAGATCACTTTGTGGTCTCAAATGTATAGCGAATAATATTTTAGATCAACTCTCACCTTTTCTGACCCCATAGCTATCAGGGATATAGTATGCAAAATAGCTATTGGTCCATCAGGGCTTTCAGTAACTTAAGTAACTTCTGGGTCTTGTGCTCATCTTTTGCCATCAGACTACTAGGTGAGGGTATTATAGTCTTAAGTATGTATGTGAATATCTCAACATATATATATATATATATATATATATATATATATATATATATATATATATATGTACAGTGAATATAAAAAGTCTACACACTCCTGTTAAAATGTCAGGTTTCAGTACTGTAAAAAAGTGAGACAAAGATAAATAATTTCAGAACTTTTTCCACCTTTAATGTGACCTATAAACTGTGCAACTCAATTGAAAAACAAACTGAAATCTTTTAGGTGGAGGGAAGAAAAATACAAAATAAAAATAATGTGGTTGCATAAGTCTGCACACTCTCTTAAAAATGGAGATGTAGCTGTGTTCAGAATTAAGCAATCACATTCCAAATCGTGTTAAATAGGAGTCAGCATACACCTGCCATCATTTAAAGTGCCTCTGATTAACCCCAAATAAAGTTCAGCTGCTCTAGTTGGTCTTCCTGAAATTTTCTTAGTCGCACCCCACAGTAAAAGCCATGGTCCACAGAGAGCTTCCAAAGCATCATAAGGATCTCATTGTTAAAAGGTATCAGTCAGGAGAAGGGTACAACCAAATTTCCAAGGCATTAGATATACCATGGAACACAGTGAAGACAGTCAACATAAAGTGGAGAAAATATGGCACAACAGTGACATTACCAAAAACTGGAGCTCCCTCCAAAATTGATGAAAAGACGAGAAGAAAACTGGTCTGGGAAGCTACCAAGAGGCCCACAGCAACATTAAAGGAGCTGCAGGAATATCTGGCAAGTACTGGCTGTGTGGTACATGTGACAACAATCTCCCGTATTCTTCATTTGTCTGGGCTATGGGGTAAAGTGGCAAGATGAAAGCCTTTTCTTACGAAGAAAAAAATCCACGCCAGGCTACATTTTGCAAAAACACATCTGAAGTCTCCCAAAAGCATGTGTGAAAAGGTGTTAGGGTCCGATGAAACCAAGGTTGAACTTTTTGGCCATAATTCCAAAAGATATGTTTGACACAAAAACAACACTGCACATCACCAAAAGAACACCATACCCACAGTGAAGCATGGTGGTGACAGCATCATGCTTTGGGGCTGTTTTTCTTCAGCTGCAACTGGGGCCTTAGTTAAGATAGAGGGAATTATGAACAGTTCCAAATACCAGTCAATACTGGCACAAAACCTTCAGCCTTCTACTAGAAAGCTGAACACGAAGAGGAACTTAATCTTTCAGCATGACAACGACCCAAAGCATACATCCAAACCAACAAAGGAATGGATTCACCAGAAGAATATTAACGTTTTGGAATGGCCCAGCCAGAGCCCAGACCTGAATCCGATTGAAAATCTGTGGGGTGACCTGAAGAGGGCTGTGCACAGGAGATGCCCTCGCAATCTGACAGATTTGGAGTGTTTTTGCAAAGAAGAGTGGGCAAATCTTGCCAAGTCAAAATGTGCCATGCTAATAGGCTCATACCCAAAAAGACTGAGTGCTGTAATAAAAACCAAAAGGTGATTCAACAAAGTATTAGTTTAAGGGTGTGCAAACTTATGCACCCATATTATTTTATTTTTATATTTTTTCTTCCCTCTACCTAAAAGATTTCAGTTTGTTTTTCAATTGAGTTGTACAGTTTATAGGTCACATTAAAGGTGGAAAAAGTTCTGAAATGATTTATCTTTGTCTCATTTTTTTACAGCACAGAAACCTGACATTCTAACAGGGGTGTTTAGACTTTTTATATCCACTGTATGTATGAACCACTGAATGACAAACCCAATAGAGTATGAATGCGTAAGATCGTTTTATTAAATAACATAATCAAGGAATCAATGACATATACATACAATACTATGTGAAGAGTAGTATGTATGACTATGGATTAGGGTACACTGCCAGAAACCCACTCACAGACAGCAGTGTTGCCCTTGTATGGGGTTCATTAGGGTAATACTGGTACTGGCAAGTGTAGAATGAGAATGGAGAGAGTACTAAGCCCAAACACTAACAGCCTTATGAAAATTGCGACTTGGCCAATTGAATAGGGCTCCATATAAGCACAGAGCATACTTTTTTTTTACAGAAGTTTTTAGTTAATGAAGACTTAGCTTTTAGATAGAAGTTCACTGACTAAAAACTTCTGTAAAAAAATGCTCTGTGCTTATATAGAGTCCTATTCAATTGGCCGAATCATAATTTAATAAGGCTGTAAATATGTTACATGGGTAGAAAGGTGATTAAAAATTCTCTACTGTATATACAGTATGTTTAATTATCCTGTGTGTGCAATTATCCTGTAGATGGAGGCTACCATTTTGATCTGTTTACCGGCTTCTACAGTTGGAAGAGGAGCCTGAATGCTCACAATAATCCAGGGACTTCAACTGGAATATGCCTGAGAGGGGCTTTCAGTGGAACTAACTGGAATGTAATCAGATTAAGCTCAATCAATCAGCTCAGGATAAGCAATTACCCATAATAAAGAATTATTGTATTTATTATTTAATAAATTAATAAAGCTTATTATGTCGTTGTTTTTTTACTTTGTAAAACCTACTGCCCGTTATTAAGTGAAGTAAATATAGCACAGTGGCTCTTTTTAGTTGCTCCTTTGCTTACCTGGCCCTCTTTTGACTTCTTGTGCAGAGACATTGACAGAAAGCAATGCTGAAATGGAAAGGACATAAATATCAATCATTGTCTTAAACTGTAAAAATGCATGTCAAATATGAAATTATCTCTGTATATATAAAACATTTTGTGTGGTATTAAAGATCGCAGGTTCTGGTGGTGTATGCAGCTGGACATTACTGAAAATCTAAACTGATTTTAGCAACTGCTTTCTATCCTTTGGGTATGTACAATATGTATTTCTTAATCCTGTCTATGTATACACACCACTTTGCACCACTTGTTTTGATTACTTTTAATCCTTCCTGGTGTAATAATGTGTAATTTCACATAGTTGAGGCCTGGGGCATCAAATTTTTAGGGGCAGACGATTGGCTGATTATGTTGGCGCAGTGCCTTAGAATAAAGTGTGGATATGCACATTAATGTCACTGTATTTATTTATAAAAAATACATACACCTACAATTTTGGATTTACCCAGGGGAATGAGGGGTCGTAACTGGGATGTGGTGGTGAATAAATATAAATGGGCCTAAGTCATGTGTAAAACCTAAATGGACCCCTGCCCTCCAGCCCCTCAAATAAACCTATACTTTCTGATATAATGCCAACCAAATAACCACTTCTGCACCCTCCCTTTAAAATCTAGTTAAAGAACCTCTGCAATAACTCAGTTTATAGATTAAGTATGACAAACAAACTTATTGAGATATTATTATTATATATTTCTAAAATGTAAATGCTTTAACTTACAGTGCCTTGCAAAAGTATTCACCCCCCTTGACTTTTTACCTATTTTGTTACATTACAGCCTTAAATTCAATGTTTTTCTGAATTTTATGTGATAGATCAGAACACAATAGTCTAAGTTGTTGAAGTGAAATGAGAAAAATATATACATAAAACTATTTTTTAGAAATAGAATACAGAAAATTGGCATGTGCATATGGATTCACCCCATTTGTTATGAAGCCCATAAAAAGCTCTGGTGCAACCAATTAGCTTCAGATGTCACATAATTAGTTAAATGATGTCCACCTGTGTGCAATCTAAGTGTCACATGATCTGTCATTACATATACACACCTTTTTTGAAAGGCCCCAGAGGCTGCAACACCTAAGCAAGAGGCACCACTAACCAAACATTGCCATGAAGACCAAGGAACTCTCCAAACAAGTAAGGGGCAATGTTGTTGAGACGTACAAGTCAGGGTTAGGTTATAAGAATATATCCAAGGAGCACATAAAAATGTATCATAACCAAATGGAAAGAACATGGTTTGGGTTACAGTGACCCATTAAGTGCACATAACACATGCTCACTATTGTTAATGGTGGTATTAAATTGCTTACCAGTATGATAGTCACCATCTCACCTAAGATACTTATTACCTAAATTAACTGTAGCAAACACACTATACCTTGGACTAAAGTTAAAAAGAAGATCACTGTACCATCTACATGCCTCCATTCAAGTTGGGTTACCTATCCATAAACATCCATACCTATACTTTTATGGGAAGAAGTACATTACATAATTATAAATATATTGTCCATCATTTTAGATATAATAATGCAGAAAACAAAGAGAACACATATTAATTATTCATATTTTATATTTAAGCAGAAATCCATGTTTTTGTTCAGAAAACATCTAACCCTAGATTTTAAGTCGGTGGGTTTTTAATCTTGCAAGGTGCTTTAGGGAAAGCACTATGCACACTGAAATCTAAGCTCAAAGACAGGGCTCTCCATTCTTTGCAATTTGTTAATATTGTTTATGCATTGTACTTAACCCCTATATAGCGCTACAGAATATGTTGGCGCATTACAAAAAAATATCATAATAAGAATCATCTTTCAAATCTCCCTGGACAAAAAGAACATATATGATTAAGAAATGACTGAGGTTCTGAGAACAGGAAGACAATTAAAAATAGTCTGAGTATACCCACATGTCTCAAGCAAGCCATACATTTTTTTACACAGAATTTCTCAATGCAGCTTAGACTTCTGGTTTATGACATGCAAATGAGGCTAGAAACATCATATATTTTAGCCTCTAGCCCACTCAACATGGTATCCATTTTGGACTATGTGCACTGCTCTTAGACTGTCTTCAGAACAAAGCCATGGATTAAAGCACATAAAATGGGAAGGGGAGAGAAGGCGCAAAGCCCCTACTGCAGATCACTTTGTGGTCTCAAATGTATAGCGAATAATATTTTAGATCAACTCTCACCTTTTCTGACCCCATAGCTATCAGGGATATAGTATGCACAATAGCTATTGGTCCATCAGGGCTTTCAGTAACTTAAGTAACTTTTGGGTCTTGTGCTCATGTTTTGCCATCAGACTACTAAGTGAGGGCATTATAGTATGTATGTGAATATCTCAACATATATATATATGTATGAACCACTGAATGACAAACCCAATAGAGTATGAATGCGTAAGATTGTTTTATTAAATAACATAATCAAGGAATCAATGACATATACATACAATACTATGTGAAGAGTACTATGTATGACTATGGATTAGGGTACACTGCCAGAAACCCACTCACAGACTGCAGACTGCAGTGTTGCCCTTGTATGGGGTTCGTTAGGGTAATACTGGTACTGGCAAGTGTAGAATGAGAATGGAGAGAGTACTAAGCCCAAACACTAACAGCCTTATTAAATTGTGATTTGGCCAATTGAATAGGGCTCTATATCAGCACAGAGCATACTTTTTTTTACAGAAGTTTTTAGTTAGTGAAGACCTTGCTTTTGGATAGAAGTTCACTAACTAAAAACTTCTGTAAAAAAATATGCTATGTGCTTATATGGAGCCCTATTTAATTGGCCAAATCACAATTTAGTAAGGCTGTTAATATGTTACTTGGGTAGAAGGGTGATTAAAAATCCTCTAATGTATATACAGTATGTTGTGTGCAGTTATCCTGTAGCTGGAGGCTACCATTTTGAATCTGTTCACTTGCTTCTACAGAAGAGGAGCCTGAAGGCACAGAATAATCCAGCGACGTCAACTGGAATATGCCTGAGAGGGGCTTTCAGTGGAACTAACTGGAATGTAATCAGATTAAGCTCGATCAATCAGCTCAGGATAAGCAATGATTACCCATAATAAAGAATTATTGTATTTATTATTTAATAAATTAATAAAGCTTATTATGTCGTTGTTTTTTTACTTTGTAAAACCTACTGCCCGTTATTAAGTAAAGTTAATATAGCACAGTGGCTCTTTTTAGTTGCTCCTTTGCTTACCTGGTCCTCCTTTAACTTCTTGTGCAGAGACATTGACAGAAAGCAATGCTGAAATGGAAAGGACATAAATATCAGTAATTGCCTTAAACTGTAAAAATGCATGTCAAATATGAAATTATCTCTGATTATATAAAACATATTGTGTGGTATTAAAAATCGCAGGTTCTGGTGGTGTATGCAGCTGGACATTACTGAAAATCTAAACTGATTTTTGCAACCGCTTTCTATCCTTTGGGCATGTACAATATGTATTTCTTAATCCTGTCTATGTATACACACCACTTTGCACCACTTGTTTTGATTACTTTTAATCCTTCCTGGTGTAATAATGTGTAATTTCACATAGTTGAGGCCTGGGGCATCACATTTTTAGGGGCGGCTGATTGGCTGATTATGTTGGCGCAGTGCTTTTGAATAAATTGTGTATATGCACATTAATGTCACTGTATTTATTTATAAAAAATACATACACCTACAATTTCGGATTTAGCAAGGGGAATGAGGGGTCGTAACTGGGATGTGGTGGTGAATAAATATAAATGGGCCTAAGTCATGTGTAAAACCTAAATTGACCCCTGCCCTCCAGCCCCTCAAATAAACCTATACTTTCTGATATAATGCCAACCAAATAACCACTTCTGCACCCTCCCTTTAAAATCTAGTTAAAGAACCTCTGCAATGACTCAGTTTATGGATTAAGTATGACAAACAAACTTATTGAGATATTATTATTATATATTTCTAAAATGTAAATGCTTTAACTTACAGTGCCTTGCAAAAGTATTCAACCTCTTGACTTTTACCTATTTTGTTACATTACAGCCTTAAGTTCAATGTTTTGTTATCTGAATTTTATGTGATGGATCAGAACACAATAGTCCAAGTTGGTGAAGTGAAATGAGAAAAAATTATACATAAAACTGTTTTTTAGAAATAGAAAACAGAAAATTGGCATGTGCGTATGTATTCACCTCCTTTGTTATGAAGCCCATAAAAAGCTCTGGTGCAACCATTTACTTTCAGATGTCACATAATTAGTTAAATGATGTCCACCTGTGTGGTATCTAAGTGTCACATGATCTGGCATTACATATACACACCATTTTTGAAGGGCCCCAGAGTCTGCAACACCTAAGCAAAAGGCACCACTAACCAAACATTGCCATGAAGACCAATGAACTCTCCAAACAAGTAAGGGGCAATGTTGTTGAGACGTACATGTCAGAGTTAGGTTATAAGAAAATATCCAAATCTTTGATGATCCCAAGGAGCACATAAACATTTATCATAACCAAATGGAAAGAACATGGCACACCAACAAACCTGCCCTGAGACGGCCGCCCACCAAAACTCACGGACCGGGCAAGGAGGGCATTAATCAGAAAGGCAGAACAGAGACCTAAGGTAACCCTGGAGGAGCTGCAGAGATCCACAGCAGAGACTGGAGTATCTGTACATAGGACGACAATAAGCCGTACGCTCCATAGAGTTGGGCTTTATGGCAGAGTGGCCAGAAGAAAGCCATTACTTTCAGCAAAAAACAAAATGGCACGTTTTGAGTTTGCGAGAAGGCATGTGGGAGACTCCCAAAATGATGAGACTAACTAAAATTGAACTTTTTGGCCATCAAAGAAAACGCTATATCTGGCGCAAACCCAACACATCACATCACCCAAAGAACACCATCCCCACAGTGAAACATGGTGGTGGCAGCATCATGCTGTGGGGATGTTTTTCAGCAGTTGGGACTGGGAAACTGGTCAGAGTTGAGGGAAAGATGGATGGTGCTAAATACAGGGATATTCTTGAGCAAAACCTGTACCACTGTGCGTGATTTGATGCTAGGACGGAGGTTCACCTTCCAGCAGGACAATGACCCCAAACACACTGCTAAAGCAACACTTGAGTGGTTTAGGGGGAAACATGTAAATGTGTTGGAATGGCCTAGTCAAAGCTCAGACCTCAATCCAATAGAAAATCTGTGGTCAGACTTAAAGATTGCTGTTCACAAGTGCAAACCATCCAACTTGAAGGAGCTGGAGCAGTTTTGCAAGGAGGAATGGGCAAAAATCCCAGTGGTAAGATGTGGCAAGCTCATAGAGACTTATCCAAAGCGACTTGGAGCTGTGATTGCCGCAAAATGTGGCTCTACAAAGTACTGACTTTAGGGGGGTGAATAGTTATGCACATTTTTTTCTGTTATTTTGTCCTATTTAAATGTTCTATAAATAAAATTATGCAAATCCTCAAACAATCCATGTTAATTCCAGGTTCTGAGGCAACAAAACATGAAAAATGCACTGTAGCCTAAAATCTGTACCCCCTTTTTTTATATCTGTCCTAATATACACTATTAATTCAGTTATATTCTCACAGCTATTGATTTTCTAAAGTCATGCCTTCCTTTAAAGCAGGGGTGTCCAAACTTGGTCCTGCTGGGCTGCACACAGGCCTGGATTTGTGGATATCCTTGCTGCAAGCAGGTGAGACTATTGCTTCTTCAGTCATCCCAATTGACTCATCTGTGCACAGAAAGGAAATCCTCAAATCCAGGCCTGTTTGCGGCCCTCTAGGACCGAGTTTGGACACCCCTGCAAAACTATGCCCTTATAGGGTTATCATGATGATGATAAATGTCATCCCCACCCTTACCAAGCACTCTGAGATACAAATTAGCATATGCAGCTGCACATTAGCATGAAAGAGTCCTGGATATGTCAGGAATGGAGAAAAACAATGTTTGATGTGCTTGTTGGGTGACAGTGTCCCTTTAACAGCCAATATATGATATGAATATAATGAACCTACAGAACTGTGTTACGAGTTTTCTCACCTATAACAACAAGCAGAAGTGCAGCTTTCAGCATTTTCGAACCTTCCATTTCCTGTATAAGACAATATTATTAATTATCAAACGTTAAACACAAAAAGTGGCAGCAAACGTGCATGAAAATTAGGCTTCACGTTACTAAATACAACCCATTTTAAAATTATTATTTTAATTTAATTATTTAGTGATATTTAAAGGAAAAAACAAAACAATATAGCTTTGAAAATGTACTTTTGTAAATATCATACTTGCTTCCAGCATATATGCTGCTCTCCACCCCTGCTCAGAAGCCTGTCCTAAATGTCCGAACAGTAGCCACTGCAGGGAAGGAGGCAGATAAACAGTGTTATCCGGACAATAAAGACTCTCATCAGTGCGGGATGCATGAGGGCAGACCTTATCCCACCCCTGGTAGGGGTGGGGAGCGACATATCTGTTGAAGACTAAAAAAATAAACTTCACATTTATTTTTTTGTGTACAAATATTGATTTTTTTTTGGCGTTTTTGGAACTAAATAAACAAATTGAACTTGAGCAGTGAGCAGTGATAATAAACGTAGCATGTAGGAGGTGAATCTTACTCCCCATACTAGAGGGATGGAAAATCTATAGCATGAGGCATGTTTGACTGCAGTGAAATCCCTAGATTATGCCCAATTCCTCAACTATTGGTGTGGAAGGAGCTCTTGGTATTTGCGACTTAAATTGTCTTTAAAGGTACATTTTTATCAGAAAACATATAGCTGATTTTACATGTACCTCCAAATATTGAGGATATGAGGGGGTGCAGCAAGAGAAGATTTTGAATTAATGCACGACATAATAAACAAAATGTCTTAAAAAGGAAATCAATTAATAAATATATAATTTAATTAAATAATTATTGAATTCAATTATTCTGGAGTTGTAGCTGACAATTTTGTTTCTGTTTATCTATTCTGCATATGGGAGGATACCTTAAATGTAGAGAAGCATGACAATCTTGAAAAAATTGTGTTTTCAAAAGGACTAATGGAAATCTCATAGTTGCAATTAAAATTAAGCTGATCTACTTTCAAGGACTATATTAAATTTGGGAATATAAGGAGGTGAATGGGTGGTGGCAGAGATAATGGGCAAAAGAATAGCAAAATAGGCAAATTAAATGTAAAATAATACAGATTTAATTTATTAATTATTACATAAAATGATGGTGGAATGTGAGCTGTCAATTTTGTTTTTGTTTATCTGTTTATATAGGGGGAGGCGAGGAAGTAAAGGCATAGAGGTATGGCAATCTGAATTTCCTGTGGTCTCAATAGGGCCAACTTGTCAGTAAAAATCAACCGATCAAACAAGGCAATGACTGCCAACAATAAGCAATAATTGTATCAGCTAGAAAAATAAAAGTGTGTATTCATTTTTTTTTTACTTTCTAGAAGGGGCAGACTGTAAAATATGGGACTTCAGTGGTCCCATAAGTCTATAGGACCTAGATAAATAAATTACAATATATTTGTATATAAACACATGGACAAGATAACTTAAAACATTTAAAACATTCCCTGTGCAGTGAAGCAATTATAAATATTGTATGCAGAGATTACATGTGTGTGTGTATATATATCTATATATATATCTATATATATATATATATATATATATATATATATATATATATATATATTTATATGTATTTATATATATATATATATATATATATATATATATATATTTATATTTATATATATATATATTTATATATATATTTATATATATATTTATATATATATATATATATATAAATAAATTTATATATAAAAAAATTATATATATATATATATATATATATATATATATATATATATATATATATATATATAAACTGTATGTGTGTATGTATACATTGAACAAAAAGGTACATCTATCATTTTTGGTGGCTCTAGTACTATTTATACTTAATCTTAAAGTCCCATTGCCAGGCATTACCAAAGACCCATAACACATTATAAATTACAATAAAATACTTACTTTGACTGGACAACTTCTTTCTAATTTCAGCTGGTTATAGGAGATCACCTTGTTGCACAGGTAATAAGCTTGTTCTTCTGAAACACAATCTGTTAAGGTAAGCCTTTATAGGAGGATTACACACACCAGGATTTGTATGCAAATGTTGATAGGAGGGGCAATAGCAGGAACTCAAACATCATGGGTTTTTATTGTTGTGACATGCCTAAGACATTTATTGCTGTGACACATAATGCTCTGAATAATTTTAGATTTGAAAAGGTTAGGAGAATTATTTTGAGATCCTTGAAACTAATATGTGCTACTCCTTGAAACTCTTAGTTGCATATTTTTTGCATTTTATTGTTGATACCACTTGTTTGAGTTTCCATGTCAGATGTTCTTTGGGTCTCTAAACACTTTTTCGCTATGGTGTGAAACTCAAGCAAACACAGTCTATTCAGGCTCATATATCCAGTTTAGAGCGTCTCCACACTTCTCAAAAAACTGAGCATAAACATAAGGCCTGACAAGCAGATAAACTAATCAACCACATAACTTTGTATCCCTACTGCCCATATTCTGCACATACCCTACTTGCTCATGTCACTGGAGACCCAGGTGTAGCCCAGTATGAAGGTAGGGTCACAATACCAAGCAGAGCATGGCAACAAAGGCAAAGAGCAGGTATACAGTGTAGAATTTGGGGCACTCAGCCAACAATGCAGCTCCAAGGGACAAGCCAAAAGGTCAGACAGCTTGAGTCCTGCCGAGTATAGACACAAAGCCAAGGTTTTGACCCAGAGAGGAGAATAATCATACTGTCAAGTCAAGGGTTGAGTGCCAGAGCCTAGGGCAATCCTTATATCAAACCAAGGGTTTTATCAAATATCAGAAGTCGCAATCAATGAATGGCAAGTTGCAAAACAGCAAAACCAACAAGCACTGTTGCTGGCACCATTATTAGCATCCAAATGGCGCACAGGCTTTATCACCCAAGCATCACATGCACATGTCATTGAGAGTGCAGAGGAGCACACTCAACTTAAAGCCTAGGAAGCAGCATGGGTGAACCATAAAGATGCCATACAAAGCTAGACGAAGGGCAATGAGTAGCTTAGCACAGGGTGGAAAACATGGCGGATAATGTTTCCCATACCCCTGCCTGTTTCTAGTCCCAAAGTTGGAAACGTCTGCCGATCTCCTTTGGAGACCTCACAATGCTTTAAAACCTTTTTATTTTACCAAAAACAAAATGTTAACATTACTTTAGGAAAGTAATTAATTGGTAATAGAGGCATTGATGAGAAGTATTTAGGAGAACAATTGGGTATTAGTTGTGAGTTTTAGAGAGATTTAATGGTTTGTGTCTTGTTGAAGTGGGACATGCTCTTACACCGGGGGCGACATGGGAATTTCCTAAAGGCCATAACTCCAACTCCACTTTATTTTAGATAGGCTTTCAATTTAAATAAATAGTTTATTAATATAAAGTGTTTTAACAAAGCCTGATTCCAGCTTGTAAAATATTATAACACCATGGTTCACCAATAACAGATTCTAAGAGCCAGAAGAAACTGGTTCTCATTAAAATATTTGAAAAAACTAAGCAATTTACAAGAGAGATTAAAAAATAAAATGTATTTTCCTTACTTTGGTGTAAATAATTCACATAACTCATGATATTTAATCCTCTTGTTTTCCTTTGGTAATCGGCTTGAACTGACCTTTTTAATTCACAGCATGACAGATCCTTAAAGCACCACTGAAAACCAACATTTGCAATAAAAATCTTTTAACTATCGAGATTAAAATAAAATAAAATAAATATTTAATTCTAAACAATTATGTGCATTTATGCTTTATTGTTGGCACTGCCTTGGTTGATTGATTCTACCTACCGATAATGTTTACTCTAGAAGGCTGTTCCATTTATCTACAACTTTTTTCTGTAAAATAGTATATGTGGACATTTCCCCTAATTTATCTGCACTATAAAGTCCTATCTTGACCTCTCACATTCCCCTTTTACTGAAAGATACTTACCTAGTGAACTTTCCTAAATTCTTTAATAGGCTAAAATGTTTCTATCATGTCATCAATCTCCATTTTGTCCTTTAAATTAACCGTTCCTAACTTTTTTTACCCAAGGATCACTTGAAAATTTCCTAGGGACATGTAGACTGGTTGAAAGTTGTTGAGAATATCTGCAAATTACTTAATAGGTATTATAGCTGTTACTCATTTTTTATATATTGTGCTATGCTGGAGTGCAACATCTACGTATATATATATATATATATATATATATATATATATATATATATAAAGAATACATTTATATATTTATTCCTTTTCATTCAGATTTTTCTATGCCATTTGTTCTGCATCTGAAGGTCACAAATCAGTGGGGTAAGCTATAGGCATTAAGGTAAGGTCTTTATTTGTTTGTTTGACCATGACCATGCACCATTTATCCACCCTCTGTCAGTCTGTTTCTAATTTATTAATGTTTTTTTTGGAGATACAGTCTCCAGAACTGGGAACAGAATTGAAGATGACTAAGTCTGACTAAGGATCTATTTTTCTTCTGCTATTTCCTCTTCCAATACAACTAAGAAAAATAAAATGTGTATTCTATGGATTCAACATTGAATCACGTCAACAAGTTACTTCCTCACTTTCATCAAGTTTGCAGCAAGACAAAGTACTAATTAAGTGCCAATTAATATTTTTGTAATACTAACCAACCTTTAAAACTAATGGTAAATAATAAATATACAGCATTATAATATAGTACTGCATTTCTCAAGGGCAAGATCCAAGTTAGAAATCCAGGATACCCCGAGTCCCTCAAAATTACATTAACCCGAACTGATACCATCCATAAAGTATTAGAGCTGTACACAGGGGCGGAGCAACAGCTGGTGCAGGAGATGTAATGCACCGTGACCCTCATGTAGGGGGCCCTTTGTGCTAGCCTGCTTGTTTGTTTTTTCTTCAGTTGTGTGTGTGGGGGGGTGGGCTCTGGGGGAAGGGAGGTTCACCTAATAATGGGTGGGAGACAGGACTTTCAGTTCTTTCTTTTATTTATTTATTATTATTTTTTATTTATTTGCTGTATAAGTGTAGGCTTTTACTCATGTTACAACTATATTTTCTGTATAATATAAGGCCCCCCTGAGATGGGAGGTGGAGATGTACTAAGGGTTGGAGGATCGTGGAGTGAGTTGGCATCCATGTCCTCCATTCATTAGCTCCACCACTGGCTAGACAATCCTATTAAAGTGACTGCTTTATATTGTCCTATAACCCTCAAAAGATGTGAAGTTAAGCCAACAACTCATATGCAGCTAGTCATAATAACTCTACCCAAAGCCTTTATCTCTCTAGTCCCGATTGACTTCTCATATACTGCAGATTAAAAATAAAAATCTTGACTGTCAAAAAGCTCACAATGTGCCCGGACCCTCCTCCATCTCTATTCTCATCTTCAAGTAAACCCCAAACTGTCTCCTTTATAAATGCAAATAAAAACACACTACTGTACTTTTATTAAAAGGGAAAGTGATGTTAGGTCTTAGAAGTAATAGCACAACATTCCCAAGCTCGCAAATCGCCCCCCAAAAAATACTTTATTTCATAATTTCCGTGTTATATCAGTCCCGGTAATCAATGTGTTAATACATATACTGTAACTCGCATGTAATATAATATCATATTTACGCCTTTATTAATATTGCATTATTGTGAAATGTGGGTCCGATCGCAACTTGTAGTTGAATCCCATAGAACTTTGAAATCTACCCTCCCCTTTTTCAGTGACGTAACGCTAACAATCTCTTTTTCCATTGGCTCCATCCAAACCCGTAACTACAGTCTACACTAATTAATTGATCGTCCGTAAGGCCATAAATCCAACATTCTATGAATGAGCTATGATTTGCGTCTCAAGTCTGTAGCTCGCAGGTCATTCTAATTTAACTAGCGAATTGCCCGTCAAAAAATGACAGCAATGAAAGTGTAAGGTAGCTAATGCTGTTTGGTGTGTAATAATGAAATATATAATACATTAATAAATGAATATACTTTACCTATTTTGAAGCATTGTGTTGAAGAGCTGTCAATGTGTTTTGATGTTGCTGCAGCATTAGTGGTGTGGAGCTGCTGTGTAAGCGTGGTGAATGTGTGCAGTGTAATAGTGTGCGTGCACGAGACCAAACCGTTAGCGTAGTGGTGTACTTCCGCATTTGCCGTAAAATGGCGGGTAATGTGTGGTATGCGTCTTCGTGGATTATCCGTAGGTCTTTTGTGGTGTTTTGCGAGTTTCTTGTGGTGTTTTGCGAATGTGTTGCAGTGTTTTACGTGTTGAGAGTGCTGTAGCCTCGTTTTCGTTTTGTTCGTCGGCCATTTTTTCTCTCGCTTAGCGATTGTATTAGTGTCTAAACTCTTTTATTTTGAGTGAAATGAAGGTGTAAGTTGCATTTTTTGAGGTCCTGGATGCTCCCTCTTGTTGTAGGTAAGTTTTTTATGTATGTGCTGTGTGTATTTATTGTGTTTTGAGTTTTGTAATGTTCGCGAGTTGCGTCCGAGTGTTGCAAGGTCGTAATGTGTGTTAACGTGTGTCGTATGTTGTTTGCGTTGCGAGGTAAAGTTTGCGAGGGTCGTAATTGGTGTGTCGTGTTGTTTGCGTTGCGACGTAAAGTTTGCGAGGGTCGCAGTTGCTGGCATGGAGCGCCTTCTGTGCTCCATGCCAGCAACTGAGGCCCTTGACCGCTGCTCTCGCTATGAGAGGGCCGCGGCGTTAGCAACAACTCGCATGCTCACAACTATATATGTGATAGCAACGTAACCTGGCAACATTTCAAGCCCGCAGCCGTTGCAAGCTTCACGTTGGACTTACGGTCCTCAAATTTAACATGGCTGTTAGTCTCCCACCTACAAGACTACTCTCTCCTTTGGAAATCCCTACCATGCTCTGTTCTTGAATATGACACACCGCCACCTCCTCAGCCTTTCCTGTGTATGCATATAGCTGCATAACATGTTGCTATTATAAATAACGGGTATCAGTGTGGTTATTATATTATTAATATTATTATTAATAATAATAATAACAATAATAATAATGATAACAATTGAATTATTTTATAAATCTTTCATGGATTCAGTACACAGTTATATAATTTAAACGAAATAATCACATTTAAACTCTATGGCCACTATGCAATTGTCCAAATCGCCATGCCAAAAGCCCAAAATGGAGCCAGTAAATTTACAGATATGGCTACATTTTGCTATTCGCAATCCATTTGCGTTTTACAGACTAAAAATCCCTGCGGTTGTCAAAATCATAACTCCGTCCTATCTCCTCATTTGACGTTTCAAGCCCATAAATGTTCGCCCATAAATGTGCTAAGGATGCAAAATCCATATTCAATTTCAACAATTCAACAAGCACGCAATTGCAGTCAAACCCGTAAATGGCAAAATCTATCAAACAATTCTACCAGTAATAGATAGCACTTGCAAGTGGTTTAAACACCAGTTTGTAATACTGTAAAAGCAAATATAAGCATACTACTGTACTTTAAAATACTGGGAAAGCAATGAAAGATATTAGAATTAATTGCACAACAGACTCAAAATAGCAAATCTGTAATAAAAAATATATTTTTAACATTTTATTGCCGTGTTATATTGATCCCAGGAATCCAGGAGTTAATACATATCAGGCCACCCACATGGACTAGAACAGTTGATTTGTTATTTTTTAAGGATGTCTACGTTTCTGGATTCAACATTTGTGGATTAAAATTTCGATGGCAAATCGGACTTCTAAACACTTATTAATTGTAGACTAAACTCCATGTTTTACTGATGCCATGATGACGGTCTCATTTACTATTGGCTCTGTCTAAATTGTAAATTACGGGCTTGCTTAATTGATCATGATCATGCCCTGAAATGCTGCTTATGGGTTCATGGTTTGTGTGTGGTGCCTGTGAGCCTGTACTTGCGGGCTTGAGTAAACTAAATACATCTATAACTGTGTAAAATTTCTAACCCATAGACATACAGGCTGTATGAAGGTAAGTACGGGCTTAGAATTAAATGGCCTGTTAAAGGACCACTGTAATGCCCTACCAAGCGTGTTATAATTATTCATTGATAATTAATAAAATTCATATTTAATCATTTATTTTTAGCAATAGTCAATATTTATATTGTATAATATTGTTTGTCTCCTTTCTGATACCTTTTTTAAGGGAAAGGTTGGCTGAGAAACAGGTACAATTAGATTGATAAGACAATGAACAATCATTGATAGGCTGCCCCAATAGCAAAAGCTCACTGCCAAGGTAAACCTTTTTAATACAGCAGGGGCCCTATTAAATTCAGCGATTTTGAGTTCCCAAAGCCCGTAAAGGAGCCTGCAAAAGTGGCGGCTATTAAATTGGCCTCTTTTATCTACCCAAAAACGATCTGCGGGTTACAGGTGGAAAAACCCTCCGGGGCTGTCAAAATCTGAACCCCGACCCAGCTAAGCCTTTGATCTTTCAATCCCGTAAATGTTACAATCGCTATTAAATTGCTACAAGTCCTCAAGCCCGCAACTGTTTTCACACCAGTAAATGGCAAATGTAGCCAAATATCCTACGGGTACTATAGAGGTCCCGCAACAGGTTTAAACTCCTGTCCGTAGCACTGTAAAAGCAAATATAAACACAATACTGTATTTTAAATTATAGGGAAAGAGATGAAAGGTATTACAATTAATAGCACAACATTCTCAAGCTCGCAAATCTGAAATAAAAAATATTTTTTTTTTATGTTTAATTTCCATGTTATATTGTTTCGGGCAATCAATGTATTAATTCATATAATGGAACTTGCATTGATTAGAATATATATTTTTTTAGATAATTTAATATTAAATATATTAATTACTAATGCCTAATTAAAACATAAGCGATAAGTACATTGTTGGGACTCCTTTAAATAGATTCCTTGCAAAAATGATGAACCAGCAGAATTTGTTCTGAAGAATAATCTATTTTTATGCTACGGAAATACCAAGTATAATGAAAGCTGTGTCCATATTCAAGTGTAAATCACTGGGATACGTTTCCGTGCTTTTAACAATATGGCAGCAAGCCAAAGTATTAATTGACATGCAGTAAACTTTGTAAATGATGTTTGCCATCTTCCTGTGCATTATGTTGTAAACCAGCCATTAGACATTAATGGTTTATTTTAATAAATACATTATAAATTGACACTTCACTTTTATAATTGCATATTGACCAAACAAGGTAGGAATTCCACTAATTCAATGAATACCAGATTGAATTAATCTTGAACATGTTCATTAGAACCTATCTTGGTAGACATGTGCTTATGGTAAGTTCCTGCTTGTAATGTATGTTATCCTACAAGTTTATCCTACGTCAAGGGCAGGATCCAGGTCATTTTTACATAAGTGAATACTTCAACATGTCACTGAATTACTCAACTGTACTCATATAAGATATCGTGAACATATTGGGTGTTGCTTCATGGGCACGCTTAAGGAATATAGTTAGACAGGCTTTTTATAGTAATAGTTTTAAGATGCCACAGTATCACCCAATGCAGTGAATGCCAGTCAACATCTCCTATACTCACAGCTGTGCATTATACCCCGTCCCGTCCTACAGCTTTAATACGTCTCTTCACACATGCACATATTTTTTTTAATAAAGCATTTCTAATTGATTTATTGTGTAAATGAATAATGAAGGGCCTGGAGGCCACCCCAGCTTGCTGTGATTGGAAGGAGGGCCACTTGACCTTGCAGGACCGGGTAGGGAAGGAGGTGGCTAGCTGGGGGAGGTGGAGCCCTTTATAGGCTGGTTTGGGGCCAATTTCCACCAGTAGTCCCCCCAGCTGGCCATGAGGGAAGATACCCACCCATCCCTAAATTATTGTTGTTTAAAATTATGATATGTTTTATTTAAACAAAAAAAAAGAAAGAAAAGGAAAAAGAACGGAATAAATGAATAAAACTAATGATGTAGAAGGATTATCTTGTTTTGGTAAAGCACTTGTGGTTGTTATATTGTTTAAGTGTATTTTATATGTTTAAAAATTATGTTGTTGTCACGTGGCGGGTGGTGATGGGAGTCGCCGGGACAGTGGTATAATGGGTAAGATCCTACCCTACGGTGGTACGGATGTTACAACACGTTAGGTCATGGATGAGGCTTCAGGGCGTAGGGCCTACTGTCTCTAGCTAGGCTTCTCCCCTCACGTGGTTATGTTTATTTAATAATGGTTACGGTTATTATGTCTATTTGTGTTTACTAATAAACGATGTGGCCAGTCTTCCTCCCAAGAAGTAGTCTGTGTCTAATCATTATAATTTTGCTCAAAAGGTAGTCTGTGGCTAATCATTATGTTAGAGGTAATTGAGTTAACCCTTATCCGTACATACCAACTGGGCCTTGCTTAGGTCATGTCCAGTGCATAGTTATACTGTATAACTAAATAAGATGTCCCTGGGAGCATACAATTAGGAATAAATCATGTCATGAATTTAAATAAAATTAATAAAAACATTATCGAAAGCCAGTTTAAATCCTTTATTAAATACCCTTTTGACCTCTAAGCTATTTATGTTACTATCTTGAAAGCTTTCCTTATAAGGTTTGATTTTTAGGCCAGTCAGAATGGCAGCCAGTCAGATCCATAACGATAAATCAAAGGCAAACTCTTCCACTGACGTAGGTCTATTATGCAAAAAGACACAATACACACACGTGAAACATCTATGGCAAACAAAGATCCACAGCTCACTTAACCAACAGTTCAATAATGGCACACATATGTCCAGATAATATTTCAGATACAGGTCCTCGGATATATACACCATAATTACAACAAATATAGATCATCAGGGCCTTAAACCACTGACATCTCACTACACTGCCTGAGAAACAGTGGAGGACAGACATAAACAACATATTATTATAGTATTACTGCTACAGGTATGATTCATTATTTTAAACACAAATTCAAAGAATTCAGTGAATATCAGCTTTTCACAGAGGGATTTAAACTTGCACGTAATTACTTAATTGTCATGTATAATGTTTCAGCAATACTGCAGTGATAATGTTTTTTGCAATGTATACTTATCAGGAAACTCTTGATTCATTTGTTGGTTATTTCTGTTGTTCATTTATTTTCACCATGGAACCATCACCATATATAATAGTAGAGAAACAATATAAAGAAATAACCAGGGAATAAAGTGTAATAAAGCAAACAGTATATGGTTCCGTGTTCTAGTATACTCACCTTAGTGCCAGGTACAAGGCTTCTTCCAACCCAATGAGAATTCAATTCCATCTCAATCACAGGAATAACATCAGAGGGTACAGTACGATCTTGTAAACTGAGATTGGTTACTGGTTATTTCCTGACACATACTTGTGTTACACGACATACGCAGAACACAAAACCAGGGTTACATCAAATGCTTGGAAAATTATCTTAAACCCCTTAAAGACATAATAGTCCATGAAAATTAATTGGTGGGACTGTCCGGTCCATGAATCCAACTTTTATATGGAATACTAGCGACTTGCCCATCAAACAAATGACTGCAATAAAATGTGAAGCCATGGTAATGGCTGCTTGCCACCGAATGTGAGGTTATGGCCCTACTGAGCAACTTCGGCACTCATCGAGAGCCTTGCTCTGAGCGCCTTTGGTGCTCATCGTGTGGCTCACAATGAGTGCCTTTGGCTGTCATTGTGAGCCACAACTTGCTAACCTTTGGTGCTCATTGCGAGCCCCACCTTGAGAGCCTTTGGCGATCAACATGTGGCTTGCAATGAGCACCTTTGGCACTCATTGCAAGCCTCTCATACTGTGTACTTTATAGGCCTTGCACTTGAGCACCCATTGGCACCCTTTCTCCCTGTGTTATTACCATGGGTTAAGTGTCACTGGCTTGAATTAAATGTTACTGCCTTGTATTAAGTGTTAATGTTTAGCGTTAAGTACTGCTTAAGGCTGCTATTTCCATCCTTCGTGTGAGTTTTACATCCTATGGCCTAGTTTTTTGTTTGTTTAATTTTTTTCGGACGCCATTTTTTTTTCCGCTTCCTCTCTCCGTAATTTCTCTGCCGTTGCTAAGTCCCAAGTCGTACGTGCCGTAATTTTGCATCGCTAAGTTGCGGTGACCGGCTTCTGCTTTCTTTTTATCTAAGTCCTGCGGGATGAACGCCTGCTTCGCTTATCTCCACCACATCAATAAGCGCAATTGGTGCTCACTGCCGAAATTGTATGGGTTGTAGGGATAAGCACCTATGGCGCTCATCTTCACCAGCGCAATGAGCAACTTCGGCGCTCACTGCCTAAGTTGTGCGGGTCGTAGAGATGAGCGCCTACGGCACTCATCTCCACCACCGCAACAAGCAATTTCGCCGATCATTGCCTGGCCGCAAGCGCAGCCCTCACTTTGAGGTGGAAGATTTAGAATTAAAGGCATATCCAAATTTCTTGGATTATTACATTTTTGCATTCTTTAGGCAAAAAGCATCCTTCATATATACAGTATATTTCATAAAACATTTTAGTTTTATTAATATCTAAAAATCCCTCTAATGATTATGTTGACACTCCCATGCGTGTCTACACAGGCATCCCCTCACCCCACCCCCTTCAGCATACAGCATTAGCGGGTCAATTTTAACCCATTATTCACCTGATGTGTCTTCCTCAGCCAATAGGAGAGCACTGATGTCAGCCCCAAGTCACTGCTGGGATGTGACCCTACCTGCTGCTTCCTGTCTGTACTGTATGGTGTGCTGCTGCCATAGCATCTTCTAACATGGACCAGACTACATATCCTGGGCTTCATTGCTGCACAAACAGGAACCACAGAGTATTATTCAAATGTTTCAGCTAACCTCTGCTTTCTCCTGATTGGCCAACATGAGTTATGAATTTTAAGCTAATTTAGCCTGGGGTTGGAGGGGGTGTTAACCCGGATTTTCCACAAGACATTTTGCTAACTTCAAGGTAAGTGTTTAAATGTTTATTTTGGTATTTTTTCATGAAAAAAAAATGTTTTGATACACTATTAATTCTACTTTATCAGATGCACTCAAAATCCAGGAAACTTAGACATGCTTTTAATGTTAGAAAGTACTACTTTAAAGAAAGAGTAGTGGGTACAGTATGGGGAACAGCCTTCTAGAGGAAATGGTAGAGTCAAATACATGGTAGAGTAATTTATCTGCAATGATTATTATTTTCTTTATTTGTAACGCGCCAACATATTCTGTATAGCTGTACAAGGGTAAGTTCAGGTCAAAACAATATTAACACAATGCAAAAGGAAAAAAAGAAAGAGAATGAAGGGTCCTGTCTTTGGGCCTCATTCAATTGGGATTTGGCCAATTGAATATGTCTCTATATAAGCACAGAGCATTTTTTTTTTTTTACAGAAGTTTTTAGTCAGTGAACTTCTATCCAAAAGCAAGGTCTTCACTAACTAAAAACTTCTGTAAACAATATGCTATGTGTTTCTATAGAGCCCTATTAAATTGGCCAAATCGCAATTGAATGAGGCCCATACAATCTAAAGAGGATAAATGAACACCATTGCTCAAACTCATTGTACAAATGTCCCCAATGTTAACTACAATGATCCGCCATATGTTATACCGAATATGAGCCTCATTCAAATGAGCAATTGTAAGTTACAGTAGCCCGTAAGGGAGGCGGTAAGTTAATTTTCTATTCACTTGGTGTTTTTTTTGCGATCCGAAAACGGCCTACGTGTTACAGGCTTGAAATCCGTGTGGTTGTTAAACCCGTAACTTAGAGCTTATTGAAGCCTTTGATCTTTCATGTCCGCAAGAGTTACGATCGCAAATCGCTATTCAATTGCTACAATTCCTCAAGCCCGCAAATGTTTTCACACCCGTAAACAGCAAATGTAGGAGAAAATCCTACAAATACTAGAGAGGACTTACAAGGGGTTAAAGACTTACCATAGCACTGTAAAACAAAAAAATCAATACTTGTTTATGACGGGAAAATTATTTTATTTTATGTTTCATTTCGGGGTTATATCGATCTCGGGAATCAATGCGTTAATCCATCAGGCCACCCACATGGACTAGAACAGTATGCGACTAGAACGGTAGCGGCATTCATTTTTATGTTTTGCGAGTCTGATCACATATCCAACCTCCAAACGCTAGCTGATTGACATGTAACCTCCATCTTAGACTGATGTAATGATGATGGTCTCATTTTCTATTGGCTGTTTCAGGTAACTTGCAGGATTGTTCAATTGAATAGCATCAGAATTGTAGCAGACTGAGAGGCCAGCAGTGAGCGCCAAAGGCGCTCATTGAGAGGCCCGTAGAGTAGAGGGGGGAGAGGCTCATCGCGAGGCCGTAAAGTAGAGGGGGGGTGGGGGAGATTTTCACAATGAGCCCCTAAGGCGCTCATCGCAAGGCCCGGGCAAGTCTCTGGTAAACAATAATAATGGGTGCTGATAGCATGTCTATTCAGTTCTATTGAAAGACTGTCAATCATGAACAGAGCTACATAGAAGAGCAAGTCTCAGCAGCATACATACAGGATGACTATCAGGTCAAGCATTACTCCTATGCCAGGCGCTCTGTAGAGCATCTGGGGTTTAGGAGGCATAGGATTGATGCTTGACTTGGTAGTCATGATGTATGTATGCTACTGAGACTTGCTCTTCTATGCAGCTCTGTTCCTGATTGTCAGTCGTTTAATAGAACTGAATTGCATCGCTCCTATTCGCCTAGAGAATCTGCAGAGCATCACTCCTATATCCTAGAGACTCTGCAGAGCATCACTCCTATAGCGCAGAGGTTCCGCAGGGCATCACTCCTAAACCTCAGAGGCTCTGCAGACCATCACATCACTCCTATTACCACAGTGGCTTTGCAGAGCATTACTCCTATACTCTAGAGGCTCTGCAGAGCATAACTTCTAAACCCCATATGCTCTGCAGAAACCTTACATATAATCCATGTTGTTCAGCATTTCTCTCCACATAACAAGGTCAGGGTTGTGGGTCGTGTTCCTCCTCCAGGACAGAATTGTCACTTGGACAGTTGCATTACAATGACATAATGCAGGGTCTCTCTATATGTCTTTTATTGACAAACATAAGTCATGTATAATGCTTCTTATAAGAATATATATAACAACATAACCCTCTTATACAGAGTAGATGAAGTACCTGCTCTGGGATAATGATCTATACAGATTTGGCTGATACAGAGTAGATGAAGTACCTGAAGTAATAATCTATAGAAATCGAGTGACAATGAATAGAGCTGTTAATAGAGCTGTTAAAATTTTGTATACTTGTTGCAAACAAAATAGGGACTGAGACTAATAGCTATATACAAATGTTAAATATTACAGAAGGTGATGAAAAAGACACTATAAGACATGAGAAACATTCTGACACAAGGAAGTGATGACCCTGCTCCTGAGAACTTACACTGTAAAGGAGATGGGGAAGTGACATAAGAAGGTGAGAGTGTGGTGGGCAATGGCCCAGTCAGCAGGCAATAAACACTAAGAGCGGTGCCCATGTGTCCAACAGTAACTTCCAATATTCAATATTGTTGTGTATTTGCCACATGTTTTGGGTCAGTTTGACTTAAGTAAAGAATGACACAGATCTGATCTCATCAAGAAGGAGGCATCTTTATTTACTTGTACAAGAAAGTCCAAGGGGATAACCACAATGGCAGACAGAGCCAGGATACAGAAAGTGTCACATGAGGGCTTTGAAGAGTCATTTTTCATGGTGAGGGGCTTGAAACCTTGCAACAAGAGCTTCCATGAAACCATTCTGACCTTTCCTTCAACCTTGACAGCAGTTCGATTGGTGAGGAACACAAGGTGAGAGGTCGACTCCACCTAGGAGATAAAGAAACCTTATTAAGAGACTTCACAAGGACATAATCTCCCAGGTCAATATCATTCATGGGTTTATCAGACATTTGAGGCAGTTTCTCTGCTACCTGCTTATGATGCTTAAATTAGGAGAGTTCACAAGGAATATATATATATATATATATATATAAATATATTTTACCCTGAGTGTCTATACTGAAGGAGTTCAGTAGAAGATTGGGAGGCCAGTTAAGTTGGTGTCGGCTACACGGGTGAGTTGCCACTGCTCTCACTCTTTTAAACTGATGACCAAGGGGATAACCACAATGGCAGACAGAGCGAGTATGCAGAGAGTGTCACGAGAGGGCTCATTGTCACAATGTGATCTTTATCTGAAAAAAAAAACAACACAGTGAAAGTACACTATTACACAACTTTCTAATTATCACAAAAGCAGTCACTTGCCCAGATATATAATGTTCTGACAGATATATAGACTTTCAATTTACTCTGCAGTGTTCAGATAGGGATGCATAATATCAGTACATATGTTAATATATATTTTACCATGAGTCTCTATACTGAAGGAGTTCAGTAGTAGATTGGGAGGCCAGTTAAGTTGGTGTCGGCTACACAGATGAACTGCCGCTGTTCCCACTCTTCACAACTGAAGACCAAGGGGATAACCACAATGTCAGACAGGGCGAGTATGCAGAGTGTATTATCCAAGGGATGTAAAGAGTCCTTCTTCATGCCGAGTGGCTTGAATCCTTGCAACATGAGCTTCCATGAAACCATTCTGACCTTTACTTCAACCTTGACAGCAGTTCAAATGGTGAGGAACACAAAGTGAGACGTCCCAGTCCACCTAGGAGATAAAGAAACCTTATTAAGAGACTTCACAAGGATATAATCTCGCAGGTAAATATCATGCATTGGTGGTTTATCAGACATCTCAAGGACATAAGCTCACAAGTCAGTTTCACGTATTGGTTTATCAGACATCTCACCAGAGGGATGCAAAACATTCTGACATTTCCTTCAACTTTGACAGCAGTTTGATGGATGAGGAACACAAGGTGAGATGTCCCAGTCCACCTAGGAGATAAAGAAACCTTATTAAGAGACTTCACAAGGACATGGCTTATAGGCCAGTATCATGTATTGGTTTATCAGACATCTCACCAGAAGGATGCAGACCATTCTGACCTTTACTTCAACCTTGACAACATTTCCATTTGTGAGGAACACCAGGCGAGAGGTTGAGTCCACCTAGGAGATGAAGAAACCTTATTAAGAGACTTCACACGGACATAATCTCCCGGGTCAATATCATGCATTGTTTTATCAGACATCTCACCAGAGGGCTGTAAAGAGTCCCTTTTCATGCTAACGGGCTTAAAACCTTGTGACATGATCTAACATGAAACCATTCTGACCTTTTTATGAAGAATCAGACTTGATAATGGGCAAAATATTTTAGAAAGTTTAAGAATGTAATTATACTGTAACAAGAGTCACCACTTATGTATTCCTTGCTACTACAACAGGTGGGGAATGCAGAGAAAAAGGTGCACAAAGAAGACAATGGCTGCCTCAGTAAAGCATAATTGCATATGGTTAGTAATGAATTAAAGACTGTATGTGCCCATTTACCCATTACCTATGTCTATTTCTTCAAAAAAGTATAATGCAAATGATAGGACCTACAGTATGTCTTTGTACATCAGACATTAACTTGCAGATCTTATGTCCCTATATATATATATATATATATATATATATCTATATAATAATTCGGCTTTGTGATGTTATTGTGATATACAATGCTTTCATATCCACATACCAAGGCACTTATTAATAGACTGCGGGTAACTGTTTGGGGTTGGTGTATTTTTCTTGGAGAAATCGGCAACATAAAACTGTGGTATTCACTAAGGCAGCTCTCCTCACATAATTACTCACAGGGGATTACATACACAGACACATATAGCAAAACTCATATACATTAAGGTGACAAAACTTCCCCTTTAATAGGAAAAATACAAATTGCAGGGCTGCTGTAAAACCAAGTGCATCCCTACCATGCCAATTAAAGGTGAGGTCTGGCCAGCGTAGAGTCTATATATTAAAGAACAAATAAACTGAAGAAACGTCTTTACTCACCTCCCAGATGTATCTCATCATATATGTAATTTTATCTTATATTTATAGCGTGCTACCATTTTCTGTAGAAATATACAAGAGATACAGTAAATACATGAGACTTGTGACTATACAATCTTATACATAGTATTATAAAGTTACAATTCAGCTTATTACCCAGTTATTAAGCCTTACCTTATCTATATACAATGTCTCAGACTTCATGTACAAGGTAGAGTCTGATCCTTTAAGTCTTCCTATATCCATCTATAAAAGGCCATGGGCACACCGTTATCCAGCTGTTCATCTGTTGGTCTTCCAGGTATAAGTGGCTGTACCTCCCATAGCAGCTCCTTATATAGTTTTGTGAGCTTTGTGACATCGTCTATTATGACATGTCTCTGATGTAAGAAGTGTTTGTTACCTGGAGGGCCCAGCTCAGCCTTGCTATGGCAGCCATTGGACAACTCATTATACAGTACTTATATCACTATAATAGTTGTCAGTGTTGGGAATGCTCACGATGTTGGTCACACTTTGCGAGCCTTGCAAAGCGAGGCGAGCCGTCAACTACGCGGGACTTACATGAACTGTGTGCCTCGCAAAATTATGACTTTAACGTTTGAACCACGGAACTGAAAATACATGAAAAAAACAACAAATATGCCTCAAATTAACTTACGCACACACCACAGTGGAAGAGCCAGGGAGCCTGTGAGACAGGTTTGCAAGTGAATTTGATGCATATTTGCTGTTTTTTCACAATCGAAAATTGCCTAAGCGAGAAAAACTGCTGCAAAAACGCAAAATGACGCCCAAGGACGTAAAACTAGCCCTAAGCAGTAACACTTAACCAAAGCCAGTAAAACTTAATTCAAGCCACTAACAAAAAAAATATATATATTAGGTCCAAAAAATACAAAGTTAATGGCCGAACTGCGCACATAGAAAAACAACGACAATACCACCCCAAAAAAAAAAAACATCACTCATAGCAGGGGGGGACAGCCACGACGTCTGGGAGTGAGGTTGCACGACAATTTAACCACAAAAGTGACAAAAAAATGGTGGCCGAAAAAACGAAAACAAGGCTACACGACCAATAAACACGCAAAAAACAGCCAGGCACAAAAGACTTTTACACAAGAACGTACAAGGTAGAAAATACACTATTAGGTAGGAATCAAAATGCTCCACACCCGCGTACCATTTTACAGCACTAACTTGAAACTAATAACATTACCATTACCATTCCAAAATGCTGAATTACACACCTAAACAAACGGTTTGCGCTCGCGCACGCAGCCTACTTACACTACAAACTGCACACACTGCTGACACACCTCAGCTCAGCAAGAGTGCAAATGTACATTGTATGCTGCACGAAAATTAAAAAAGATTGTTAGCTCTTCACGATATTGATTGGTGCATATAAATAGGTAAAGTATATTAATTTATGATTTAATTAATTAATTAATTAATTATCATTAGAAAATACATGCAGAGAAAAAAAAAAAAAAACAACAGGCAAGAGGATCGCAATAAACCCCGAAGGCGTTCAGCAATTGGGTCACACAGGAGCAACAGTACACCAGGGGAGAGGCTTGCAGTGAGCGCCAAAAGCGCTCATCGCGGCACTTGCAATGAGCGCCAAATGGGCTAAGATGACCAAAAAAACAACAACCAAGAGGCTCGCAATGAGCGCCGAAGGTACTCAGACAAACAAAAGCCTTACTTTGTGTGCCAAACAGATTTACCTGCCTTACAATTTTATGACCATCATTTTTTGACGGGCAAGTCACTAGTATAATATAATGTACAGCAGAGGTTCCTACACAGTGACACATACACATAAGGGACAAGCCCAAATAGATCTATTCCCACACATTTTATACACAGACAGGTTATTACCGTAGGAACTAAACTCCACTTATTGTCTGACACAGAACTAATATAAATAAATCACATATATATATATATATATATATATATATATATATATATATATATATATATATATATATATATAATATATCTGCACTATAGACTGTTTTCTACTTCTTTTGCTTTGGTTGATTCTCAGCAGCTGCTATTAATTATACCGACCCGATTCTATGACCAGACTGTCAGAACTGACATCTCACAAGCAGATAAAAGACTACAACTTATTGAAACTACAAAATCTTTATTTATAAGCAGTCAAACATCACACTCTCATACCTGGAGTGTACAGCGGCCTTGTATTTGCTTTGGATGATTCCCAGCAATTGTGGAATTTTGCCACATAAAGATATTATAGGTAAGATACCAAGTATACAGAGCTGATTGTCTGATGAAGAAACCTCAATAAAGGAAATATAACAGCAATAAGATTTGTGTAAAAGGAAGATATATGTAATGGGTGCTGATTATGTAACACTGTAGAGAGCAGGTGACAGCTAAAGGACTACAATTCATTGAAACTACAAAATCTTTATTTATAGACATACAAAACAGACAAACATCATCTGGACTGAACAACAGCCTTTTATTCATTACTTCCCAGCAAAAATAACTATTTTTTTGCCAGGAACAATATTATAAACAGATATACTGACTATAGAGGCCTAGGTCCTTTCATTTTAGCGCGGCACGCGCGTGTCCGTGCCCTGCACCACAGTGCTGACGTGGTGAACAGGGGTAGTGCAGCCAAAAAAACGTATTCCCCCCTCCGACCTGCCGCATGTCAAGATGCGACACAATGGAGGATGGAATAGTTCTTGCCTGCACTACACCTTTTCACCACTTCAGCAGTATGGCGCAAGGCACGGACACGCACGCGCCACACTAACAGGATAGATCCGAGGCCTACTTACACAAAATGGAAGGAACTGTGCTCCCAAACTAATAATGTTTGAAATTAAAGGGAATTAAATAAGCATTGGCACCCTAACAGAAAGTTAATTTTATTTTAAAACTGGTTGTATTTTGTACTAGCAGTTTTTCTCTACAGTAATCATTTCTGAAATATTTAGAACTGATTTTGATAATGTGCAGCTCCTATGTACTAATGTTCTGTTCCTGTATTTTAATGTGTGGCTCCGAGTGGTTGATAAGGGTGGGAGGGGGTCTAACTGCCAGATAACATTGCAGGTTTTGGCTACTACAGAGGCAGGCAAGCAGACTGCAATACTAATTAGCACATCAAGGCTTCTAATTAATTAAGTCACTCATGTCCATATAAATGCAGCAACAACAGCATCATGGAATTTCCCAGGACTGATTCACTTTATAAAAAAATGAATAACACAAAAAAGAACCAGTTTTTCATGGGCATTTTATACAGTCTCAAAACCACAAAGCAGGAATTGCTTTGTCTAAACAAACAGGATTTTGCAAGTTTGGGAATTTTGAACCCCCTTTCATTCATCTACCAATCAGGGGCCTCCAAGTATTCATTGATTGGCTCTGTGTGCCAGCTCACATCCATTCAGGATAGTTTGGTCCTTTAACCAAGTATATAGGATGCTCAGCATGGAGGCTTCAGGTTGCCCCCTAGCTGGCAGCGCCAGGATGTCTGCGGCCACCATATGAGTCTATGATTGGCTGGATAGTCAGTCCCATATAATGACCCGGTCAGATTAACTCAGGCATCCAAGTCTCAGCATAGTATCTGAAGGATCGGGGTATGGGTATACGGTTCTTACACTTGCCCTACGGGGTGTGATGGATCGGGGTACGGAGAAGACAGGGCCTTCCACTTATCATGTGTGTGTGTGGGGGAGAGCGTGAAGGATCGGGGTACGGGAAAGAAAGGGCCTTACACTTACCGTGGGAGTGGAAAGGATCGGGGTACAGGGAAGACAGGTTCTTCCACTTGCCGTGGAGGATGTGAAGGATCAGGGTACAGGGAAGACAGATTCTTACACTTGCCCTGGGGGGTGTGTAGGATCGGGGTACAGCGGAGACCGGTTTTCCACTTGCCGTGGGTGATGTGAAGGATCGAGGTATGAGATTGACATGTTCTTACACTTGCCATGGGGGGTGTGAAGGATCGGGGTACGGAGAACCCAGGGCCTTACACTTACCATGAGGGTGTGTGTGAAGTATTAGGGTACAGGAAAGACAGGTTCCTTCGCTTGCCGTGGTGGGTTTGAAGGATTGAAGTATGAGGAAGACAGGTTCTTGCACTTGCCATGAGGGGTGTGAAGAATCGGGGTATGAGGAAGACAGGTCCTTACACTTGCTGTGTGGGGGGGGGGGGGTGAAGGATGGGGGTATGGGGAAAACAGGTTCTTTCACTTGTCCTGGGGTGTGTGAAGGATCGGGGTATGAGGAAAATAGGGCCATGCACTTACTGTGGGGTGGGGGGGTGACGGATTGGGGTATGGGGAAGACAGGTTACAATTGTCCTGGTGAAAGGATTGGGGTCTCAGAGTTACTAGAAGGGGGATGGCCGGGATCGTATTTGCTACATACTTTCTTACAGAAATCACTTTGGGTAATAGTGAGTTAGTAAAATATGTATGAAATTATGCATCAGAAAATAAGAGAAAAAGACACTTATTCAGAGAAAATCCTACGAGTGCTAGAGAGGACCCGCAAGGGGGTTAAACACCTATTCGTAGCACTTTAAATGCAAATACAAAATCAATACTGCACTGTAAATAACGAGAAAGCAAAGACAGACATTAGAATTAATTGCACAACAGTCACAAGCTTGTAAATTTATTTAATTTCGGGGTTAAATCCATCTGGGGTATCAATGAGTTAATACATATTAGGCTACCCATACGGACTAGAACAGTATTGGCATTCATTTTCATTTTGCAGGTTTGCGAGTCTGATCGCATATAGGACCCCAGAACCGAATTGATTGACATGTAATCTCTGTGTTTTACTGCCGTAATAATGACGGTCTCATTTTCTATTGGCAAATTCGAAATGGGTGGTTACAGGATTACTAAGACCCAGTGCATGGTTTAAAGTTTCTGCTTTGGGCCAGTAACTTGCGGCCTTGAGCTACTGAATGGCATCGCAAACGGAGAAAGTAGAGGGGGGAGAGGCTCACAAAGAGCTGCCAGAGCGTTCATTGTGACGTCCATGATGAGCTCCAAATGTGCTCATTGCAAGGAACACAAGGTAGAGGGGGGGAGAGGCTCAGAACGGTTTAACCGCCACCATTTTTTTTTCAAGCCCATAACTCAGAAGCCGCCAAAAGACACCAATTGAATAGGAAATTAGCTTGCAACCTCAATTACGGGCTACCTGCCTCCCCCGAAGGTGCTCATCGCCAGGCCCGCAAGTTTGAGGGGGGCAAACAACAGCACTGCAAGGCTTTATATTTTCATGCCGTCATTTTTGACGGGCAAGTCGCTAGTATATTAATAAATGTGGTAAACATAAAACATTTGTGCAAGGTCAAATATTTGGTAGACACTTTACTAAAAAAAACAATGAAGGACGTACTTAATAATAAGCACATTATTACATCATTACTACTATAGGTATAATTATTTTACATGTATATTCCAATCCATCAATGACTGCTAGTAATGCACACAATAATTAAACTATGCAGTTAGAAATATTAAATGCCAAACGACAAAAAGCAAAAAACAAGAAAAAACACTAAATACACCCAAAAAATTACAAAAACATCACAGGCAGCACGGGGCAACAGCAAGGACGTCTGTGAGTGAGGTGGAATGCGAATTTAACTCCATTTAGATGATTTTCGCCACTCAAAAATCGCCTAAGCGAGGAAAAAAATGGCCACCGAAAAAATGAAAACGAGGCTACACGACCACGGACCGGGTAAAAGACTGCCAAACGCATAACACTTTACACATCACACTACGACCTACAAAATACACTATTACAAAAGCTGGAAAATGCTCACGAGACGCGTTACACATTAATAACATTAGGACTATACAATGCCACTTTACTTAATAAGCCAACGTCTTTCCCTCGCGCACGCAGCCTATTTAGAATGCACAGTTCAAACATTCATTACAATTTATAAGCAGGGCACCAACACTCACAATGTATATTCTATGCAGACGCAAAATACAAACAGATTGTTAGCTCTTCAGCCTATTGCTCGCTGCATATATCAATTATAAATAATTAAACTATATTAATTGATTTAAGAAATCATTCATTATAACTTAACTACATATACATAGAAATATATCTCTCTCAGAGGACCAAAAGTACACGACAGGAGAGGCTCGCAATCATTTTTGACGGACAAGTCGCTAGTTTTTTTTTATCATTTTCATCTAGTTTTGCTGAAATTGTACTCATGGTGTATATGTATTGAATTGTTCTCTTAACTTCTTCAAATATGCAAATGTTTGTTTTCCATTTTTTTACTATTTACGATTTTCTGGAGGCTAAGAAAATCGGATGTATTAGGAATTGTGATTCCATCGGGAGTTTTGGAATGGGATGTCCTAGTAATGCATCCTTTGTTTTTTAGGGGGAAATATCAAATCCCCACAGTTTTTCTAAGGGAGAGTATATTTCTTCCCATATATGAACGATTTAAGGGCATTCCCATAATGCATGTCTCAGTGTACCTGTTTCATTGCAGTCTCTAAAACGTTTACCATCTGAGATCCGGTGGCTTACTCCACCGAGAAAAGGGGACATGGACTTCTCACTGTAAAAGGGAACCGAGGTTCAGAGTGAGTTTACTACATATTAAACACCTTAAAAATGTTTTGTTTTGCTTTATTACTCATATTTCTTTTTTAAATCTTCTTTCAAACTCCATATAGAGAAAAACAGTCCCTTCATTTGGATGATAACTTCTGATATCTTGCTTATTATTGTGTAGGTCAAGTTTTTCAGATACATCATTGATAAAGGATATTATTAATATTATTATAAGTATTATTACTAAAAAAAATTACTTTATTGAAGTAAGATCTTCATGAGATTTTTTGCTTTTCTTTATAGCTAGTAGCCATGACTAACCTCAACAACAATTGTAGGCAACCCTCTGAGTACGTCATATTATGGGTGTAATCATATAGCAATTCTGTCACCTACAATTGTGAGAAACCAGAAGTGTTTTGAAATAAGAAACATTCCCTCTAATTGAAAATGCAGAATGTGTGTAATGTTGCTATGCAATTACATTAATATCATTATTTGCATACTGTCATTACTGGTGACTACTACATAATTAAGCCTCAATGACTTTGAGTCAAACAGGAAGACATAGAGGTATCGTGCGAAAGTATTATTATATGAAAAGAGTACCAGGTAATTAAGACATCAGCAACTTGTCTTAGCCTCTGGTTAAGATATCCTGTATATTACATCGTTACATAGTAATTGAAGTTGAAAAAAGACTTTTAGGCCATCAAGTTCAAACATTTAAGATCTCCTCTGATCTGCAGTATTCAGTTTAATTATTAATTGGTAATTTATCCAGAAAAAGGCAAACAGAAAAAAAAAAAAAACAAGTTAAACTTGGCCAATTGTCTCAAAAGGGGAAAAAATATTCCTGACCCCAGATACTGGTGATTGGATTCCTCCCTGGATCAATACTAATCTCTCTAATTAGCTAGGATAACCCTGAATGCCCTTTTCATTTAGAAAAATATCCAATCCCTTTTTAAAGTTATCTATCGAATCCGCTGTCACCACCTCCCTTGGTAGAGAATTCCACAGTTTAAACACCATTATTGCCAAGAACCCTTTTCTTTCTTTAAGGTGAAATCTTATTACTTCTAACTTCAAAGGATGTCCTCTTGTCAGTTGAAAACCTCTTGGCACAAAAAGTTCACTTGACAAATCTTTATATTGACCCTGGATGTATTTATATAAGGTAATCATATCCCCTCGTAGATGCTTTTTTCTAGAGAAAATAAGTTTAATTTGGTTGCCACTATATCTTGTTGTTTGTGAAGGGACACTTGCAGCCTTATTAAATTGCGATTTGGTAAATTTAAAAGGGCTCTATTTAAGCACACAGCATAATTTTGTTACAAAAGTTTTTAGTTAGTGAACTTCTATCCAAAAGCAAGGTCTTCACTAACTAAAAACTTTTGTAAAAAGATATGCTATGTGCTTAAATAGAGCCCTTTTAAATTTACTGAATCGCTATTTAATAAGGCTGTTAGGGTTTAAAATGATCAAAATCAAGAGGGACCAGTGAATTTTTTCCTTGACATAAAATAAAAAATTAAAAGATAAAAGTATTAGGAGTATTTCTCTTGATCTTTGTTAACCGGGCATGGCACACATTTTCTTTTGTGCGCTGGGTGTGGGTAGATGGCGCTAAGTGAGTTGGTGCTAGGATGGTCTGAAGCTTTTTCTTTTTTTCAATGGTGCCCTCCATTCACTAGCTTCACTACTGGCTGGACAATCCTTTTAGAGCAGTGGCATTATATTGTCCTAAGACCATCCAAGTACATATGCCTTCACGGACAGAACTATTAAGCATCTTGTCATAATATCCGTAACCAAAGACTAACCCTCTCTAGTCTCCATTGGCTTCTCATACACTACAGAATATAATTTAACACCTTGACACTCACATGCAAAATTCTCAGTATGTCTGCATCCTCCTACCTCTCTGTTCTCATCTTAAAGTAAACCCTAAACTGTATCCTTTACTTTACACATGGCCTGCTCCAATCTTCCCCTCTAATGTCCTCCTCCCTCTCCCAAATGCCAAATATGTCCCTGCTGCTCTTATCCTTTGGTACTCCCAACCTTGGTCTGTCAGACTCTTCTAGCTATCAGAGTTTCAAGAGGTATTTCCAAGGAAGCTCATCACCTATATTAATCGTACCTATTACTTACTGATCATTTCACCTGCTGTGTCATTCTTCAATATGGTGAAGAGCCGCCTCCTCAACCTTCTACTTGTTACTCATCTCTCCCACTCCTTTTGTATGACTTGTTTAAACAGCTCCTTTTGACTGAGCAAGGACTTTTGTTTTTAGATTTCTTATTATATTGTTACTAGCGACTTGCCCGTCAAAAAATGACGGCCATAAGATTGTAAGGCAGGTAATGTTGCTTGCGTGCAAAATTAATTTTGTTGGTGTTTTAAGATCCTTCGGCGCTCATTGCGAGGCTCTTTATTGTTTGTGTGCTATGAGCAGCGTTGGTCTTTTTTTTTTGGTATGGCAATGAATAATGAATAAAATAAGAAATTAATATACTTTACCTATTGTGAAGTAATATATTCAGCATTGTGTTGAAGAGCTGGCAATCTGTTTTCATGTTGCTGCAGCATCAGTGCTGTGGAGCTTCTGTGTCAGTGTCATGAATGTGTGCAGTGTGTAGTGTAATAGTGTGCGTGCGCGAGGCAAATCCGTTAGTGTAGCTGTGTACTTCCGGATTGTATAAGTTATGGTTCTAAAATGGCGCTTTATGTGTGGTATGAAGCTGTGGCTGATTCTGCGTCCTTGTTTTCGGATGTCCTTCGACTTTTTTGGAAAATCCGCAGGTGTTTGGTGGTGTTTTGCGTGTTTAGGGTCCTTTAGCCTCGTTTTCATTTTGTTCGGCGGCCATTTTTTCTCTTGCTTCAGTGATTTTCGGGTGTCTAAACTCAGAAATTTGGACTTAAATCGAGGTGTAACTTCACTTGCAGAGGTCCTAGGTGCCCCCCCTTGCTGTGGGTAAGATTTCTATGTGTTTGTGGTGTGTATTTATTGTGTTTGTAATGTTTTTCGGATAGCGCACTTTGCGTCCTAGTTTTCGGATCTCATACGTCTTTTTCGAAAACTCTGTAGGTGTTTGGTGGTGTTTTGCGTCTTTAGAGTCCTGTAGCCTCCTTTTCGTTTTTTTCGGCGGCCATTTTTTCTCTCACTTAGGGGATTTTCGGGTGTCTAAACTCTTTTATTTCGAGTTAAATTGAGGTGTAACTTCAGTTTACGAGTTCCTGGGTGCCCCCCCTTGCTGTAGATAAGCTTTTTATGTATTTGTTGTGTGGATTTATTGTGTTTTTCATATTTTCATGTGTGCGGGTTTCGGGCTGTAAGGTCGTATTTTTGCAAGGTCGTAATGGTTCGTAACGCGTCTCGTATTTTTGTGTCGTAAGTCCGTAAATTTTGCAAGGTCCGCCGCTCCGCGAGCCTGCAGCGTTAGCAACGGCCCGCTTGCTGACAACTATATATGTGATATTGTCCCTGTGAGGGTATATCATGCCCTTCCATTACGGTATTATTCCACTGAGCTGGGTTCATAGCTTTATTACAATAACCACTCTTGTACATATATAAATAGTATCCTCTCTAAACTCCTGGTACAACAGATCCCTTCTACTTGTGAAAGGGAATATGCTAGTAAGGGTGATCACCCTCCATGGGAACACTTCCTCCACTCCTCTAAATGGTGCCCTTCAATTTCCCACTAGCCTATTCTGTAATTCCTGGGTACTGGGAAGTCCTCTATATCAGTCTGTGCATTTGACCTCATAGTTAGAGTTGTGTCTTCTCCTGTCCCATAGCTAAGTCAGATTCCCCTCTCTATCGGCTACGTCTCTTGCGACACCGGCGTGTGACGTCACACCGTGCGTCCATTGACCCTAACGCACGTTTCTTTGTTGATGCAACTTTCCCTTTTATACCTTTTCTAAATATTTTTAAGCGTTTGCATGTGCGCCATTGTCCTAGATAAATTTAAATACAGTGTAAATACGATATAATTCACATTTCCCCATTTTTTTCTCATTTATGTCTTTTGCATCATGAAGAAAACTTACAATGACTTCTGTGGTCCTTTAATGTTGTTTTTCTTTTAAGAATCGTTGAATATGAATTGTATTAATTACTTATGCCAAATAATAACTTTTATCTTGCATTGTTAGGACACTACAGTGTGTCTTTTAAATAGATTCATTGCAAAAATTATGAACCAGCAGAATTTTTCTGTAGACGAATATATTTTACCTTTGCTAATTCCTCTTTTGAAACAACCAAGATTAATAAAATGTAAAAGTCACTGGGACACGCTATTTCCATGCTTTCAATAATATGGCAGCATGCCAAAGTCCTAATTGACTTACAGTACACTTTATAAATGGTGTTTGCCTCCTTCATGTGCATTATATGATGTTGTAAACCAGCCATTAAACTTTAATGGTTATTCTTAAAAATACAACATTATATATTGCCACTTGACTTTTATAATTGTAGATCAACTAATCAAGGTTAGAATTCCACTAATTTGAAGAGTATCAGTTAAAAATAACATATTGAACATATTCATTAGACAGCTATGTGCTACTGGTAATTTCCTGCTTCCAGTGTATGTTATTGTACAGGTTTATCCCACATCAGTTGTCGAGGACAGGATCCAGGTCATTTTTACATATGGGAATACATCAAAATGACTGAGTCACTGATTTACTGTACTCATAAGATATACTGAAAAGATTGGGTGGATCCTTGATACGCACCCTTAAGGCCTAGAGTTGGATAGTCCATTTATAATGATAGCTTTAAACTGCCCTAGGACTATCCAAAAGAGTTCATGACCCTTCCCATAGATAACTCCTATACATACAGCTGTTTATGATACTCCTTCCTAAAGTTATCACATGTCTGCACATTTGCACATACTTTTTTAATAAAGCATTTCTAATTTATTTAATGGGTAAATCAATAATGTCCAATGCATAGTTATAATTAAATAAGACATCTCTGGGCACACAAAATGAGGAAGAAATCATGTCATGAATTCAAATAAACATTACTATGGCCAGTTTAAATCCTTTGATATATTATATTATATTATATATATTATATTATATTATATTAGGTATATGTAATTGATCTGGGTTATTAATGCATCTGATAGAGGATGATTTATAGTGTCTGAAAAACATTGTTTGCATGAAAAAAATCCAAAGTAAACAGTTAAACCATTAGCCTGAAGTTTGCTGAATTTCTTGAATTTGCGAAGAGTTTTCTCTCAATTTTGACACCCCATGAAATTCCCAGGGATAATTAGCATCACTTATACAATGTTTCTTTTTGGCCTGGGGATTTTGCAGACATGCTCAGTTAGCACCTGTAGTCTGCCATACTTTGGCAAGTCACATGATTTCAGACACTTTCCATTCCTTTAGCCAATCAGCATGCGCATGTGCTGCATATTGGATATCTCATTCATAATGAGATATCCAATATGCAAATCTCATTTGCTGGGGGTGTCTACATCACCCCCAGCACATTTTTTTCTTTTCTGCAAAAAATGTTTGCATTTTTTCATGCAAACATTTTTTGCTAGGTGAGTTTTGATGCATTCTACGGGATGCATTCATAACGAACCTCACTTTCGTATACCTTTAAATACTTTGATATATTAAATTCTTTGATGTATACCATTTAGACTTCTAAGCTATGTATGATAAGATCATGAAAGCTTTCCTTATGTGGTTTGTCTTTTAGACCATACAAAAATGGCAGGCAGACAGATCCATAACAATACAAAGATCCACAGGTCACTTTACCTTATTTTATTTATACAGGTCCTCAGGTATATAGACCATAATTACAACATATATAAATCCTCAGTGCCTTAAACCACTGACTGATCTCACTACACTGCCTGAGAAACAGTGGACAGACAGAAAGAACATGTTATTATAGCATTACTGCTACAGGAACAATTCATTATTTTAAACACAAAGCACTCAATAAATGTCAGTTTTTCACATGAGGATTAAATCATGCACTTAAATACTTAAATGCCACTTATAATGTTTCAGCAATACTGCAGTAATTACTTGTTTTGCAATGAATACTTATTAGGAAACTCTGGCTTGGGTCCTTCATGTGTATGTTATTTCTGTTGTGCATTTTTTCTCCATGAAACCAGCAAAACACAGAAAGAACCAGAGAAACAGTATAATAAAGCAAACAGTATATATAGTATAGATATTATATGTTTAACTTCTTATTCTCATTTGTATCCCAGATTTATAATTATACACCTCCATCTCATCAGGATATAATTATCAAATAGGAAAATATATTGCATGGGGATATTGAACGCCACTTCTTATCTCAGTTTTTATTGCTGCTTGATAAATACACCCCACTGAGACTGTGTGATGTGTACATGTTCTTCTGCCACCTACACTTCAGACTCAGAACTGAGGAAATGCTCTGTAAATTCACACCTCCATTGGGATCATTGCCCACTGTGGTAGATCATAATGCTTTTAAACATTACTACTAGTTCATTAGGTACCGTATTGGTCCGAATATAAGCCGTACCCGAATATAAGCCGCACCCGTAAAATTGGAGAGAAAAAGACTCTCAAAGTGATCAGCCATTGCAAGAAACAGGCTTTCTAATTAGCACTGTAGCTTTTTTTGCAGTTTACAGGCTTTACAGGATGTTAGAATCACTAAAACCGTAAATCCCTATTCAATATCGCAGTCTCAAGCACGAAATCGGCACCCTTAACTCACAATTGCAGAAATCGGCAGTCATTTTGCGTTCGCGAATAGAAGCCGCACACGTAACAGACAAGCTCAAAAATCGGAAAAAAGGTGCAGCTTATATTTGGACCAATACGGTAGATATATTTTCTTTCTCTCTATGGAATCAGCAAACACAGAGAAAATAAGAGAAATAGTGTAGTAATGCAAAACAATATTATAAGTAGTTGTACACTCACCTTAAAGACAAGCTATCATAACTAGATGGACAGCTGGACATGGTGCGCATAAAGTACTGTCACGAGTTCTGGGTTAACATGTACAGTGCCTTGCAAAAGTATTCACCCCCCTTGACTTTTTACCTATTTTGTTACATTACTGCCTTAAGTTCAATGTTTTGTTAATCTGAATTTTATGTGATGGATCAGAACACAATAGTCTAAGTTGGTGAAGTGAAATGAGAAAAATATATACATAAAACTATTTTTTAGAAAAAGAGAACAGAAAATTAGCATGTGCATGTATTCACCCCCTTTGTTATAAAGCCCATAAAAAACTCTGGTGCTACCAATTACCTTCAGAAGTAACATAATTAGTGAAATGATGTCCACCTGTGTGCAATCTAAGAACATGGCACAACAGCAAACCTGCCAAGAGACGGACGCCCACCAAAACTCACCGACCGGGCAAGGAGGGCATTAATCAGAGAGGCAGCATAGAAACCTAAGGTAACCTTGGAGGAGCTGCACAGCAGAGACTGGAGTATCTGTACATAGGACAACAATAAGCCGTATGCTCCATAGAGTTGGGCTTTATGGCAGAGTGGCCAGAAGAAAGACATTACTTTCAGCAAAAAACAAAATGGCATGTTTTGAGTTTGCGAAAAGGCATGTGGGAGACTCCCAAAATGTATGGAGGAAGGTGCTCTGGTCTGATGAGACTAAAATTGAACTTTTCGGCCATCAAAGAAAATGCTATGTCTGGCGCAAACCCAACACATCACATCACCCAAAGAACACCATCCCCACAGTGAAACATGGTGGTGGCAGCATCATGCTGTGGGAATGTTTTTCAGCAGCCGGGACTGGGAAACTGGTCAGAGTAGAGGGAAAGATGGATGGTGCTAAATACAGGGAAATCCTGAGCAAAACCTGTACCACTCTGTGCCTGATTTGAGGCTAGGACGGAGGTTCACCTTCCAGCAGGACAATGACCCCAAACACACTGCTAAAGCAACACTCGAGTGGTTTAGGGGGAAACATGTAAATGTGTTGGAATGGCCTAGTCAAAACTCAGACCTCAATCAAATAGAAAATCTGTGGTCAGACTTAAAGATTGCTGTTCACAAGCGCAAACCATCCAACTTGAAGGAGCTGGAGCAGCTTTGCAAGGAGGAATGGGCAAAAATCCCAGTGGTAAGATGTGGCAAGCTCATAGAGACTTATCCAAAGCTACTTGGGGATGTGATTACCGCAAAAGGTGTCTCTACAAAGTATTGACTTTATGGGGGTGAATAGTTATGCACATTGACTTTTTCTGTTATTTTATCCTATTTGTTGTTTGCTTCACAATAAAAAAAAAACATCTTCAAAGTTGTGGGCATGTTCTGTAAATTAAATGATGCAAATCCTCAAACAATCCATGTTAATTCCAGGTTGTGCTCCGAGCTCGGAAGGCTTCCATTCCTCAACGGCTTACCTTGCTACATGAGGTTCGCAAGCTTGACAACAACTCGCAGTTTGACAACAATTATATGTGATTTCTCTCTTGTTAATGCTCTTGCATACTATACGTAGAGGAAAAAAGCATTAAGTAGCAGATTAATTGGTACAGTTTTTTTATTGAGAAAACTTTTACAGTATCAAATGCTTTAAAAACACTTTGATTAAATTAAAATAGATAGACAGACATAGATAGAAAGTTTTGTATTTTGTATTTTGATATGTTATGGCTTGGCGGGAAGTGAGTTGTCCGGCCCACTGGCCTAAGTGGGCGTTGGCCCTACCTCACAGGGCGTGCTTAATATAAGCATTGGGGCTTTGGGCAGGGCCCAAAGCGTGAGGTCACTGTCCGTGGCCGGGCTCCTCCCCCGGTAAAAGGATTACATTAGTTCATGTAAATAAAGTTATGTGTTGTTATTTACAATTGTTTATAATAAAGTTGTTGCCCATTGTTCTCCCATTTCATTCGTTGTGTTCTTTATTTATCACCTAAATGGATCATGCATGGGTCAAGTAATTCTGTCACCTACAATTCTGTCACCTCGTGAGAAACCAGAAGTGTTTTGAAATAAGAAACATTCCCACTAATTGAAAATGCAGAATGCGCGTGTTGTTGATATGAATTACATTAATATCATCATTTGCATACTGATGAGTCCTACATCATCAGCCCTCACTGAATTTGAGCCTAACAGAAAGAAATAGGGGTAAAGTGTGAAAGTACTACTTTCTTAAAAGAGTACTAGATAATTGAAACACGGTTCCAGAGAAAGTTGTAGGGTCAAAGCAGTGGCAAAAAAAAAATAAATACTCAGCTCTGCCCCCTATGGAAGTGCACCACCTACACTCACTTGGGTCAAAAAACAGAAAATGAATTTTTGGCTAATCAGAGATTGCTGTGTCCCATTTTGCAGACGTTTAACAGAATGCCTTTAGTTGGGCAAATTCAAGGGATGACAAGCTCTAATGTCTCTCTCTTTCATCCTTCTTGATTTCCATGCAGGATGTGTCCCTCCATATTCTTTCCCTCTACCTCCCATTATCAAATCCATATTAGTGCAAGTTTTTCTGCTAACCTCTTAAAGGCATATCCAAGTTTCCTGGGTTTTTAGAGTTTTGCTCTTTTTATAAAGTTTTAAACATTTTATTTTTATTAATGCCTAGAAATCCGTCTAATGATTATGATGACAACCCCCAGGGGTGTCTACACAAGCCCCTGATCCCCACCCAATCAGCATGCAGCATTAGGGGAGCAATTCTTAACTCACATTACACATCTTCTGTGCCTTCCTCAGCCAATAGGAGAGCACTGATGTCAGCCCTGAAATCACTACTGGGATGGGCTTCCTGCTGCCGTGTCTGCTCTCTTTCTGTGCTTCCCACGCCCTTCACCTCAGACACACTAAATTTCCCAGGCTGCTTTGCAGCACAAACAGGAAACCCAGAGGCTTATTGAAATGAATTGGCCAAAACACATTTTTTAATTTTATGCTAATTTAGCCTGGGGTTAGAGGGATATTAACCCTGATTTTCAACTGTCAGAAAATACAAACAAATTTGGTAACTTCAAGGTACCGTATGTACTCGAGTATAAGCCGAGTTTTTCAGCCCTTTTTTTAAGGCTAAAAAGGGCCCCCTTGGCTTATACTCTTGTCACTCTCCCTAGTGTCTCTCTAACCCCCCCGTGTCTCTCTACCCCCCTGTGTCTCTCTACCCCCCTGTGTCTCTCTAACCCCCCGTGTCTCTCTAACCCCCCGTGTCTCTCTAACCCCCCGTGTCTCTCTAACCCCCCGTGTCTCTCTAACCCCCCCGTGTCTCTCTAACCCCCCGTGTCTCTCTACCCCCTGTGTCTCTTTCCCTCCCCCCTCCTCCTCATCAACCCCCTCCTCACTCCGCGCTGTGTCATTAGCATATACCAGGTAAGTGAGGGGGAGGTATTTAGAGGGGAGAAAGTGGGGAAAGGGTTGATGAGGAGGAGGGGGGTTGAGGTTGAAGGGGGGTGAGGAGGGGGTTGATGAGGAGGAGGGAGGTTGAGGAGAGGGGTTGAGGTTGAGGGGGGTGAGGAGGGGGGTTGAGGTTGAGGGGGGTGAGGAGGGGGATGAGGATGGGGGTGTTGAGGAGGGGGGTTGAGGATGGGGGGTTAAGGAGGGGGTTGATGAGGAGGAGGGAGGTTGAGGAGGGGATTGAGGTTGAGAGGGGGTGAGGAGGGGGTTGATGAGGAGATGGGAGGTTGAGGTTGAGCAGGGGGATGAGGAGGGGGATGAGGATGGGGGGGTTGAGAATGGGGGTTGATGATGGGGGGTTGAAGAGGGGGCTGATGAGGAGGAGGAGAGTTGAAGTTGAGAGGGGTGAGGAGGGGGCTGATGAGGAGGGAGGTTGAGGTTGAGGAGGGGGGTTGAGGTTGAGGGAGGGTGAGGAGGGGGATGAGGATCGGGGTTGAGGATGTGGGTTGAGGATGGGGGTTGAGGATGAGGATGGGGGGTTGAGGTTGAGGGGGGGTGAGGAGGGCCTTGAGGATGGGGGCATTGAGGATGAGGATGGGGGGTTGAGGGGGGAGGATGAGGATGGGGGGTTGAGGAGTGAGGTTGAGGGGGGGTTAAGGAGGGAAGATGAGGAAGGGGTTGAGGATGAGGATGAGGAGGGAGGTTGAGGAGGGAGGTTGAGGATGAGGAGGGAGGTTGAGGATGAGGAGGGAGGTTGAGGATGAGGAGGGAGGTTGAGGATGAGGTGGGAGGTTGAGGATGGGGAGGGAGGTTGAGGATGAGGAGGGAGGTTGAGGTTATGGACGGGGGTTGAGGTTGTGGATGGGGGGTTGAGGATGAGGAGGGAGGTTGAGGATGAGGAGTGGGGTTGAGGAGGGTGATAAGGGAGGGGGAAAGAGACACAGGGAAGGGAGAGGGGAGAAGAGACACGGGAGAGAGGGGGGGACACAGGGGGCAGCACATTTCCCACCCTCGGCTTATACTCAAGTCACTAATTTTACTCAGTATTTTGTGGTAAAATAGGTGCCTCGGCTTATACTCAAGTATATACGGTAAGTGTTTAAATGTTTATTTTTGTATTTTTACATGCAAAACATGTTTTCATAAACCTTTTAATTATCCTCTATCAGATGCACTCATAACCCAGCAAACTTAGATATGCCTTTAAGTCTATCTATGCCCTTTGCATTTATTTCTCTCACATTTTAATTATTCTTCTCCTTTCATTTCCTGTCTACTATAGACTTTCATTGTAATACCATCTTTTTATGGTGATTTTAAAAACTGGGCAAGGACATTAAAAAGAATATATTTATAACATAGATAGTATCTATTAGATAATGTGAGTCCGCATGAACTAAAGTAAAATGTTGGAGAACTATTGTAGATAGTACAAATATTTCATTTGATAACAATGGAACGGAGAGATTATATGGAGGGTTCTTGAGCAACTGACCCAGTAGTACATCTGGCTAATGACTTGTTATAAAATAGAAGAGAGCATAAAGGGCACAAATAACATAATATATATGAAAGTCATAAACAATTTTATAAAAAAATAACTCACAAATGTATAAAAATGTAATTGGTTCTGTATGAGGTATGACATCACTCTTTTTATTGCTTAGTGCATGAAGCGAGCCACACCTTTTGGCTTTGGAGAGGGTGCTCCCTACTGGTGTGTCAATGAAACTGTATGAGTAGCGAAGGAGGGCAACTCAGTCTTTCTGATTTCCCCTACTCTAATTCAGCCTTTTCCCAACATATTTCGGTATAGATTCTTTAATACATTTCTTATATGGTAACTATAATAAATAAATTAAGACAGGGGCATAAATTAGTTGTAAACTGGCCTTCAGCTATATTTAGATCTCTTTAAAATATGTGGAAAAAGTATTGCATTTTTAAATTGGACGCATTATAGACATGTAATCTTTGACCTTGGATACCGTGGCAGCATTTAATAAATATATATATACACATATATATCCCCTTCTCTCCCTCACACTCCACATTTCTCTCTCTCCCCGTCTCTCTCTTACTCCCCCTTCTCTCTTCCCCTCCCTTCTCTCTCCCCCTCTCTTTGTCTCTCTCTCCATCCTTTTCTCTCACCTTCTCTCTCTCACTTTCTCCCTCTCTCTATACCTCTTTCTCTCACCCTCTCTTTGTCTCCCTTTTCTTTCCCTCTCTCTATCTCCTTACCTCTTCCTCTCTCTCGCTATTTCTCTCCCCACTCTCTATCTCCCTGTCTCTCTCTACCCCGCTCCCCACTTTTTGTCATTTTTTTCTCTCCCCATCTCACTCTCTATCTCCCTCTCTCCCCCCATTTCTGTCTCCCCTATCTCTCCACCTTTCTCCCCCTCTCTTGTCTCTCTCTCCCTTGCATTCTACATCTTTTTCTCTCCCCTTCTCTCTCTAACTTTTATCTCCCTCTCTTCCTCTCTTCTTTCCTCTACCTTCTCACCCCCTCTCTTTCTCTCTTTCTCTGTCTCTTTCCCTCTCCCTCTCTCTTCCCCTCTTTATCACCCTTCCCCTATTTGTCTCCCTCTCTCGTTCTCACTTTTCTCCCCCTCTCTTTCTTTCTCCCTCTCTCTCCTTCCCTGTTTCTGTCTCCCCCTCTTTTTCTTGCTTCCTCTCTATTTCTCTTCCCCTCTCTCCCATTTCTTTATCTTTCCCTCTCTCTCCCACTCTCTTTCTCTCCCTCTCCCCTCTATTTGTCTTTTCCCCCTCTCTCTCCCCTCCCCATTTTCTCTCTATCCCTCTATAACCGATTTCTCTCCCCCTATTTATCTCTTTCTCTCTCCCCTCTCTTTCCCTCTAACCTTTCTCTCTCCCCTCTTTCTGTCTCTTCCTCTCTCTTTCTCTGCCGCCCTTTCTCTGTCTCTCTCCATCTTTCTGTCTATCCCTCCCTCTCTCCCCTTTTTCTCTCTCCCTCTGTCTCTCACTCTCTTCCCCTTTTTATCTCTCTCCCCTCTCTTTGTCTCCCTCTTACTCTCTCCCCTCTCTTCTCTGTCCCTCTTTTTTTCTTTCTCTCTCTCTCTCCTTTCATCTTTCTGTCTCCCCCTCTCTTCCTCTCCCTCTCTCTACCCTATCTTTCTCTCCCTTTTTCTCTCTCTCTCTCCCCCCTTTTCTCTCTCTCCCTCCTCTTCTCTCCCCCTCTCTCTCCCTATCTTTCTCTCTCTCCCTATCTTTCTCTCTATTCTATCTTTCTCTCTATTCTATCTTTCTCTCTCTCCCTATCTTTCTCTCTCTCCCTATCTTTCTCTCTCTCCCTATCTTTCTCTCTCTCCCTATCTTTCTCTCTCTCCATATCTTTCTCTCTCCTCCTATCTTTCTCTTTCCTCCTATCTTTCTCTTTCCTCCTATCTTTCTCTTTCCTCCTATCTTTCTCTTTCCTCCTATCTTTCTCTTTCCTCCTATCTTTCTCTTTCTCTCTCTCTCCCATCTCTTTCTCTTTCTCTCTCTCTCCCATCTCTTTCTCTTTCTCTCTCTCTCCCATCTCTTTCTCTTTCTCTCTCTCTCCCATCTCTTTCTCTTTCTCTCCCATCTCTTTCTCTTTCTCTCTCTCCCATCTCTTTCTCTTTCTGTCTCTCTCTCCCATCTCTTTCTCTTTCTCTCCCATCTCTTTCTCTTTCTCTCTCTCTCTCCCATCTCTTTCTCTCTCTCTCTCTCTCTCTCTCTCTCTCTCTCATCTCTTTCTCTTTCTCTTTCTCTCTCTCTCTCTCTCTCTCTCATCTCTTTCTCTTTCTCTCTCTCCCATCTCTTTCTCTTTCTCTCTCTCCCATCTCTTTCTCTTTCTCTCTCTCTCTCTCCCATCTCCTTCTCTTTCTCTTTCTCTCTCTCTCTCCCATCTCTTTCTCTTTCTCTCTCTCTCTCTCTCCCATCTCTTTCTCTTTCTCTCTCTCTCTCTCCCATCTCTTTCTCTTTCTCTCTCTCTCTCTCTCTCTCTCCCATCTCTTTCTCTTTCTCTCTCTCTCTCTCCCATCTCTTTCTCTTTCTCTCTCTCTCTCCCATCTCTTTCTCTTTCTCTCTCTCTCTCTCTCCCATCTCTTTCTCTTTCTCTCTCTCCCATATCTTTCTCTTTCTCTCTCTCTCTCTCTCTCCCATCTCTTTCTCTTTCTCTCTCTCTCTCTCTCTCCCATCTCTTTCTCTTTCTCTCTCTCTCTCTCCCATCTCTTTATCTTTCTCTCTCTCTCTCCCATCTCTTTCTCTTTCTCTCTCTCTCCCATCTCTTTCTCTTTCTCTCTCTCTCTCTCCCATCTCTTTCTCTCTCTCTCTCTCTCTCCCATCTCTTTCTCTTTCTCTCTCTCTCTCTCTCCCATCTCTTTCTCTTTCTCTCTCTCTCCCATCTCTTTCTCTCTCTCTCTCTCTCTCCCATCTCTTTATCTTTCTCTCTCTCTCTCTCTCTCCCATCTCTTTCTCTCTCTCCCATCTCTTTCTCTTTCTCTCTCTCTCCCATCTCTTTCTCTTTCTCTCTCTCTCTCTCCCATCTCTTTCTCTTTCTCTCTCTCTCCCATCTCTTTCTCTTTCTCTCTCTCTCTCTCCCATCTCTTTCTCTTTCTCTCTCCCATCTCTTTCTCTCTCTCTCTCTCTCTCTCTCCCATATCTTTCTCTTTCTCTCTCTCTCTCCCATCTCTTTCTCTCTCTCTCTCTCCCATCTCTTTCTCTTTCTCTCTCTCTCTCCCATCTCTTTCTCTTTCTCTCTCTCTCTCCCATCTCTTTCTCTCTCTCTCTCTCTCCCATCTCTTTCTCTTTCTCTCTCTCTCTCTCTCCCATCTCTTTCTCTTTCTCTCTCTCTCTCCCATCTCTTTCTCTCTCTCTCTCCCATCTCTTTCTCTCTCTCTCTCTCTCTCTCTCTCTCTCTCTCTCTCTCTCTCTCTCTCTCTCTCTCTCTCTCCCATCTCTTTCTCTTTCTCTCTCTCTCCCATCTCTTTCTCTCTCTCTCTCTCTCCCATCTCTTTATCTTTCTCTCTCTCTCTCTCTCTCCCATCTCTTTCTCTCTCTCCCATCTCTTTCTCTTTCTCTCTCTCTCCCATCTCTTTCTCTTTCTCTCTCTCTCCCATCTCTTTCTCTTTCTCTCTCTCTCTCTCCCATCTCTTTCTCTTTCTCTCTCTCTCCCATCTCTTTCTCTTTCTCTCTCCCATCTCTTTCTCTCTCTCTCTCTCTCTCTCTCTCTCCCATATCTTTCTCTTTCTCTCTCTCTCTCTCCCATCTCTTTCTCTTTCTCTCTCTCTCTCTCTCTCTCTCTCTCCCATCTCTTTCTCTCTCTCTCTCTCTCTCTCCCATCTCTTTCTCTTTCTCTCTCTCTCTCTCTCTCCCATCTCTTTCTCTCTCTCCCATCTCTTTCTCTTTCTCTCTCTCCCATCTCTTTCTCTTTCTCTCTCTCTCTCTCCCATCTCTTTCTCTTTCTCTCTCTCTCCCATCTCTTTCTCTTTCTCTCTCTCTCTCCCATCTCTTTCTCTCTCTCTCTCTCTCTCTCTCTCTCTCTCTCTCTCTCTCTCTCTCTCTCCCATCTCTTTCTCTTTCTCTCTCTCCCATCTCTTTCTCTTTCTCTCTCTCCCATCTCTTTCTCTTTCTCTCTCTCTCTCTCCCATCTCCTTCTCTTTCTCTTTCTCTCTCTCTCTCCCATCTCTTTCTCTTTCTCTCTCTCTCTCTCCCATCTCTTTCTCTTTCTCTCTCTCTCTCTCCCATCTCTTTCTCTCTCTCTCTCTCTCTCTCTCCCATCTCTTTCTCTTTCTCTCTCTCTCTCTCCCATCTCTTTCTCTTTCTCTCTCTCTCTCCCATCTCTTTCTCTTTCTCTCTCTCTCTCTCTCCCATCTCTTTCTCTTTCTCTCTCTCCCATATCTTTCTCTTTCTCTCTCTCTCTCTCTCTCCCATCTCTTTCTCTTTCTCTCTCTCTCTCTCTCTCTCTCTCTCCCATCTCTTTCTCTTTCTCTCTCTCTCTCTCTCTCTCCCATCTCTTTATCTTTCTCTCTCTCTCTCTCTCCCATCTCTTTCTCTTTCTCTCTCTCTCCCATCTCTTTCTCTTTCTCTCTCTCTCTCTCCCATCTCTTTCTCTTTCTCTCTCTCTCTCTCCCATCTCTTTCTCTTTCTCTCTCTCTCTCTCTCTCTCCCATCTCTTTCTCTTTCTCTCTCTCTCTCTCCCATCTCTTTCTCTCTCTCTCCCATCTCTTTCTCTCTCTCTCTCTCTCTCTCTCTCCCATCTCTTTATCTTTCTCTCTCTCTCTCTCTCTCTCCCATCTCTTTCTCTCTCTCCCATCTCTTTCTCTTTCTCTCTCTCTCCCATCTCTTTCTCTTTCTCTCTCTCTCTCCCATCTCTTTCTCTTTCTCTCTCTCTCTCTCCCATCTCTTTCTCTTTCTCTCTCTCTCTCTCCCATCTCTTTCTCTTTCTCTCTCCCATCTCTTTCTCTCTCTCTCTCTCTCTCTCTCTCTCTCTCTCTCTCTCTCCCATATCTTTCTCTTTCTCTCTCTCTCTCTCTCTCCCATCTCTTTCTCTTTCTCTCTCTCTCTCTCTCTCTCATCTCTTTCTCTTTCTCTCTCTCTCTCTCTCCCATCTCTTTCTCTTTCTCTCTCTCTCTCTCTCTCTCTCCCATCTCTTTCTCTTTCTCTCTCTCTCTCTCCCATCTCTTTCTCTTTCTCTCTCTCTCCCATCTCTTTCTCTTTCTCTCTCTCTCTCCCATCTCTTTCTCTCTCTCTCTCCCATCTCTTTCTCTCTCTCTCTCTCTCTCTCTCTCTCTCTCTCTCTCTCTCTCCCATATCTTTCTCTTTCTCTCTCTCTCTCTCCCATCTCTTTCTCTCTCTCTCTCTCTCCCATCTCTTTCTCTTTCTCTCTCTCTCTCTCCCATCTCTTTCTCTTTCTCTCTCTCTCTCCCATCTCTTTCTCTTTCTCTCTCTCTCTCCCATCTCTTTCTCTCTCTCTCTCTCTCCCATCTCTTTCTCTTTCTCTCTCTCTCTCTCTCCCATCTCTTTCTCTTTCTCTCTCTCTCCCATCTCTTTCTCTTTCTCTCTCCCTCTCCCATCTCTTTCTCTTCCCCACTTCCCTTACCTGATCGCTCAGGGTCCTCAGGCTCCTCCCACGTTTACTCCTCCCCTTGATGGCTCCTCCCCTGGTGGCTCCTCCTCTCCTGAACCAGACTTGTGAAGAGGAGAGAGCAAAGGCCAGGGACTGACACACGCACACACAGGCGGGGGCGGCAGCAGCAGCAACTGAGCAGCAACTGAGCTGGTGCCACCCGCAAGGAGTTGGCGCCCATGGCAGTCCACCCCCATCGCCCCCCCCCCTTCCTACGCCAGTGCTTAGATCACAAAAAAGATATGTATAAATATACTGTATATACATAAATAAATATAAAAATCTCAGCCCTTGCCTTTTTCAGGCTGCTTTTTGGGTATACATAACATCAAGGTGTGGGGTATCCCCAGATCAGTCTCAGATCTCATTCAATAACTTAAGAGCTGTTATTAGCAATATATTACCAGACCTTCCAGAGAATGTTTGGGAATTTCAACGGGCACATAGAGCCCTGGGAGCTTCAAAAACCAAGAGCTTTCCAAAGATGTAATTGTATGTTTTCTGAGGCAGAGAACCAGGGACCTCATTCTCACTGCAATCAAGAAGAAACCGTCCATAAAGGGCCCGGATGGTTCCTCCCCCCAGAGTTACGTGGACTTTGGAGAAGTGAAGAGCAATGAAACCAGCTCTTGCAATTCTGGTTAAGCATAAAATACCCTACAGATGGGGATTTCCTTTCACTCTTATTTTCCAACACAATGGATCTGCTTTGTCATCCCATTATTTGAAGAAGTCTATAAGTTTCAGGAACAAACTTACACCTCTAGATCCAACCGAGGATGGACTAAAGTCCATAAAAATAAAAAAATACCAGAGGAATTTACCTGATGATCTGGTAAATTCACCTCTGAATACAACAGAGAGACTTACAGGCAAACAGGATTTGCCTATACAAGCAGGAGACGAATGAGTACCTCTCCAGGGACCTTTAAAACCATTCTCTTAAAAGTACTTTCCCCAGTCTGAGGCTAAGAATTCCTAGCAATATGTAATATTTGGCCAGGAAGTTAATTATGACGAGGTGCTAAACCCCCAAACCTTAGCATAATCTGCTTTTAGTAGTGTAATGTCTTTACTACTTTTTACTACTTTTTACTTTACTACTTTTTCCATTCATTTTTTACGGAGTTGTTATTTAGGTGCTTTCTGGTGCCCTTAGAATGGCACAAGTTGTATTGCTTCACTTGTTTTGTATTCAATGCAATTCTATTACACTAATATTTTAACCCTCCTTCTAGGGGTTAACGGAGAAAATATGTCTTTACCCCTCCACCCCAGGCACATCATTGCTCACCTCCACAATTCAGACAAACCTTTTTGGCCCCCAGGGATGCAACTCCAGATCATTTGGCCGTTTCCAGTCCGCACCTCCACCCAATCCCTCTACCAGGTAATGGCACGATCAGGAAATATACTTTACCTCCCAACACTTAAAGGCTAATTCAGAATACACTTTAGTAATTCACAATGTCAAATGTTTTAACTCTCCCTGTAAAAGGCAGAAAGGATTCATGTTCTATAAAAAACACAAACCCTCTGTTCTCTTTCTACAAGAGAGTCACTTTGCCCACAATAAAGTCCCCGCCTATTTACACAAAGATTACCCTAACTTTTATACAACTATTCAAAAAAAAAAAAAAAAGCTATCCGGCTGCATAGGGTCTTCCTATTTAAATTAGATCATAAAAGAACAGACAAAGAGGGAAATTATTTAATTGTGACGACCCGCTTGTTAAACATTTAAAATCTTGAATCCCAGGATGTCGGCAAATTGATAGTGGGAGGAGACTTCAATTTAGTTCTAAATCCACAAATGGACAGATTCACAGAGGTGACCAATACCCACTTATCCGATAAAGTGGAACAAATTAAAACCCTATTGTTCAATTTGGGCCTGGTTGACGCTTGGAGGGATATCATCCAGCAATGAGGGAATACACATTTTTCTCATATACCCACAAACCATACTCCAGGATTACCCCATTTTCACTGATTCCTCTTTATTTGACCTCTCCATTTGCTCTGAAATCATTGCCCACCCCTGGTCAGATCACATCCTTGTATCCATATATCTAAACCTAGCTTCTAATTTAAAAATCCCCTCATGGAAGATCAATGTTATGCTGCTGTCAAATCCAACCCCACAAGAGCAAATTGCCAGTGAGATAGAGCTTTATTTTGCATCTACCAAACAAGACACAAGTATTGGCTGCCTGTGGGTCGCACACAAAGCCTTTATAAGAGGAATCAGATCTATTCAAAGAGTTAACACACAAATGGGGGCAGCAATCACTACCAGAAACCAGGTAAATTACCACGGTTCTCCCCCGACCTAACTGATCTATTTTAGACCTCATAATCTGAATGGAAAGATAAGAGTCATGAACTGTTTCATCAGACACCATTAGCCCCTCAATTACTGATCGAGCTGCTGCTACCAATTCAGCAATACTGAAGGCACCAAAGAAAGCTAACACGAAAGCTGTTTGAAACAACATAACTTTATGACGAGAAACACAAATCAACTCTAATGAACCCACCACCCGCTGTAATAAAGAAAATTATGGTCAGTCCACAGGCATGAAAATGAGTCTGTGGTAGGAGCCAGGAGAGTCAGGAAGTCATGAACAGCATAGCTGCAGGTATATGCGCCTATTGAAGTTACCAAACGGCTTAGAATCGATGTGTTTGAGCTGCACTTGATGTTATCGCTCTCTGAAGAGCTGAAGCTGCAAACATCTACACAGCGACGTATGATCAAACGGAGACGGTGTCTAAGGGTGAGTGTGGCTGCTACAAGCTGCTACAAGCTGCTACAAGGCAGGAGAGATGACATGAGGCTAAAGGATGAGACGCTGAAAACGCTGAAACGCTGATGTGTGGCTCAGGCTATGGAAGATCCCCAGAAGGTATGTCACCATAGATATAACATGCCATTCAAAGTGGGGAAATAATAAGCCACAGCGTTACTATATATATATATACATACCATAAACTGCCTATAGCAGGATATATAAGGCTTCCTTTTGGGATCAAGAAATGACATACATGATATGGTAGTAAGATTTTTATCAATATGAACAGTCTCAGAAACTTATAGTTTGATAATACTACTATCAAGTTAAGGCCTCTATACTATCGGACATAAAATGGTGAATGGAGGTATAATGGATTACTCACTTATAATTAAAGATTGAAGACACTGACCAGATACCTGCATTATAAGAACAGCCACACTCCCAGACACTTAGTGCCACCAAAGACATTATATGCAACATCAATGTAAAGTCTGTGGCTAAAAGCAGTAAATATATATTTAAAAAGCTAAAACATCATTTTTTCTTTTTATAAAAAGACTAAAACCAGCTAAAGGGAAGCAACTGGAGTATAAATATACATAGACACAAAATATAATATATACTTGGATATACCGGGACTTATAAATGGTGAAATAGAGACCTACAATTATGAAGATTACTTGCTCTTAATACCCCCAATAAGAGATAGGCCATAGAGCCAAGAAGATAGTTCTATATATATGATCAAGTAGAACTAATAGGGGGAAGAAAGATTGCTACAATACAAGGAGAAAATGTTTTTTAACTGCCTAAAAAATACTAGTGGTTAACTAGTAGGAGATAAAGAGCAAGTATACAGACCAAGCCATATATCCAAGCGACAAGGATTAAGACTCCAAGAATCCTGATAGTAAAATTGATACAAGGTATAGAAAAGGAAGAAAAAAATGGCTAACAGAAAAAATACAGCCTCTTCCAAGCCGAATAACAGGAAAAAAAAAAAAAAAACCCTGACTTGCAATTCTTTTCCCCAAAGAACAAATTAACTCCTATAGAAATCCCTCAAGCAGAATCCTCAATATTGGAACCAAATATAAATAAATCTTCAGGACTATCTTCACAATCATCATTAGATGGCGGAGAAGAATCCCATGAAGAACTTCTGACCAATACTAAAATGAAGGACCTGCTAAATGATTTTCAAATAAAAATTACATCTGATCTAACAAAACAGATGGCGATTAATACAAAAACAATTCAAGATAACTCCATAAGAATAAATGAAAATGAAAATATTTTACAAGCCATGCATCAAAAAAAGACTCTAGACTTTCCCTATGAAAAAATAAAATTCTTTCATGATTTGTCATCACAAACATTAATAAAAAGGAAAGAATATTCATCTATAACAGCAAGTCTGAGAAGAGAAGGAATTTTATACAGATGGAAATTTCCTCATGGTATTTCTATACTAAAAGATGCAAAGTGGCATAAAGTGGATTCATTAAAAGAAGGACAATCTTTACTACACAAGTGGGATATAAAAATTGACTTGCCATATAATAAAGAAGCAACATCGAATTTGTAACATAAACAAGTGGAATGGACCCTTAATAATTGACCCCTCTTCCAGTTACCTGAGATACTTGATGTTTGCGTACTCTTCTTTTTTTTCCTCTCCCTTTCAATTTCTCCTTCCCCCCCTTTTTCTTCACATTTCTTCATATTACCGAAAGATGTAAGATAATATAGAGTCGATTCACTGAATTTAATAGATAAGGAGTTTTATTTATAGCACAATATATTATAATACACCTATGGATATAAGAGGAAAATGAATCATAAAATTAGCAGTCTATAATTAGAATTTACGTAAATTAAGAAATATAGTTTCTCTCTTTGTAATTTATAATAAACAATCACACAGATAAAAATTATTTTTAGGGGAAGAAGGATTTACGCTTTAGCACATAGGCACTTTAAAAATAGTTGGGATAAAATGATGCACGGATATAACAATGAATTATAATTTATAGTTGAATTAGTATAACCACAACTCTCTAACACCAACACGTTTACAACTATAAGATATATAAAACCTAAGGAAGACGATATTAGCCCTTAATTAATATCACGTTCACAATAAGAAATACACTTGACAGGGGAAGAGAGATTTTAAATAATAGCACAGTTGCACTTTGTAGGCACGGAGATGGGGGGAGTAGAAAGGGGAGGTGATGAGATAAGAAGGGATTAAGACTTACAAAGAATTCTGGGTACATAGAATTAATTTATTTTTTATTTTTTTATTTTTAAGAATTGAGTATGGAATTTAGCCATCAAATAGAAATACACAGAAAAATGTTTAAGATGTTGGAATGATAAATTTTGTTCTTTTCTCTTCTAAGCTACTACTAATAACATGACATTTGTTGTGATTTTATGGTTTCTATTTATTTAAACCTATATGTATTATTGACAACGAAGGTAATATATCTGCGGTATATGAAAATTTGATATTGTATTAGTATGACTTCATGACTATTTCCTGATGTTAATATCTGCTAACATTTCCTAATATCGGCATAATTGCCCTATAACCATGATGGACATAATTTTAAGTCCATTCCCGAGTTTGTTTGTTAGTTGTATGAATGTGAGTATGTTTGGATCTCCCAAAAATAATAGTAGGTTGAAATGAATTGGTAGGGGGATACGAAGGAAGAAATTGGAGGAGAAATTCCAAATATTTAAAAATAATATTTATAACAAAGGGGAAAATAGGATAAGAATAAAAATGATATTAAGGGAAATAGTAATTAGAATTATTGAAGCATAAATGATTAAGTTACTATCCCATAATGTTCATGGACTAAACTCCCCTTTTAAAAGAAACTTGGCCTTCCAAGAATATAGAAAAAGGAAAGCAGACATATTGCTCTTACAGGAGACACACTGGAATAAAGAGGCTCTGAAATATATGGATAAAAAAAATATAACCTCAGAGTTGACTCTATATTTAATAAAAAATCTAGAGGTGTATCGATATTTTTCAGCCAAGAGTTAAAAATAATAGAAGAGTTTAGAAGCATAGACCCGTTAGGGAGATATATAATCTGGGGCGGTCAGATTAATGACAAGTATATGACCATAGTCAATTTATATTTTCCAAATATCAATCAAATTAGCTTTTTAAAAAAAATACTTAAAGAATTGACCAAATTTAGAAAAGGGAAGATAATTATAAGTGGGGATTTCAATATGATTATGGATCCTATAAATGACAGAGTAGGTAAGATTAACAAAAAAACAATAAATCAAATCACTAAGACCTCCACAGAATTTAATAAAAAGATGGGTGAATATGATTTATTAGATTGCTGGAGAATATTCCATCCACATGAAAAAGACTTTTCTCATTTTTCTAACCGCCATAGATCTTATTCAAGATTGGATTACTTTTTTTTAGATGTAATGACAATAAGATCAACAAAAAATATTGATCTAATCCCGACCACTTGGTCTGACCACTCCATTTTATCATTAGTTATAGAAGATAGAAAAGACAACGTTTCCCTAAAAAATACTTGGAGGATTGACCCAATAATTTTTAAGAATGACGAAATACTAGAATCTATAAAAAAAGAAACCAGAGAATTCTTTATAACTAATACAAATACGGTCAAGTCAAATGTTACCCTATGGTGTGCATATAAATCTGTAATAAGAGGTCAAATAATCTCTATAATGGCCAATATTAGAAACGAAAGAGGTAAACCATTAAGAACACTATATATAGAGCTGAATAATCAATAAAAAAAAAAAAAATTGCCCGAACAAGGAAGGAACAAGTATAATTATTAATTTAAACAAGCAAATAAATAAGGCTCTGCAAAGTCAGGCAGATTCTTTGGTGTGGAGATTTCAACAAACCCACTTCCTATTGGCGAACAAAACAAGTAAATATTTAGCACAAAAACTTAAGAAACAAACTAATCAAAGAAAAATATTAAGTCTCAAGGGACCAGATGGTAAAAGTTATACTCACCCAGATAAAATAGGAGAAATCATTACAGAATTTTATAAATCTCTTTATAATAATGAAAATAAATTAAATCTTAATAGAGATGATATAAATACATTCTTGGACAAAACAACTCTACCCGCAATCGACAGCGAGGACTATAAATATCTTGATAAAGAAATCACTCCGGAGGAAATAGAAGAAGTAATAAAAAAGGTAAAATCCAATAAAGCCCCAGGACCTGATGGGTTTTACCATTTGTTTTACAAATTCCTTGGGAAAGAAATTAGAACTGGTCTTCTAGAGAGGTTTAATGAAATTAAAAATTCAGGAACAATAGAGGAGGAAATGGTTGTGGCCAAAATTGTAAATATTCTAAAACCTGGGAAAAACCCGGAGGAAATTACAAGTTATAGACCAATTTCTCTTATAAACATAGATCTAAAAATATATGCGAAAATAATTGCTAATAGGCTTAATAAGATACTGCCGAAATTAATACATATAGACCAATCTGGATTCGTCCAAAGTCGACAGGCGTCAGATAACACTAGAAGGTTAGTAAATTTGATATTCCAAGCAAAAAAAACAGGAATTCCTACGCTGATCCTGTCTTTAGATGCTGAAAAAGCATTTGACAGGGTCAGCTGGGAGTTCCTAGAAGCAGTATTAGATAAGTTTGGATTGACCAACTTTATATCTAAAACAATTAAAGCATTATATGAAAAATCATCTGCATATATAGTTAGTCTAAATTTTCAATCAGAAAAATTTAGAATTTCTAATGGGACCCATCAAGGCTGCCCTCTTTCTCCCATATTATTCTTACTTTTCTTAGTACCATTGGCCTCAAGAATTAGATGCCATAATAAAATTAGAGGTTTAACAATAGGACAAATAGAATATAACGTTATGCTATTCGCGGATGACATCTTAGTGACTATAACAGACCCAGTTGAATCTATTAATAACCTGATGGAATTACTGACTGATTTTGGGAAAGCTTCATACTTTAAAATAAACCAATTAAAGTCTGACATGATTCATAACGGTGTACAATTTGATGACATAATCAAATTAAAAAATAGTTATACTTTTAACTGGCATCAAAGAAGTATAACACATCTAGGTATAAGATTCAAATTTCATATTGATAAAATAATAGAAGAGAATATACCAGATCTAATAAAAGAAATTAGACTATTATTTTATGAGTGGCGAAATATAAGATTATCATGGTCAGGCCGAATAGCAACTGTTAAAATGAGTATAATCCCTAAATTAACATACTTATTCAGATGTATTCCAGAAAAAGTATCAGGTCAGGTCATTAAAAATATTCAGAAATTAATTGATAGCTTTATTTATCCAAAAAAAAAGTGATAGTAAAAAAGATAATAGCTAATAGAAACTTTGAACTTGGTGGAATTGGATCACCGGATATTAGAGAAATCTGTGAAAATATCGCATTATCCCATATAATCAATATGAATATTAAAAATAGGAATACTTGCTGGAAGAATATAGAGGAAGATCTTGTGGGATCTCCCTCAATTAGATCACTATTGGGGGAATTTATAGACAGAAAAGATAAATGGGGCAATTTACCAAAGGGGATAAGATCACTGCTAAAATTTTGGGATAATAATAAAGTTAAACTAGGACTCTTCCATTTTCCGTCTCTATCAGCTCCAATAGACATTCTGAAGAATGAAAATAATAACAAAGTTATAGCAGATCTAGAGAAAGCCGGACTTAATAATGTCATAGATTTATATGATCAAGGTTCCCTATTAAAATTTACAGACTTTAGGAAGAAATATTCCACTGATAAGATATTATGGTTAAATTATATAGGCATTGTAGAAGTACTAAAAAAGAAGGGCTATCCTTTGATAAATATAGATAAAATGTATGAGTTAGAGTCACTTTTAATTAAGGGTCATGTGACTCATCTTATCTCTAAGATTAATAAAATAAGGGAAAAAGGTTTGCAATATATAAAATCAGAGAAGGTAAAGGAATGGGAAAATGACTTTAAAATACATTATGTAGACAATGATTGGATAACAGCTTTAAGGTTAATTAAGAAATCCTCGGTAAACAGTTCCCTTTAAGAATTATATTTCAAGCTAACTCAAAAGTGGTACCTTGTTCCGACCTCAATTAATAAATTTAATCATTTGTCCTCCCCACTATGCTGGAAAGGCTGCGACCAAATTGGTACTGCAGCTCATATGTGGTGGGAATGTACAAAAATTCAAAACTTCTGGAAAGAATGCTGTAGTCATTTAACAACTATGCTAAAAACTGACTTCCCATGTATACCAGAAGTAATCCTATTTCATTTCCAATTAGATAAAAAATTTCCAAGGGATAAATTACTGATATCACAAATTTTATTAACTATGAAATACCTTTTAGTGAAATATTGGAAACTGCCCACAACTCCACCTTGGAGCGAAGTTTCTAACAAAATCAACTACAATAAAGAATTGATGAAGTCGAATTATATCTATGGTCTTAGAGATAAAAATAAAATCAATTGGAATACATGGGAACAATATAGTCATTAACACTAGATATGACAAACGAAATGTAACTCCCTTGGGGATTATATTTATAGGAATTGGCTAATTCCTCTAGGTTCTTCCTTCTCTTTTCCATCCTCTATATCCTTTCCGTCTCTCATTTCTCATTATCGATTGATGGTGAGGAAGATTGAGACAAGGTGAATAGAATACCACAAGTTTTATTTTGGGAGTTGAATGAAAGCTTATATATGTGATATATGCAAATGTTTTTTATGTCGTATTCTATAATAAGTAAAGGAAAGAAAAAAGGGGAAGGGGGAGAAGAAATAAGGGTAAAAAAGTGAGTAATCACTAGAAGAAGATAAGGAGAAATTAGAAATTATCTTTACGAACTTATTATATTTCCTTTGTCTCCCATCTCTCCGATATTGAATACGAATTGTTTTATGTGTATTTGTACTGTTGATATTTATGTTTTATATAACAAAATAAAGAAAAAAATAATGAAAAAAAAATAAATTGGCCTCCTTTTGTTTTCCATCTGACGACTCATCCCTCTACGCAGCCCCTTTACCACTTGCTTCACTATGAATTTTTTGTGACATCCTCGACACCTTGCAGCTTAAAATAGAAGACCAATGCTGATACAATTTTTTCACTAGGGCAGTGGTTGTTAGGGATGGGTCTAGCAATTCAAAATACCCTGCAAATGCTTGTGCATTATAAAGGTTAACAAATTCTGCACCGTGGTACATTGCAACCCCTGCTGTGTTGCATCATTCACAAAGAGAACCCACGCTGCCCAAACTTTATTGTAATATTCCCATGTGTTTTTAGCTAATTAGTTGTGAATTATAGCATTTATACCTGGAAAGCCAGATTCCATAACTCCACTGGCATTGGTGTTCTCTAGCCCTCGGCCTTTGGTGCTGCTTCCCAGAATCTCTCCCAGTGAAACCGAGAGAGATCATTGGCTATAATGTTATGCTCCCCAGGGATATGCACTGATCTGCAAAATATGTTAAAGTTTAAACATTTTAAAACTAGTTTTCTCAATAACTTCACCATTGGCAGTGATGATGCTGAGGTTGAGTTAATAGCCTGAACAACCCCCATGTTATCACAATGGGATACCACGTGATGGTTGCGCGGGCCATCCCCCCATAAATATAACCCCACCATCGGGAAAAGCTCCAAGAATGCCAAGTTCTTTAAAATGCTGCACTTCCAACCTTTTACCCACTCCTCCGTGCACTGACACCCCCTGAAATGAGCATCAAACCCTCCGGAGCCAGCCGCATCGGAAAAAGGTCTATTTTTGAATTCTGAACCGAATCCTTCATAATGACAGATTGCCCATTAAAATGTGAAAGGAACAGCAACCATACTCTGAGATCCTCCTTATGCTCAGCCATCACTCTGATATGGTGATGGGTACACTTAACCCCCACCGTAGTGAGTGACAAAAGCCTAGAAAAGATCCTGCCCATAGGAATGATCCGGGAGGCAAAATTGAATTTACTGAGTAGCGACTGCATGTCCCTGAGTGTCACTTTCTTCGTCTCCAAAACCCGCCTAACCGATTCCTTCAGGTCTGTCACCTTGTTTGAAGGTAAGCTACAAACCATACTTTGCATGTCGATCTGAATCCCCCAAAAATCGAAAACATGTGTTGGGCCCACTGTTTTTTCCACTGCGAAGGGAATACCGAAATCTCCTGCTATGTCCGAGAAACTATGCAACAAACTCGCGCAGTCGTCTGACCTGTTAGGACCCACAAACAAGAAAATGAATGAACCAGAGAGTTTAGACCCGACCTCTTTACTGTCACCCAATGGATGAAAGAACTACATTTCTCTAAATATGAACAAGAAATGGAGCATCCCATTGGTAAGCACAAGTAAACAAAGTGCTGGTTCTCCACGCGACATCCCAACAGAAAATGAGAAGACGGATTTACTGGCAGTAGACCACAAGCAGTTTCAATGTTGACTTTCACCAACAATGCTCCTTTACCTGCTTTCTTTACTAGATCTACTGCCTGTGAAAAAGAAGCATTTAGTCACCACCGACAGGGTACTATCAATACCGCCACTGACTGAAGAACCTTTTGGGTACGACAAATTATGAATCAGGTGAAAACGGCCTGGTTCCTTCTTAGGAAGCAAACCCAATGGGGAAATTCTCAGAAGGGCAATTGGTGTATCTTTAAACGGGCCCTCCATCCTACCTTTTTCGCCTTTATCATAAAGTTTTTCCAACACTTGCACCCCGTTTTCCCTGGCAGACTTTAAATTCGGAGGGCAATGATGGTGGGAGTTCATAGAGGAAGACGAACCCATCATAAAATTTTCCAACAATTGGGCAACCGCAGGGCACAACCTACCAAACTGACTTAACCATGGGCGCATCCGATCTACCCGCACCATTGTCCTCCCCCTTTTGAGATGCTCCTTCTGTCCTTTGGGGCTTTGCTCTTTTGAAGCAATGAAAAAGCGGATGGTGCATGCTGCATTCAGAACAATCATGCCGATATTTACATGCTGCTCCCCATTTGCACGTGCAGAAACCTTTCTTAACCAATGATTTGTTGCCCCTGGCTTTGCCCCGCCAGCAACCATTGGCCGTAATGGAGTGACGATATTCAACTAACTCCCCATGTCCCTAATTCTGACGAAAGTTAACGTCATAATGCCACCACACCAACCCGCCGTAAGTTCTATGAATGCCATCGATCTCATCCAAGTAATAAAAAAGTGCGGAGCAATACTCTTCTTTTTCTCTCATCCTCCTCCTTCTTTGAATCTTCACTACACCTGTCATCACAGCCCCAGTCATTGGAAGGCAAACTTCTGTATAGCATGGAATGAGAGTAATAGGCCTCTCTACACAGTACCTCCTGTCTATGCTGATCACACCACTGCTGCTCCCTCCCCCCCCCCCGTGAGGTGATGTATACCTGGTCCTGTGTGTGCCTGACATAGAACGTGACCTTTCTCTAGAACTAAAAGCCCCCTGCCTACGCAGCCAGACTGTGTGCCCTTCCTGCCCAAGTGATCTTGCGCTCGACTTTTGCTTAACTCTAGACATATGCCGGCTCCTACCACAAGAGTAAGACACAGTGGGCTCGTCCTGTCCTGTGCACCTTTATCCCACCTCCTTACTACTGGAGAATGGCCCTCGCGCCTGCTGTCCGTCTGAAGGATCCTCCATGGAACTAATTATCAATGGACTGTGTCTCCTCCTAGCCGCTTTGTCACGTCCCCCCCCCCGCCCCAAGCGGGGAGGACCGCACTTCCTGCATCCTGCTAGAGCGCTCTTCCAATACACCTTCTGCTCTGACGTGTATCCCAGGAGACACCTGCTGCCTGACGGGTGTAATCAATCTGAATACTAAACCTACCTACTCCTTTAATAATACTTTAAATGATATTTGATTCCCACCTTTTTTTTTTATGTCGGCCCTGCCCATCACCCCACAAAATGCCCTCATCCTTATGCCTGTAATAGCCCCCCCCACCCCCATGTGTGGATGCTTGTTGGGCTTCTTGAATGCCCACTGATGTGCTCTGAGGCTGTGCCTGCTCTCCCCACTGTGAGACCTTCCTTGCCGTTTGCAGCTTTCAAGTACCTGGCAGCAGCTTTCATCTTACCAGGTCCCTCGCTGCATTCCGAGTCATGCTTTTGAGGCCAGATTTTCATCCTTATATCCCTCTGCGATGTATCGCGCCCTCTGCGCTTCTGCTGCAGGCCTCAACCGCCTGCAACCGCAGGGCACAACCTACCAAACTGACTTAACCATGGGCGCATCCGATCTACCCGCACCATTGTCCTCCCCCTTTTGAGATGCTCCTTCTGTCCTTTGGGGCTTTGCTCTTTTGAAGCAATGAAAAAGCGGATGGTGCATGCTGCATTCAGAACAATCATGCCGATATTTACATGCTGCTCCCCATTTGCACGTGCAGAAACCTTTCTTAACCAATGATTTGTTGCCCCTGGCTTTGCCCCGCCAGCAACCATTGGCCGTAATGGAGTGACGATATTCAACTAACTCCCCATGTCCCTAATTCTGACGAAAGTTAACGTCATAATGCCACCACACCAACCCGCCGTAAGTTCTATGAATGCCATCGATCTCATCCAAGTAATAAAAAAGTGCGGAGCAATACTCTTCTTTTTCTCTCATCCTCCTCCTTCTTTGAATCTTCACTACACCTGTCATCACAGCCCCAGTCATTGGAAGGCAAACTTCTGTATAGCATGGAATGAGAGTAATAGGCCTCTCTACACAGTACCTCCTGTCTATGCTGATCACACCACTGCTGCTCCCTCCCCCCCCCCCGTGAGGTGATGTATACCTGGTCCTGTGTGTGCCTGACATAGAACGTGACCTTTCTCTAGAACTAAAAGCCCCCTGCCTACGCAGCCAGACTGTGTGCCCTTCCTGCCCAAGTGATCTTGCGCTCGACTTTTGCTTAACTCTAGACATATGCCGGCTCCTACCACAAGAGTAAGACACAGTGGGCTCGTCCTGTCCTGTGCACCTTTATCCCACCTCCTTACTACTGGAGAATGGCCCTCGCGCCTGCTGTCCGTCTGAAGGATCCTCCATGGAACTAATTATCAATGGACTGTGTCTCCTCCTAGCCGCTTTGTCACGTCCCCCCCCCCCGCCCCAAGCGGGGAGGACCGCACTTCCTGCATCCTGCTAGAGCGCTCTTCCAATACACCTTCTGCTCTGACGTGTATCCCAGGAGACACCTGCTGCCTGACGGGTGTAATCAATCTGAATACTAAACCTACCTACTCCTTTAATAATACTTTAAATGATATTTGATTCCCACCTTTTTTTTTTATGTCGGCCCTGCCCATCACCCCACAAAATGCCCTCATCCTTATGCCTGTAATAGCCCCCCCCACCCCCATGTGTGGATGCTTGTTGGGCTTCTTGAATGCCCACTGATGTGCTCTGAGGCTGTGCCTGCTCTCCCCACTGTGAGACCTTCCTTGCCGTTTGCAGCTTTCAAGTACCTGGCAGCAGCTTTCATCTTACCAGGTCCCTCGCTGCATTCCGAGTCATGCTTTTGAGGCCAGATTTTCATCCTTATATCCCTCTGCGATGTATCGCGCCCTCTGCGCTTCTGCTGCAGGCCTCAACCGCCTCCAATCCGCGGTGCCGCTCCTCTCACCCTCACGATGGGCCTCTCCTCCAACGGCCAGCTGGACCTCTTCCTCCTCTGCTGTTGCATGTGTGCTTGAAGGGACTTCATCCCATCCACGTCTGCCACGGTTCCAGAATCCATACCCAGGAGATCCCTTGCCGCATCACCAATAAGTCCAATGGCGACAAAAACTGCTCCAGTGTCCGTCCCAGTGCCTCCACGTCCTCCGGCAGCGGCCTCCTCTGTCGATGGCCATCTTCCATCCAGGTCAGTAGTTGTAGTAAGTGCAGGTGCACGATTAGTCAGCTCCACAGCTGCTGCTGCACCAGGGTCCCTCTGCTTTCTCCTCCTCTAACTCCTGGCTATGGTAGTTGTTCTGTTGGGGCCTCTTCCTCTTGCTGCACTTGAGCTGCCTCTCTTCCCCCTTGTCATCACTGGGCTCAACCTTTCAGGGGGTCTAGACTGCCTGACAGCAGTTTCTCCCCGGGCCAAAGACTGTAACAGCTGCTGCATGAATTCTGTCCCATGTTGCTCAGTTTGATCCTGTTTTTGCTTGATGAAGGTGGCTATGACAGGGGTTAACATGGTGCTGCCTTGATGGATAATTTCACAAGTGCTCCTATCAAAGTGACCAGACTGGGCAGGGAAACCTCCAGCTTTACTCCTCACTAACTCCTCCCCTAAATTCAAATCCCCAAATCACTCCCTAGCGCTTGCACGGTCAATACCTCCTTTGCCCATGCTGTTTCCAGGGGCTAACTTATTGTATGCAGGACCCATGAACCTCTTTTCCAGATTCTGTGACAAGACGCAATTTACAGTCTTTTTTGTTATTATAGATAAGGACACTGTTAGCTTCCAAAAGCCACATCGCTAGGAAATGGAAAGACACATGCCTGAACTTCCAACAAAATCAATTTTATCATGAATAATGAAAGATTAACACATACAATATCTGATACCTTCCCCTCATTTCTGAAAAGCAGGTAAATCTGGCTGAGGTCCCATAACAGCATTACCTTATGGAAAGGGGAATATATCCTCCCTAATTCTCTCACTATGTCAAAATGCTTAGGATGATGCCAAATAAGAGGCCTCCAATCCTGGAGACAAAACCGGACAGTAAGTCAGAATCTATTGATCTCAAACTACATTTAGAACAGGCATTTGCCTCCCCCTCAAGGCAGCTGGGACCATAGTCACCAAGAAAACGATTTGTAATACACTACGCCATGAAGGACTGAAATCGCGCATGGCCTGCAAGCCCCCCCTGCTCAAGAAAGCACATGTAAAGGCCCATCTGAAGTTTGCCAATAAACATCTGAATGATTCAGAGGAGAACTGGGTGAAAGTGTTGTGGTCAGATGAGACCAAAATTGAGCTCTTTGGCATCAACTCAACTCTCCATGTTTGGAGGAGGAGTAATGCTGCCTATAAGCCCAAGAGCACCATACCCACCATCAAACATGGAGGTGGAAACATTATGTTTTTTTCTGCTAAGGGGAAAGGACAACTGCACTGCATCAAAGGGACGATGGACGTGGCCATGTTCCATCAAATCTTGGGTAAGAACCTCCTTCCCTCAGCCAAGGCATTGAAAATGGGTCGTGGATGGGTATTTCATCATGACAATGACCCAAAACACACAGCCAAGGCAACAAATGAGTGGCTCAAGAAGAATCACATTAGGGTCCTGGAGTGGCCTGTAGCTTAGCCAGTCTCCAGACCTTAGTCCCATAGAAAATCTGTGGAGGGAAATGAAGGTTTGAGTTGCCAAACATCAGCCTCAAAACCTTAATGACTTGGGGCCTCATTCTATTAGTGGCCGCAGCCGTTGCTGGGCCGCAAGGACCGGCCGCAAGCTATTCGGCTATTCTATTCCCTTACGGCCGGGGGCTCCGGCAGGCTTGCGGCCGGTGCCTTGCTATCTCTTGCGGCCGCTCGCGCCGGAGGAAAGCCTTTGATCTAAAACGGCTGCAAGATTTTCGGCCGTAAGAAATTCCTATTTGCAATTCAATTGCTCCGGAAACCCTCTCTGCAAGGCTAAAAACGAGCCGCAGCTTACTTGCAGGAAAGAGGTCCCGCTAGCACCAATTAAGCACATAAAATAGCTCAAATAAAGCCATCCTGCACTTCGAGAAGACTATAAAGGGATGTTAGGTGTTAGAAAAAATAGCACATAATTATCCTATACTCAAATCCGTAAAATATTTTATTTTTAATATCCGTAAAATATCCATGTAAAAAGTCCAGAGTGCTTGGAGCACTTCAGACCCGCCCACGCCGCAGCCGGAAAATAAACAGTTAATTTGAACTCGGGTTTGGGCTGATGTGCAAGCTTGAGAGTGGGTTCCTTTTAATCCTCATGTCCCCCAATATGATCCCTAGCATTTACAGAGCTGTACAGTGCAGGCTTGAATTTATTTTTGCGTTTTTAGATTTCTGAGGTTACGGCCGGTTTCAAGATATGCGGCCGGCCGTAAGGGGAGATCCTTGCGGGGCCATATAATAGAATCGCGAGTTAACAGAACCCCCGCAAGGAATCGCAGCCTTACGGACGATTTACAGCCGGTAATAGAATGAGGCCCTTGGAGGGGATCTGCAAAGAGGAGTGGGACAAAATCCCTCCTGAGATGTGTGCAAACCTGGGGCCTCATTCTATTAGCGGCCGCAGCCGTTGCGGGGCCGCAAGGACCGGCCGCAAGCTATTCTGCTATTCTATTCCCTTACGGCCGGAGGCTCCGGCAGGCTTGCGGCCGGTGCCTTGCTATCTCTTGCGGCCGCTCGCGCCAGAGGAAATCCTTTGATCTAAAACGGCCGCAAGAGTTTCGGCCGTAAGAAATTCCTATTTGCAATTCAATTGCTCCGGGAAACCTCTCTGCAAGGCTAAAAGCGAGCCGCTGCTTACTTGCAGGAAAGAGGTCCCGCTAGCACCAATTAAGCACATAAAATAGCTCAAATAAAGCCATCCTGCACTTTGAGAAGACTATAAAGGGATTTTTGGTGTTAGAAAAAATAGCACATAATTATCCTATACTCAAATCCGTAAAATATTTATTTTTTAATATCCGTAAAATATCCATGTAAAAAGTCCAGAGTTCTTGGAGCACCTCAGACCCGCCCACGCCGCAGCCGGAAAATAAACAGTTAATTTGAACTTGGGTTTGGGCTGATGTGCAAGCTTGAGAGTGGGTTCCTTTTAATCCTCATGTCCCCCAATATGATCCCTAGCATTTACAGAGCTGTACAGTGCAGGCTTGAATTTATTTTTGCGTTTTTAGATTTCACAGCTTACGGCCGGTTCCAAGATATGCGGCCGGCCGTAAAAGGAGAACCTTGCGGGGCCGTATAATAGTATCGCAAGTTAACTGAACCCCCGCAAGGAATCGCAGCCTTACGGCCAATTTACGGCCGCTAATAGAATGATGCCCCTGGTGGCCAACTACAAGAAATGTCTGATCTCTGTGATTTCCAACAAGGGTTTTGCCACCAAGTACTAAGTCGAAGTGGGTCAAATACTTATTTCCCTCATTGAACGGCAAATCAATTTATAACTTTTTAGACATGCGTTTTTCAATTTTTTATTTTTGGTATTCTGTCTCTCACTGTTAAAATACACCTGCCATTAAAATTATAGACTGAGCATTTCTTTTTCAGTAGACAAACGTTCAAAATCAGCAGGGGATCAAATACTCCCCCCCCCCACTGTATATATATATATATATATATATATATATATATATATATATATATATACATATATATATATATATATATATATATATGTATGTATATATAAATATGTAAATGTTTTAACATTTGCATTTACTGCAACAAGTTTTCTGTATATTGTGGCTTTGGGAGCTACTACACAGAACATGAATGCAACTGACCCAGCTTAGAAGTGTGCTGCAGTTTTATTGGCTCTTGTGCTAGGTCTTGAACTTTTTACCCAATCAGCTAACAGAGCTCAGTGTCAGTGACAAATTCAATTTTTAAAATGGCAGCTTCCGCTTTCCACAAACATATAGGAATTATTGTCAAGCTAGGCAAGTCCAATAATGTTTACATAGCTAGATAATCTTCTCAAAGAGTGATCTTTCATTTAAATGAAAATTAATTTTAGGTGGAACTTGCAATATAATTGCTTGAATAAATATTCACAGAAACTCCATGTATGTTACACAGTACAATATAATAATAATAATAATAATAAAAATAATAATACATTGCAAACTTTCTTCTATAGACATGCAGTTTGCAATACTTCAATAGTTGTATTGTATGAGGCCCTCATTCAATTTCGATTTGGCCAATTGAATAGGGCCCTAAATAAGCACATAGCATATTTTATTTAAAGAAGTTTTTAGTTAGTGAAAACCTTGCTTTTGGATAGATGCTTACTAACTAAAAACTTCTTTAAAAAAAATATGTTATGTGCTTATTTAGAGCCCTATTCAATTGGCCAAATCGCAATTGAATGAGGGCCTTAGTCTTTCTCTTCTTGACTATTCAGATTTGAAATAAATAATAAATTAATATTTCAACCAAATAATAAATTAGAAAAGTTGCTCTTTAGAACAATTACATCTAATATTTATTTTAATAAACATTGATTTGGATGTGGAAATATAAGGACAATGTTTCACAGTAGGTAGAAATATTATGCAACTATTCATTCATCGGATCCCTCGCTCTCTCTTTTAAATAAGAAAACAAATAATACCTTAACATTTAAAAATGTTCTTGTACAAATATCACGTAAATATTCTCATATATTGGTTTCACATTTTTACAAACAACCTGCTTTACATACATTTCAAGACTGGATATTTCAAGTTCAAACATCATTACAAACTGGAAAAACTATTATAAAATAATTAATAATTTTATAATAGGGTCAAGGATATGAGAGGAAATATAATTCCAGTTCACATCCAATGAAAAATAGTATATAGCTCAAATATTATTGAAAAACGGTTGAACGAAAAAACAGATTTGACAACGTAGACTTCATTGCAAGGATTCATACTTTATTGAGCTAATAATTCCATATCAATAAAATTACACAAAACTCACTGCTCGATAGTGTAGTAAATGGGCTACAAGTAAGTTACATATAAATTGTTTTTTGTGAATGAAAATTAGGTTGAAGGGAAAATTTTAGCTTTTAGGACATTGAGAAGGCAAAATATGGCGGTAATGATGGCGGACAAGAGCTTCCTTGCACATGCATCCAGGTGTACACAATAATGTGTAAGCTTTTACCTCTTTTTATCTTTGCCAAACGCTCAATGCATTCATCAAACAATCCCAATCACATTTAATACAACTTGTTTTTGCAATACAGTTCTGGGACTCAAGATATTCCTTGAGGAAGCCAGGTACACAGGAACAGCCGGGTTCACATTTATCGAAGCATTTACGTGGACCATTGCAAACTTCTTCACAGGGCTTGCAGTCATAAAACTGATTATTAATCCCCTGACATGGTGAGGCTGTGGAAAAAAATCAAGAGATTATTAAAAACAGAATGTACAGGAGAAACCTAGTTCCTAATCAGATAAAAAATGCTGAGTTAAGAAGAAAATCATGCACAGCCTTATTAAATTGCAATTTGGCTAATTGAATAGGGCTCTATATAAGCACACAGCATATTCTTTTTACAGAAGTGTATAGTTGCTTTTGGATAGAAGTTCACTAACTAAAAACTTCTGTAAATAAAATATATTCTGTGCTTATATAGAGCCCTATTCAATTGGCCGAATCGCAATTTAATTAGGCTGTCAGTGTTTATGCACTTTTACATAAAATCATAGGCACCTTAGTAAATATAGGCCATTAATTTTACGATGGGAAAACAAAGCTAGCAGGTTGTATAGGGGTAGACACATTTAAAATTTCTTACCAGGATAGTTTTGGGATGTCACCAAAGTCAGTGGTAGCACTGTAAAAGAAAATGACATGTTCATTATAAGAACATATATATGCCATGTATCTGTACTATTTAACATGGTAAGACAGAGGACAAATCCCATATCAAATACAATTTCCAACAAAAATTGTGGGCCAAATGTATTAAACAATGAAGTGATAGAAAGCTCTTTAAGGTGTATGGTCTTAGAGCATTTACCAAATAGGATAAAATAGGAATTGAGCACAACACTTTACCATTTAATGTTCATGTCCATATAACTTTTATGTCCCCTGCATAGAAATGAAATCACAGAAGAGATGGTTGGCAAACTAAAGAAATCTGCCCACTATAATCCTCTGTAATATGGAGTTTATTTTTCTCTTTTTCTACTTCTATTTTTTCTCTTTTTTTCTTTCTTGGTAGTGGTCGATTCATGGAAGAGTCTTCCACCAGAATGTCCGGCATAAAGATTAAAACTGGGCTTTTTAAATAGTAAAGATAACGGGTAGATTGAATAGACTTATTGGTCTATATTTTAAGTATGTAAATGTATCCATTTGTGTATTTAATTCCAGTTTACCCGTACACTTACCAACGGCCACCAGAAGCATTACTTTAGTGTTGTACAGCATTCTGACCTGTGAAGAGAATACACATATATATCAGATATATAGTAACTAACATCTCTTTTTCCCGACTTTGGCAAATCCAACTAGTTTCTTACCTGTCTTGTAGAAACTGTAATATAATTCAATTTCTTCTTGTTTAATGATGCAAAGAAAATGATCTCTGTATTTATACTCAGTTTGCATTGGGTGGTATCAGTAATTAATTCAAAGCACATCTGCAAATTAGCTATTAATTCTGCACAGCTTTTTTATAAACAATAATTTATGTAATTAGTTCTGCTTTCAACTAACAAACAACACCCAGCTTTCAACTTTCCACATTCCCAGGAACACTATGGACTACTTTAACCTTGTTACTGAGGTCTCCAATTTATTATCAATCTTTTGCCTTATAACCTATCCGCATGATCCTTTTCCATCACAGTTACTCCCTCATCTCTCTATCACACTTATCTCTGCTCTCACACATATATTCAAACTTTCCCTAAACAATGGAAAGTTTATATTAGCTTTAAACATGCTATAATTACACCCATTCTTAAAAAAAAACCTTTCTGATCCAGCCAATGCATCTAATTATCACCCAAAATCGTTGCTTCCTCTGACTTCAAAACTGCTTGAGTGGCTCGTCTATAATTGACTTACCCAATTTATTCCCTCCAATTCTCTTCGAGACACCTTCCAATCCAGTTTCAGACCCCATCAATTCACAGAAAATGTCACTAATGACTTGTTCACTGACAAGTCAAAGGGTAATTTCTCTATTCTTTTTTTTTTTTTTTTATGTTTTTTATTGAGGACGTACATAAAGAAATTTACAACGATAAGTATAGAAATCCATAAATAACAGTTGATAAAAACATCAAGGAAGACATATGAGATCTATAATCCTCACATAGAAGCAAAATTATATAATTGAAGGTATAATAAAAAGTCTGAATACAGTCCTCACTCATTTTCAAATTTTTGTGTGAAATTTTTACCCTTAAGCAATAAACTATATAAGATGCCATATTTGATAGCAAAATTTTACATCCTACTAAGGTGCTGTAGAACCTATATAAAACTGTTCATATACTAAGGGTATTCAAAGAAATCTAGAATTACACAATTCAATTGACAAATCATTTTCAAAATCGCTCTAATCAAAAAGTAGAGAAAAGCACAGGCCAGACAAATTAGAAAGAAAGAAAAAAGCAGGATAAATAAAATATAAACTAGAAAATAAAGAAGGGGTGGGGTCCATGGTAACATATATCTTCTCCGGTACTACCTTTAAGTTGAATCCCCATAGGGGCACATTAAATAATGCCTATCCGAGCATTTTGACTCCATGTCCCGATACGTCTGTTCCAATCTGCTCTCGGCCCCACTCCCCTCCATAAATGAGCCAAAGGTTTTCAAAAGCTCCCTATCTTTAACGCCCACCAGACGCACATTCCGGAGATTAAATCTCGCTGCTGCCTTTGACATAGTTGACCACCATCTTCTAATCCAAATTCCCTACTCTCTTGGCATCTGTGAATCTGCTCTTTCATGGCTTACATCATACCTACAAATGTCAAACATATAGTGCTTCCTTTTTTGGCACCACTTCTTCACCTTGCCCTCTGTCTAGATGGTGTACCCAAAGGTGAAGTCCTAGGCCCTCTCCTCTTCTCCTTCTATACTTCCTCACTTAAAACCTTAATAAAATCTTTTGCAGATGACACTCAAATTTACCTCTCAACACCAGATCTACCCCCTCTATTCTAGCACAAATTTTCAACTGCCTCGCTAGCATATCCTCCTGGATGTCAACCCACCGTCTCAAACTTAAGATATCAAAAACTGAGCTACTTATTTTTCCACCTTCTACTATAGTATCCATTCCTCAAATATCTCTCACTGTTGATAATTAAAGTATCACTCCCTCCTCACAATGATCATAATCATGCCATCTTTCCTTTCATTCCTCAAATATATTCACTCATCAAATCTTGTTTATTTAATTTAAAAAATATCTCCAAAATATCTCACACAAGACACAACTAAAATTCTAATTCATTTTCTCATCATATTTTGTCTTTACTACTGCAACTCACTCCTCGCTGGCCTCCCCATCACCCAATCAACACTCCAATCTATAATGAATACGTCCACTAGATTAATCCACAATACCCAATGTTGAATGTCAGCATCACCACCACTTTGTCAGTCGCTCCAGTGGCTGGCTCCCCATAACCTCCAGAATAAAATGTAAAATCATGACCTAACACATAAAGCTTTAAGCAATAATTCTATGTTCGGTTTCGTCTTATGTATCTGCAAAATATGTTGGCGCATTATAAATATTAAATAATAATAATAATCACATAAATTAGTTGTCAAACTGTGAGAGGTTGTCACTCTTTGCGTGGTGCGTACGAGTTAGGCGAGACTCGCAAAGCGAGGCGAACCATTAACGCGTAGCACTTAGGCGATGAGCGCCGAAGCCGCTCATCGCTGCGAACCCCGCAAGACGAGCCAGTAACGCATAGCACAGGTCATCGCCTGCACAGGTAATGCATAGCGTAGCGAGGCGAGCTGTTAAGGCAATTAAACTCGCAGCACAAAGGCTATGGAAAAAAATATACAAGACGCGGGACTTTGAAAAACAAAATACGAGATAGCAAAAATACGAGGTTAACGGCCGAACCGCAAATATTCAAAAAACACAAAAAACACAAAGAAAATAAAAATAAATACAACAAAAATATCACCCACAGCATGGGGGAACAGGCAGGACATCTGGGAGTGAGGTTGAACATAAATTTAAGCCGATTTTGATGACTTTCGACACACGAAAATCGCCTAAGCAAGAAAAAAAATAGTCGGCAAAAAAAACGTAAATGAGGCTACACCACCAGGAACACTGCCAAACGCGTAGCACTTTCACACAGGACCGAACAAACTACAAAATACACTATTAAAAATGATAGAAAGTGCTGGCGAGTCGCGTAATACATTAATAATATTAACAATCTCTACAATGGCGCTTTACGAGATGAGGGACTTTGGGGGAAAAAATACGTCATTGCACAAAATACGAGGTTAACGGCGGACCCGCGAAAAAACAAAAAACAGAAACAAAATACAAAAAAATTACAATAAAAACATCACCCACAGCACGGGGAAACAGCCAGGACGGTCGGTGAGAGAGGTGGAACGCAATTTAAAGGTGATTACGACGACGTTCACCACACGAAAATCGCCTAACCGAGAAAAAAAATAGCAGCTGAAAAAAATGAAAATGAGGCTACAAGACAATAGACCACGCAAAACACTGCCAAACGCGTAGCACTTTCACACAGGAACGAACGAAATACAAAATACACTATTACAAATTACGAAAAATTCTTGGGAATTGAGAAATGCAAGTTGGTTACAGTAGGTGAGGCTTTTTAGAGGACAAACTCTTTACCATTAGGTCCCCTAAAAGGTAGCATCTACTATAGCAGGAACAGCACTTTTGTACTGTTTTAAAAAATAATTGAGAAATGGAATATACAGTGCCTTGCAAAAGTATTCCACCCCCCCCCCCCCCCCTTGGCATTTTCCTTGTTTTGTTGCCTCTTTGGATAAGTCTCTATGAGCTTGTCACATCTTACCACTGGAATGTTTGCCCATTTCTCCTTGCAAAACTGCTCCAGCTCCTTCAAGTTGGATGATTTGCGCTTATGAACAGCAATCTTTAAGTCTGACCACAGATGGTCTATTGGATTGAGGTCTGGGCTTTGACTAGGCCATTCCAACACATTTACATATTTCCCCTTAAACCACTCAAGTGTTGCTTTAGCAGTGTCTTTGGTTGCTTTAGCAGTGTCTTTAGCCTCAAATCACGCATCAGTGGAGCAGGTTTTGCTCAAGAATATCCCTGTATTTAGCACTATCCATCTTTCCCTCAACTCTGACCAGTTTCCCAGTCCCGGCTGCTGAAAAACATCCCCACTGCATGATGCTGCCACCACCATGTTTCACTGTGGGGATGGTGTTCTTTGGGTGATGTGATGTGTTGGGTTTGTGCCAGACATATTGTTTTCTTTGATGGCTGAAAAGTTACCTTTTATTCTCATTAGACCAGAGCACCTTCTTCCATACATTTTGGGAGTCTCCAACCTGCCTTTTCGCAAACTCAAAATGTGCCATTTTGTTTTTTGCTGAAAGTAATGGCTTTCTTCTGGCCACTCTGCCACAAAGCCCAACTCTATGGAGCGTACGGCTTATTGTCGTCCTATGTACAGATACTGCAGTCTCTGCTGTGGAACTCTGCAGCTCCTCCAGGGTTACCTTAGGTCTCTATGTTGCCTCTCTGATTAATGCCCTCCTTGGTAGGTTTGCTGTTGTGCCATGTTCTTAAAATTTGGTTATGATAGATTTTGCTCCTAGGGATCATCAAAGATTTGGATATTTTTTATAACCTAACCCTGACGTGTACTTCTCAACAACATTGTCCCTTACTTGTTTGGAGAGTTCCTTGGTCTTCATGGCAGTGTTTGGTTAGTGGTGCCTCTTGCTTAGGTGTTGCAGCATCTGGGGCCTTTCAAAACAGGTGTGTATATGTAATGACAGATCATGTGACACTTAGATTGCACACAGGTGGACATCATTTCACTAATTATGTGACTTCTGAAGGTAATTGGTTGCACCAGAGCTTTTTATGGGCTTGATACGCACGTGACAATTTTCTGTTTTCTATTTCTAAAAAATAATTTTATTTTTAGATTATAAAACTTATATTTTGAATTTTAGTCTATAAGAAAATGCTTCTCTCCACCCCTATCAGGTTTTCAGTGAGTAGAAAAGGATCTGCACAGGAGGCTTTCCTGATAGAGGTCAATGCTATATATATCAGATTGGGTTATTAGTGGGGCTAAGTAGAGTTAATTGCAGATAAAACATAAAATATATCCACATCATTTGTTTTCTGTTTGATATTAGGTATCAATATTTAATTTATCATTTTTAACCTCACTATCCTTACTATGAGAAGTATATACTTTATCTTTTTATCTGCCTTGTTTACCAGTAAGTTGTGTCAGAGGAGTTAGAACAAACATTTTTGTATTCTTACAAAATCACAGATCAACATATGGAGTCAAATTAACTGCCAGTCCTCTATCATTCATTATAAAGAAGCCATTGTGTTGTGGGGTGGGGAAGGCATTAACCCCATGAGATCAATATAGACCCCCACAATGACTTCAACTTATAACGAGAACTATATGATACCTAAACCTAAACCCTTATCTTAGCAGTCCCTATGAACCCCCATTGCACCCTAACTAGTACCTTAGGGTCCTTATGGACCTCGGTGGACCATATCCTCCATGAGGGAATACAAGGACGCCCATATTCCCCAACATTATCACCCCAATTAAGTAAATGTTATACAATAAAATAAAAAATAATTACTGAAAATAAAAAAAAAATACTAAAAATTACATAAAAAAATAAAAGAATTAAATAAAAAAAGCAACTGCCAAAAATAAAATAAAAACTATCCTCCCTTTGATGACCATCAAGCAACGATCATATATGTATTGATGATCATAAACTATTGCTAGTGGTAGTGATATTGTAGTGGTATTGTAATTTATTCAATTTTAATATATTATTCTAGACAGAAGGGGCCTCATTAAATTCCAACAGAACGATTAAATTGAAAAAGCCTGCAATTGCATGGTCGAAATCCAAAACCATAAGCCATGCTTCAATATGTAGCATTTCAAGGTACGATCAATTAAGCAAGCCCAAAAATTACAATTTAGACAATCAATTAGGCCCTCATTCAATTGCGATTTGGCAAATTGAACAGGGCTCTAAATAAGCACATAACATATTTTTTTTAAATAAGTTTTTATTTAGTAAGCATCTATCCAAAAGCAAGGTTTTCACTAGCTAAAAACTTATTAAAAAAATATGCTATGTGCTTATTTAGAGCCCTATTCAATTGGCCAAATCGCAATTGAATGAGGGGCTTAGTGTTTGAAGGTCCAATTTGCAAAGGACTCGCAATCCAGAAATGTTGCAATATAAAAAAAATAAAAAAATAAATCTACTATTCTAGACCAAGCAAAATGTATTAACCCATTGATTGCCAGGATCGATATAACACGGAAATTACACGTAAAAAATATTTTTTTATTGCAGATTTGCAAGCGTGAGACTGCTGTGTAATTAATTTGAATGCCTTCCATCGCGTTCCCCTTATTTTAATGTTCAGTATTGTGTGTTTATTTGCTTTTGCAGTGTTACAAACAGGTGTTTAACCCCCTTGCGAGTCCTGTCTAGTACTCGTAGGATTTTTGGCTACATTTGCCATTTACAGGTTTGAAGGCAATTGTGGGCATGTTGAATTGTTGCAATTTAATAGTGATTTGTTATTTTAGCGATTGTAACATTTGCCGTCTTGAAAGATCAAAGGCTTTGATGTGTCGGAATTACGATTTTGACAGCCCGTAGGTATTTTCAGCCTGTAGCTCTCAAATTGTTAGCGGGTAGCTGGAAGAGGCCAATTTAATTGCAGGCTCCTGTAACTACAACTTGGACAATTTAATGAGGCCCAAGGTATATTAGGTGCTAACAGCCCCATTAAATTTGAAGCCTGTAGCAGCATCGGCACACCCACAAAGGCTGCGGGCTTTAAATTCGGCTGTGTTACAGAGCTATTGAATTGAACAATGCCGCGAGTTACGGGCCATAGATAAAAACACATTCTTGCGCAAGTTGGATGTGTGGCCGTGAACATGATCAATTAGTCTAACCCGTAGTAGCGGGTTTAGACGGAGCCAATGGCAAATGAGATTGTCATCACTATGTCACTGAAAAATGGAGGTTAGATTTCAAAGCCTTACAGGTTTGAATTTCGAGTTAAGAACGGACCCGCATTCCAGAAATAATGCAATATGAACAAAACAGTAAATATGATATTCTAGTCCATGCGAGTTCCATTATATGTATTAACACATTGATTGCCGGGATCGATATAACACGGAAATTAAACATTAATAAAAGTATTTTATATTGCATTCATTTTAATACCTAACCTCACTTTCCCTTTAATTGAAAATGCAGTAGTGTGTGTATATTTGCAGTTACAGTGCTATGGATAGGACTTTAACCACTTGCGAGTCCTCTCTAGTACCCATTGGCTTTTTGGCTCCATTTGCATTTTAGGGGTTTGATCGCCAGTGGGTTAGTAGCAATTTAATAGCGATTTTCAAACGTAACAGATCAAAGGATTTGCGGCCCCATAGGGTTTTTCCGCCTGTAACCCGCAGATCGTTAGCAGGTTGCTTTACGGGGCCAATTTTTTAGCCGTAAGTCTTGCGGGCTACGATTTTACACATTGAGGGAATTTAATAGGATTGTGTGAATGCCAAATGTAAGAGTAAGGCCATTATATTGACTGCTTCACAGGACTGTTTGTGTTATCCATTTAAATTTTGTAAATATAATCATTCTTGGGACCAAATAATAAATATTTATACCATTTCAAAATGAATGTTTTTTTTTTTCTATACATATTTCTTAAATTTGAATCACCCAATTGGCTTTTTTTGTCTATTTCTGTGTTGCTTAATTGCTTATTTTCTAAAATTAATCTATTTTGTTTTTTAACAAATGCATAAAACATGCTGTTTAAAATACACAATAGAAAACACAGGTGAAATACGAGGGTCTTGTAAACACTTCTCTAATAGGCAAAATGGTCCTTTATTAATAACAAGGCTTCTCATCATGAGAATCTACTGCTCCAAAATCTCCATTAGACAATGTTTTCTCATGAATATCATCTTTGAATCCTTTAAATTAGTAAACTTAAATTACTTAATATGCTTCAGTTTCTTATGTACATTTCTTATGTACATTTTTCCTGGCACTTTATCCTGTGCAAAGTAATTATACTATTTTATTAATAACTAGTGACTTGCCCGTCAAAAAATGACAGTCAATAAAATTGTAAGGCTGTGAATGCTGTTTGACACACAATGTAAGGCTTTTAGTCCCCTGAGTACCTTCGGCGCTCATTGCTAACATAAACGTTGCTAAACTAACCCCCTTCTACACTAATCTATTAACACCTACACTACCTACCTGCCCCCTAACAAACCCCCACACCCCACTAATTACAGGAAATAATAAAACCTAACTCACAAAAAATAATAAAAGCTAAGTCACATAAAATAAAAAAGCCTAATTCACTGAAAAAAAGCTACATTACAGAAAAGAAAAAAATGTATATTACAAAAAATGAAGAAATCTAGATTACAGAAAAGAAAAAAAACTAAGTCACCAAGAAATAAAAATCTACATTACAGAAAAGAAAAAAACCTGTCAGCAAAAATAAAAAAGGTACATTACAGAAAATAAAAAAAACTACATTACAACCCCTCCCCACTACAGAAAAAAAAATGTACACACCTAAAAAGGGAATACATACACAATACATACAGTACAAATAAAATAAAATACAATACCCTCTATGTAAAATATATTAAATATACTATGTCAAATACACACATACCCCACTATGTAAAATTCATTACATCCTATCTAAAATCTACACATACCACACTATGTAAAATACATTACATCCTATCTAAACTATACACATACCCCACTATCTAAAATACATTAAATACTGTTTAAATAAACACATAACCCCCTATCTACCTAAAATACATCCCCATATTTAATATACAATAAATTCTATCTCCATATACAAACCCTAATTGTGACCTAAAACAAAATAATTATGACCACTTACCTTTGCAGATGTCTCTTCAGATCACCAATCTAGGGAAAACAAAACAAATTAGTACAACACATTTACATACAATAAATAAACATTCTAAATATTCTACTCACCTTTCCAGCATGTCCTCACCGTCCTTCTAATTGTCTTCTCCGGCTCGGCCCCAGTTAAAAACAAACATTACATTAATACAATATACATACAGAAAATAAAGTAAAATAAAAATAATATACATTGAACTTACCTCCCCGGCCTCCTCCTTTTCTGCCCCGGCTGGGCCCTGGAAGAATCTGCGCTGTAAAAAAAAAAAAAAAAAAATGGAGGTCCTCACTTGCGGACCTCTCTGACGCTAATGAGCCTCCTAGAGACTTTTCCGGTAGAAAATTGGCAATGGCGCCTTATGATTGGCTGAAAACGATGTCAATCAAATTTCAGCCAATCAGAAGGCGCCAAGGTGTAAGCCAATCAGAATGGGATACACCCCCATATCCTATTCTGATTGGCTAATGCACCTGACAATTTTTTTAAACCAATCAGAAGACGTTATAATCTTCAGCCAATCACAATGGGATACACCCCCACGGAGTGATTGGCTGAAGGCATCTGCAGCTTCTGATTGGCTGCTGTCGCTGTCAATCAAATTATTCTGATTGACCCATGTGAGTGACAGTGTTATTTATGGGCTTATGGTGGTCTGTATTGACCCCCATGAGTGACAGGGTTAATTAAGGGATTATGGGTGTCTGTATTGACCCCTATGAGTGAAGGGGTTAATTAATGGATTATGGGGGTCTGTATTGACCCCCATGAGTGACAGGGTTAATTAAGAGCTTATGGGGGTCTGTATTGACCCCCATGAGTGACAGGGTTAATGAAGGGCTTATGGGGGGCTGTATTGACCCCCATGAGTGACAGGGTTAATTAAGGGGTTATGGGGGGCTGTATTGACCCCCATGAGTGACAGGTTAATTAAGGGGTTATGGGGGTCTGTATTGACACCCATGAGTGATAGGGTTAATTTTTTTTTTGCGGGTCCTTTAAGGTCCGTTACTGTCCTTTAAGCACCAGCAAGGCGGGAAATTTTAATTTCCTTTTTTTTATGAATTAGCTTTTATTACTTTGTGTAATTAGTGTGATGGTGGGGTTTATCAGGGGCTAGATAGGTAGGTAGTGTAGGTGTTAATAGAGGGGGGTTAGTTTAGATTTAATGGGTTACAGTGCAGTGTAGTGTTTGTAGTTAGTGTGATGAGGGTCCTTGAGGACCGTCATGGCACTTATGTGGTTAATGTTAGGGTTGTAACTGCCCTATATGGGTCTTTATATACCCTTATGGGACTGATGGGGTTAAATAGAGAGTTATGAGGGTCTGTATTGACCCCCATGAGTGACAGGGTTCGTTAAGGGCTTATGGTGGTCTGCATTGATCCCTATGAGAGACAGTGTTAATTAAGGGCTTATGGTTGTCTGTATTGACCCCTATGAGTGACAGTGTAAATTATGGGCTTATGGGGGTCTGTATTGACCCCCATGAGTGAAAGTGTTAATTAATGGATTATGGGTTTCTGTATTGACCCTCATGAGTGACATGGTTAATTAAGGGATTATGGGGATCAGTATTGACCCTCATGAGTGAAACGGTTAATTAAGGGATTATGGGGGTCTGTATTGACCCCCAAGAGTGACAGGGTTAATTAATGGATTATGGGGGTCTGTATTGACCGCATGAGTGACAGGGTTAATTAAGAGCTAAGGGGGTCTGTATTGACCCCCATGAGTGACAGGGTTAATGAAGGGCTTATGGGGGTCTGTATTGATCCCCATGAGTGACAGGTTTAATTAAGGGGTCTGTATTGACCCCGATTAGTGACAGACTTAATTAATAGATTATGGGGGTCTGTATTAACCCATATTAGTGACAGTGTTAATTAAGGGATTATGGGGGTCTGTATTGACCCCCATGAGTGACAGGGTTAATTAATGGATTATGGGGGTCTGTATTGACCCCCATGAGTGAAGGGGTTAATCAAGAGCTTATGGGGGTCTGTATTGACCCCTATGAGTGACAGTGTTAATTAAGGTCTTATGGTGGTCTGCATTGACCCATATGAGTGACAGTGTTAATTATGGCCTTATTCTGGTCTTTTTTGACCCCCATGAGTGATAGGGTTAATTTGTATTTTTCGCGGGTCCTTTAAGGACCTTTACGGTCCTTTAAGCACCCGCAAGGCGGGAAATTTGAATTTCCTTTTTTTTTTTATGAATTAGCTTTTATTATTTTGTGTAATGAGTGTGGTGGGGGGGTTTATTAGGGGGTAGGTAGGTGGTGTAGGTAGGTAGTGTAGGTGTTAATAGAGGGGTGTTAGTTTAGATTTAATGGATTATAGTGCAGTGTAGTGTTTGCAGTTAGTGTGATGAGGGTCCTTGAGGACCGTCATGGTACTTATATGGTTAATGTTAGGGTTGTTACTGTCCTACAAGGGTCTTTATATAAGCTTATGGGACTGATGGGGTTAAATAGAGGGTTATGAGGGTCTGTATGGACCCCCATGAGTGACAGGGTTAATTAAGGGCTTATGGTTGTCTGTATTGACCCCTATTAGTGACAGTGTTAATTAAGGGCTTATGGGGGTCTGTATTGTTTCCCATGAGTGACATTAATCTGTATTAACCGCCATGAGTGACAGGGTTAATTAAGTGCTTATGGTGGTCTGTATTGACCATCGTAAATGACAAGGTTAATTAAGCGCTTATGTGGGTCTGTATTGACCCCTATGAGTGACAGGGTTAATTAATAGCTTATGGGGGTCTGTATTGACCCTCATGAGTGAGACAGTTAATTAAGGGGTACAGGCTTAATTAATGGATTATGGGGGTCTTTATTGACCCCCATGAGTGAGAGGGTTTATTAAGTGCTTATGGGGGTTTGTATTGACCCTCATGAGTGACAAGGTTATTTATGCACTTATGGGAGTCTATATTGACCCCCATGAGTGACAGGGTTAATTAATGGCTTATGGGGGTCTGTATTGACTATCATGAGTGAGATGGTTAATTAAGGGGTACAGGCTTAATTAATGGATTATGGCGGTCTGTATTTACCCCCATGAGTGGCAGGGTTAATGGAGGCTTATAGGGGGCTTTATTGAGCACTATGAATAACAGGGTTAATTAATGGCTTATGGGGGTCTGTATTGACCCCCATGAGTGAGAGGGTTAATTAAGGGGTTTTGGGGGTCTTCATTGACCCACATGAGTGAGAGGGTTAATTATTGGCTTATGGTGGTCGGTATTGACCCCCATGAGTGACAGGGTTAATTAATGGCTTATGAGGGTCTGTATTGACCCCCATGAGTGAGAGGCTTAATTATTGGCTTATGGGGGTCTGTATTGACCCCCATGAGTGACAGGGTTAATTATGGCTTATGGGGGTCTGTATTGACCCACATGATTGACAGGGTTAATTAAAGGGTTATTGGCATCTTCATTGACCCCCATGAGTGACAGGGTTAATTAAGGGGTTATGGGGGTCTTCATTGACCCCCATGAATGACAGAGTTAATTAAGGGCTTATGGTTGTCTGTATTGACCCCTATGAATGACAGGGTTAATTAAGGAGTTATGGTGGTCTGTATTTACCCCCATGAGTGAGAAGGTTAACTTTTGGCTTATGGGGGCATGTATTGACCCTCATGAGTGACACGGTTAATTAAGGGCTTATGGGGGTGTGTATTGACCCCTATGAGTGACAGGGTTAATGAAGGGCTTATAGGGGTCTGTATTGAGCCCTATGAGTGACAGGGTTAATTAGTGGCTTATGGTTGTCTGTATTGAACCCCATGAGTGAGAAGGTCAATTATTGGCTTATGGGGGTCTGCATTGACCCCCATGAGTGACAGGGTTAATTACGGCTTATTGGGGTCTGTATTGACTCACATGAGTGACAGGGTTAATTAAGGAGTTATGGGGGTCTTCATTGACCCACATGAGTGAGAGGGTTAATTTTAGGCTTATGGGGGTCTGCATTGACCCCCATGAGTGACTGGGTTAATTAATGGCTTATTGGGGTCTGTATTGACCCCCATGAGTGAGAGGGTTAATTATTGGCTTATTTGGGTCTGATTGACCCCCATGAGTGACAGTGTTAATTACAGCTTATGGGGGTCTGTATTGACCCACATGAGTGACATGGTTTATTAAGGGGTTTATTGGCATCTTCATTGACCTCCATGAGTGACAGGGTTAATTAAGGGGTTATGGGGTCTTCATTGACCCCCATGAGTGAGAGGGTTAATTATTGGCTTACGGGGGTCTGTATTGACCCCCATGAGTGACAGGGTTAATTAATGGCTTATGAGGGTCTGTATTGACCCCTATGAGTGAGAGGGTTAATTATTGGCTTATGGGGGTCTGTATTGACCCCCATGAGTGACAGGGTTAATTACGGCTTCTGGGGGTCTGTATTGACCGACATGATTGACAGGGTTAATTAAGGGGTTATTGGCATCTTCATTGACCCCCATGAGTGACAGGATTAATTAAGGGGTTATGAGGGTCTTCATTGACCCCCATGAGTGAGAGGGTTAATTATTTGCTTATGGGGGTCTGTATTGACCCCCATGAGTGAGAGGGTTAATTATTGGCTTATGGGGGTCTGTATTGACCCCAATGAGTGACAGGGTTAATTACGGCTTATGGGGGTCTGTATTGACCCTCATAAATGACAAGGTTAATTAAGCGCTTATGTTGGTCTGTATTGACCCCTATGAGTGACAGGGTTAATTAATGGCTTATGGGGGTCTGTATTGACCCTCATAAATGAGACGGTTAATTAAGGGGTACATTCTTAATTAATGGATTATGGGGGTCTGTATTGACCCCCATGAGTGACAGGGTTTATTAAGAGCTTATGGGGGTTTGTATTGACCCTCATGAGTGACAAGGTTATTTATGCGCTTATGTAAGTCTGTATTGACCCCTATGAGTGACAGGGTTAATTAATGGCTTATGGGGGTCTGTATTGACCCTCATGAGTGAGACGGTTAATTAAGGGGTACAGGCATAATTAATGGAATATGGCGGTCTGTATTTACCCCCATGAGTGGCAGGGTTAATGGAGGCTTATAGGGGGCTGTATTGAGCCCTATGAGCGACAGGGTTAATTATTGGCTTATGGGGGTCTGTATTGACCCCCATGAGTGACAGGGTAAATTACAACTTATGGGGGTCTGTATTGTCCCACATGAGTTACAGGGTTAATTAAGGAGTTATGGGGGTCTTCATTGACCCACATGAGTGAGAGGGTTAATTTTAGGCTTATGGGGGTCTGCATTGACCCCCATGAGTGACTGGGTTAATTAATGGCTTATGGGGGTCTGTATTGACCCCCATGAGTGAGAGGGTTAATTATTGGCTTATGGGGGTCTGTATTGACCCCCATGAGTGACAGGTTTAATTACGGCTTATGGGGGTCTGTATTTACCCACATGATTGACAGGGTTAATTAAGGGGTTATTGACGTCTTCATTGACCCCCATGACTGACAGGGTAATTAAGGGCTTATGGTTGTCTGTATTGACCCCTATGAATGACAGGGTTAATTAAGGGGTTATGGGAGTCTTTATTGACCCCCATGAGTGATAGGGTTAATTTTTATTTTTCACGGATCCTTTAAGGAATTTTACGGTCCTTTAAGCACCCGCAAGGTGGGAAATTTGAATTTTTATTTCAGCGGGGGTCACAGATTGCACGTGATCGGGGACCCCTACTGCGAGGGTTAATGTGGGGTTAACGTGGGGAACCCCAACACTGGGGGGTTAATGTTTGGTGCCAATAGGGAACTTACAGTACCCCAGCTGCCGTCCCTAAGTGTTTGTGTGCCGCGGGCCCTTTAAGGAACGGCAACAGGGAATTTAGTGGTTTTAAATTCCGGGGGGGGGGGGGGGGGGGGGGGGGGGGAGACCCGTATGTGTTTAGCAGTGTTCTTCTGGGTCCTGGGCCGTGGCGCCTTGTTTTAACTTTTTTTCGGATTTCATTTCTTGCATAGGTTTTTTCGAGTGGCGAAACTGTGGAAATTGGGGTTAAATTGGCGTTTAACCTCACTTCTAGAGGTCCTGGCTGTCCTACCGTTCTGTCGGTGAGTGTTTTTTTTGTGTTTTCGTGGTTTTGTGTTTGAACAGTTACGTGTTTGTTTTAGGACCTTGTGTATTTTTTTTTTTAAAGTCCCGCTGGTCGCAATTTTGGGTTGCAGGGTGTTTATTTTTTCTAAGTGCAGTGGGTCGTAATTTTTTGTGGCAGGCAGCAGGCAATGCGGGAGAGGAGAAGGGGAAGAGAGACACAGGGGAATAGAAATAGAGACACAGGGTAAGGACAGGAGAAGGGATAGATAGACACAGGGAAAGATAGACACAGGGTAAGGACAGGAGGAGGGGAAGAGAGTCACAGAGGAAGAGAAAGAGAGACACAGCGGAAGGACAGGAGAAGGGGAAGAGAGACACAGGGGAAGATAGACACAGGGTAAGGCCAGGATAAAAGGGAGAGAGACACAGGGGAAGAGAAAGAGAGACACAGGGGAAGGACAGGAGAAGGGGAAGAGAGAGACAGTGGAAGATAGACACAGGGTAAGGCCAGGAGAAAGGGCAGAGAGACACAGGGTAAGAGAGACACAGTGTAAGGACAGGAGGAGGGGAAGAGAGACACAGAGTAAGAGAGACATAAGGGAAAGAGAGGTGGAGGGGAAGAGACACACAGGGGAAAGCGAGGAAGAAAGACACAGGTAAAGGAGAGGAGGAGGGGAAGAGACACACAGGTGAAGGAGAGGAAGAGAGTCACAGGGGAAGGAGAGGAGGAGGGGAAGAGACACACAGGGGCAGGAGAGGAAGAGAGACACAGCGGATGGAGAGAAGGAGGGGAATAGACACACAGGGGAAGGAGGGGAAGAGAGACACAGGGGAAGGAGAGGAGGAGGGGAAGAGACACACAGGTGGAGAGGAAGTGAGACACAGGGGAAAGAGAGGAGAGGAGGAGGGGAAGAGACACACAGGGGAAGGAGAGGAAGAGAGACACAGGGGAAGGAGAGGAAGAGAGACACAGGGGAAGGAGAGGAAGAGAGACACAGGGGAAGGAGAGGAAGAGAGACACAGGGGAAGGAGAGGAGGAGGGGAATAGACACACAGGGGAAGGAGAGGAAGAGACACACAGGGGAAGGAGAGGAGGAGGGGAAGAGGATTTTTTTATGGGCAAATGACTAGTAGTATCATAAACATGCTGTGCTTTGAAAAAGGATTGAAAGAACCATCAGATTTGACAACATATACTTCAGTGTAAGGATGCATACTTTATTAAGCTTCAATGCACTGTACAGAATAATAATTCCATATCAATAAAATGACACGTGTCATAAATGGATTGCAAGTAAATTGTATGTAATTTGTTTCAGTGCTGGAAAATTAGGCTTATGCAAAAAGTTTAGTTTTTAGGGCATCGAGAAGGCAAAATACAACGGTCTTTATAACGCACATAACCTTCTTTGCACATGCATCCAGGTTTACACATGTATGTACAAGGTTTTTCCTCTTTATCACACATTTTTTGGCAATCAGCTCTGCAATTGTCATACACTTCCAATTTACCACATTTCATACATTTATTTTTTGCGATGCAGTTCTCGGACCCAGGACCTTGCTTAACATAGCCAGGTGCACAGGAACAGCCAGATTTACATTTATGGGGGCAATTACGTGGACCATTGCAAAATTGTTCACAGGGTATGCATTTGTAGTACTGTTGATACGATCCCTGACAGCGTGGCTCTGTGGAATAAAATAATAATTTGATTTGAAACAGAATGTACAGAAGAAACAATTAACATTTTATACTATACAGACTAGGAAATTATTTGAAACAGAATGTGGACGTGAAACCTAAGTAATGAGATGAAAACAGGTTGGAGTAAGCAGAAATGAATTTAGCGTTTATGCACTTTTATGTAAAATTGTTTGTCAAAACAGTGAGAAAAGTATAACCTTAGTGAATATAGTCCATGGGCCTCATTCAATTGCAAGCCCACAACTCTAGCTGGTAGTGTAGGGGGAGACACATGTTTAAGACTCTCTTACCAGGTTTCTCAGGATAGTGCTGGGATGTCACCAAAGTCAGTGGCAGCACTGTTGAAGAAAATGACATGTTCATTATAAGAAAATATATATGCCATGTATCTGTACTATTCAACACATCTGGTATGCATGGTAAGACAGAGGACAAATCCATATTATATAAAACTTACAGTAATTGTTCCAACAAAATCTCTCTGGGCTAAATGTACTAAAGTATGAAGTGATAGACAGTTCTTTGAGGTGTGCAATGTTTATTTGCCCCAATAGGCTGAAACAGGAATTTTGCACAACAATTTACCATTTAGTGTATATGGCCATATAACATTTGTGTAAAAAAAAGAGAAATTAAATCATATATGAAGGGGCATGGGAACTGGAGGGGGGGGGGGGCATAGGGGGACAACCCCCCCCCCCCAGATTAAATGAATAGGGGACACAAAAAATAACAGAATTAAAATTAATCTTGTATTACTAGATATATATACAGTAGACTTTGAAGCAACCAGAAGTCTCAAGCAGCCAGAAAAAAAATTGAAACCTTTACTTTATTGTTACAGGGTTCAACAAATGTCAGGAGCCGGGTTACCATGTCACAAAATGCTCACAGGCACCTAGACTGCATCCACTCTATGTCTCTGCTATTCAGTATTACCTGGAAGCAGACAGGCATGAGTGACTGATCCTTGGCAGTGTTGAGGTTACATTCCCCGGGGTCAGCACCGCATCCTCCAGCCCAACATACCCGTGTGTAAGTGAGGAGTGAAAGCTGCTGCTGCTAGAACAGCCCTCACTGACAAATATTCTTAGCAGAGCGTCCTATGTGCAGCTAATCTAGGCCTCTTTTAATAGTAATTATCAAGCAACCAGAAACTACATTTATCCGGCATCTACCAGTCCCCATAGGTGCAGGATAACTGAGGGTTTACTATATATATATATATATATATATATATATATATATACAGTATATACCTCCCCCAGATTTTTTTTGGTTGGGAACTAAAGAACTAAAGAAATCTACCCACTAACATCTGTTGTGTATTTATAATCTATTGATCTAAATAATCTTATTTGTACTGCATCAATTTGTGGGTCTATATTTCAAGGTAATTTTCTCTTTTCTTCTCCTTCTATGTTTTCTCTTTTTTTTCTTTCTTGGTAGGGGAGCGACACATGGAAGAGACTTCCAGCAGATTGTTTGGCCATAAACATAAAAACAGGGCTTTTAAAATAGTAAAAAGTTAGACTGAATACACTTATTGGTTTGTAACTGCCATCAACACATTAGTTTACATTTCTACTGTATGTATATATGTAACCCTATTCGTACTTTAGTTCCAGTTTGCTTGTATACTTACCGATGGCCACCAGAAGCATTACTTTGGTGCTGTACAGCATTCTGACCTGTGAAGAGAATACACAATCAGATATACAATGACCTCCAGGTCCCCTATCCAGTACATCTCTTCCAATCCAAAGCTCTTTTCCCCCAACTTTGGCAATCCTACCCAGGTCTCACCTGTCTTGTACTGTGATATAGATCTTTGTTTTCTTTCTGGACGGTGCAACGAGACTGATCTCTGTATTTATAGTCAGTTTTTAGTGGGTGTATCAGCAATTGGCTAAAAATAAACCTATAAAATATATATTAATAGAACAAAATATTATTAGGTAATGATAATTTTATGTAATTATTTCATAAGTTCCCTATAAATTTGTGACTCACTAGTTCTGAGAATGCAAGTTGGTTGCAGGAGACCTCAGCAGAAAATTCTTCTCTCAACCCCATATCAGGTGTACAGGGAGTGGGAAAGGATGCTCTCCTGTTAGAGGCCATTGTTATATAAATCAGGCAGGGTTATTGGTGGAGATAGCTAGAACTACCTGGAGCTAAAAGATAAAATATGTCCATGTAATATGTTTTCCGTACAGTTTGCTTGTCATGTTTGTATACGTTTTAATTCTTATTGATAAATTCCTATAAAAATCATTGTACGTAGCAATATTTTTTTTTAATTCATGTATCCCGATTTTGAGACGTACAGTAGACTCTCAGTTTTCATCCATGTGGATTTGTAGATGCCAAATAAATGTAGTTTCTGGTTGCTTGAGAGCTACTATTAAAATAGGCCTAGATAAGCTGCACATAGGATGCTCTGCTAAGTATATTTGTCAGTGAGGTTTGCTCTAGCAGCAGCAGCTTTCCCTCCTCACTTACACACAGGTATGTTCGGCTGGACGGTGCAGTGCTGAACCCGGGGTATGTAACCCCAACACAGCACTGGCTCAGTCACTCATACCTGTCTGCTTCCAGGTAACATTGAATTACAGAGACATACAGTGGATGAGATCTAGGTGCCTGTAAGCATATTGTGGCCGGAGAACCTGGCTCCTGACATTTGTTGTGCCCTGTAAAATATTATTTTTATTTAAAGTACAGTATTAATTTTTTTGTTTTGTTTTTGGTTGCTTGAGAGTTCTGGTTGCTTGAGTTCTGGGTAACTTAGAGCCTACTGTACATCCTTGTATCTCTTGTCCTAAATAAGAGTTTGTATTTGCCTATTTCACCAGTAAGTTCTGTCACAGTAATTAGAACATAAATGTTTAAAGACTTACAAAATCACAGACCAACAAACAAAATCAAATTAGCTGTCACCATCTACATTATGCAATACTCGCCAAAAACATCCCTTTTCTGTACCAACCACTAACCTTTCCTCTATTGTTTCCTAATATTTGTTCATATTTAAAACAGGCAGTCATTTAACCTGTACATAATAATTTAACCCTATCTCTTTGCCTGATAGGTCATGGACCACTTCATCGTGAAACCATTTGTTGTTGTTCAGTTGTGTCTGACTTTCAGTGACCCTATGGACAGCAGATCCCCAGGCACACCTGTCAGCCACTGCCCTTCTGAGTGCCCTCAACCTCTGGCCCAGACAACCTGGCTTCAGGGCTCTCTCTAGCTTATCAGCCCACTGGCACCGGGTCCTTGCAGACAGTACTAGCCATGTTGGGGTAATTCAATTGTGGCACAAGGCTTCAAACTGATATTTACTTTAGCAAAGTACAGAGAAGGGCAACAAACCTAATAATGGCAAAGGAGGGGCTAAGTTTTGAAGAAAGTCCAAACAAATTTAATTATTTTACCTAGAAAAAAGGCATCTAAGAGGAGATATGATTACCTTATATAAATATATCCAGGGTGTGACGATCCGAGGGTAGGGTCTACACAAGTCCTGGGCCATCTGTTATAGTCTACAGGTTAACTACCCACAAGGACTGTGGGGTTCTTGGAAACCTAGGCACCAGCATCCTGATATCTGGCTTCTTTATCAATCAGGGTCCTTCCATCAGAAATCAGCACTTCCAGGCTACCAAGAGACTAAGATCTGCTTCTTCTTAGGGGGCTTGATAAGTCAAACATACCCCAGCAGGATCCTGGAGAGTCTCCCAGTACCTCCCTGCAGCCAACCAGGAGAACAGGAGCAAAATAAGACACCAAATTTATATTTGTCTCCAAAACTGAACTGTTTTATTTTTGAAAAGTCAGCAATATTTGTAGCAGTTAGATACAGAGGGAATGTACACTATGCAACAATTACAGGAGATGACCCCACATCGGGTCTAGCAGTACATTGATAGCTGGCAATTGAAAACAATAAGGCTACCTTCTAATGCAGATCCTGCGTAGCACATGGGAGAGGTAATCAGCTTATCTGGCCAAACAATAGGACAAAACAGATAACAGTTCATTAGAGGTGTCTGCTCACTGCAGACTCAGCACATCCTGTTTAGCACAACAGATATGTACTTAGATTATCTGCCAACAATGGGATAAATCCAATTACAATACAATGGAGGAGCCAAGCTGTCTGTCCTTTAATGGGCTAAGATCCAGGACCTGGAAACAGGGGTCCTTGACACAGGGCCAATATAAAGCTTTGCCAGGTGAAGTTTTTGTGCCAAGAATTTTCAACTGACAAGAGTGCATCCTTTGAGGTTACAAGTAAAAATATTCCACCTTACAGAAAGAAAAGGGTTTTTCCTCAGTAAGGGCGTTTAAACTGTGGAATTCTCTACCAAATGATGTTGTGACAGCGGATTCAATAGATAACTTTAAAAAGAAATATTTTTGAATAAAAAGTGCATTCAGGGTTATCCTGGATAATTATAGAGGGAGTATTGATCCAGGGAGTATCTTGGGTCAGTAAGGAATTTTATTTTTTTCCCCTACATAGACATCTTGACTCGTATCTGCCATCAGCGTATATATTTTTTTTTAAATACTTTGGAAATGCATAAAATATGCAGTTTGAAATACATGATTGAAAATGAGGAAAACTGGTTCAGTAACTGAGAAATGTTCCTCATTATGAGTATCTAGTGCCCCTCAATTCCCCCAGACTTGGAGCCATATTAAATTCCAAGCCTGTAGCAGCCCCATTCCACCCAAAAAGCCTGCGGGCTTGAAATTTGGCGGAGTTACAGAGCGATTAAATTAGCCAAGCCTGCAACAGATGTGGCTGACATCCAAACCTGTAAACCATTCTTGCGCCCTTGCATGTGTGGCTTAAACATGATCAATTAGTCAAACCCACAGTTATGGGCTTAGAAGGAGCCAATGCTAAAAGAGATCATCATCATTACGTCACTGAGAAATGGAGGTTAGATTTCAAAGCCTTACTTCCTAAATTACGAGTTTCGATCAGACTCGCATTCTAGTAATAATGCAATATTAATAATCAGGAAATATGATATTCTAGTCCATTATATGTATTAACACACTGATTGCCGAGATTGATATAACACAGAAATTAAGCATTAACAAAAGTATTTTATATTGCAGATTTCCGAGCTTGAGAATGTTGTGCTATTAATTTCAATACCTAACATCACTTTCCCTTTCATTGTGTATATTTGTTATTTACAGTGCAACGTATAGGAATTTAACCCCCTTGGGGGTCCTCTCCAGTTCCCATTGTCTTTTTGGCCCCATTAGCAGTTTACCGGTTTTAAACGCCATTGGATTCGTAGCAATTTAATAGCGATTTGCGAACATAACATTTTTGGGCTTGACAGATCAAAACATTTGCAGCAACGGAGTTCAGATTTCGACATCCTGTAGGGTTTTTCCACCTGTAAACCGCAGATTATTTGCAGGTAGCTGTAAGAGGCCAATTTAATAGCCATAAGTCTAGCGAGCTCCTTTACGGTCTACAAGTTCTAAAGTTGGGGGAATTTAATAGGGCTGAAAGGGCCTTATTCAATTGCAAGCCCGCAGTTGCCTTCATACCGACCGTTAGTCTGCAGGCTTGAAAATTGCTACAGTTACAGAGCGATTCGATTGAACATGCCTGCAACTACCTGGCCGATAGCCTAAAATCGTAATTAGCTTTTCAGAACATGATCATGATCAATAAAGCAAGACCGTTACTACCCATTTAGAAACATCAAATAGTAAATGAGACATCATCATTACGTCAGTAAAACATGGAAGTTAAACGTCAATCAATTAGCATTTAGAAGTCCGATATGCAATTGGACTCGCAATTCGGCAATGTACAAAATAATAAAAATAAACGGTGATACTGTTCTAGTCCATGTGGGTGGCCTGATATGTATTAACTCATTGATTTCCAAGATTGATATGACACGGAAATGAAACCTAAAACAAATAATTTTTGATTGCAGATTTACGAGCCTGAGACTGTTGTGCAGTTAATTCTAATGGATTGCATCACTTTCTTCATCTTTTAAAGTGCAGTATTGATGTTTTATTTGCATTTACAGTACTACGAACAAGTGTTTGACCCACTTGCAAGTCCTTCATGGTAGGATTTTCTATTACATTTGCCATTTATGGGTGTGAGAACATTTGCAGGCTTGAAAAATTGTAGTAATTGAACAGTGATTTGCGATTGTAACATTTACGGGCTTGAAAGATTAAAGGCTTAGATAGGTCGGATTTACAATCTTAACAACCTGTAACCTGCAAATCATTGAATAGGAAATTAGTTTACGGGCTCCATTATGGGCTCCCAAAACTACAATTTTCTCAAATGAATAGGGGCCAAAGTTTTCTCATGAATTGGTGAGTATAGTTAAATTGACTTAAAATTATTTTATACATTGTTACTAGCTCTTTATTCTGTAAAGAGTAATAATATTTATAATATTAATAATATATACAGTGGATATAAAAAGTCTACACACCCCTGTTAAAATGTCAGGTTTCTGTGCTGTAAAAAAAATGAGACAAAGATAAATTATTTCAGAACTTTTTCCACCTTTAATGTGACCTATAAACTGTACAACTCAATTGAAAAACAAACTGAAATCTTTTAGGTAGAGGGAAGAAAAAATATAAAAATAAAATAATATGGTTGCATAAGTATGCACACCCTTAAACTAATACTTTGTTGAAGCACCTTTTGATTTTGTTACAGTGCTCAGTCTTTTTGGGTATGAGTCTATCAGAATGGCACATTTTGACTTGGCATGATTTGCCCACTCTTCTTTGCAAAAACACTCCAAATCTGTCAGATTGCGAGGGCATCTCCTGTGCACAGCCCTCTTCAGATCACCCCACAGATTTTCAATCGGATTCAGGTCTGGGCTCTGGCTGGGCCATTCCAAAACTTTAATCTTCTTCTGGTGAAGCCATTCCTTTGTTGATTTGGATGTATGCTTTGGGTCGTTGTCATGCTGAAAGATGAAGTTCCTTTTCATGTCCAGCTTTCTAGCAGAAGCCTGAAGGTTTTGTGCCAATATTGACTGGTATTTGGAACTGTTCATATGTCCATCTATCTTAACTAAGGCCCCAGTTTCAGCTGAAGAAAAACAGCCCCAAAGCATGATGCTGCCACCACCATGCTTCACTGTGGGTATGATGTTCTTTTGGTGATGTGCAGTGTTGTTTTTGCGCCAAACATATCTTTTGGAATTATGGACAAAAAGTTCAACCTTGGTTTCATCAGACCATAACACCTTTTCCCACATGCTTTTGGGAGAGTTCAGATGTGTTTTTGCAAAATGTAGCCTGGCTTGGATGTTTTTCTTCGTAAGAAAAGGCTTTTGTCTTGCCCCTCTACCCCATAGCCCAGACATATGAAGAATACAGGAGATTGTTGTCACATTTTTTACAGCACAGAAACTTGACTTTTTAACAGGGGTGTGTATACTTTTTATATCCACTGTATATCTATATATATATATATATATATATATATATATATATATATATATATATATTACTATTCTATATGTGTTATAATAGATTGCAAGCTTGCTTCTAGTGATATGTAGCCTGCAATACAAAACAATGGTTATGTTTTAGTCTCCTCCTCCCACTATTTGTTGCAAGTTTAGGTTTCATAGTGTGAAATAAAGATTCCAATTCCAATATAAGGAAATATTTTAATATGCACAAATATTATAAACATGTTACGCTTTGAAAAATGATTGAAATGACAATCATTTCTGACAAACAAGACTTACATGCAAGTATTCATACATTATTGAGCTTGTTTTACATATTGTACACATATCAAATTAATTACAAGATAATCAGTAATCAGTCATGTATTGAATGAACTGCAAGTAAGCTGTATGTACTGTATTTTTATGCATGAAAATTAAGTTGATGAAAAAAGTTTAGATTTTAGGACATCGAGATGACAAAATGCAACCATTATTATGGCGCACATATCCTTCCTTGCACATGCATCCAGGTTTACACCTAAAAGCGCATGAATTTTCCTTAAAATCACAAGTCTTTTGGCAATGAGCTCTGCAGCTGTCAAACACTTCCAACTTGCCACATTGCATACATTTTATTTTAGCAATGCATTTCTTAGACTTGGGACCCTCCCTGACATAGCCAGGTGCACAGGAGCAGCCAGATTCACAAATTCTGGGGCAGGTAACTAGGCCGCTGCACGATTCATCACAGGGTTTGCATTGATGATATCTTTGATTATTCCCCTGACACCGAGGATCTGTGGAAAAAAATAAAGAAATTATTTGAAGCAGAATAAAAAGCAGAATCAATAACGCCCTAGTTAATAAAAAGATGAAAACCGGTTGAACTTAGTAGAGATTAATTTAGTGTTTATGCACCATAAATATACAACCAAAAAAGTTATAAAGATATCGCCTTAGTGAATACAGCCCATTGGCTTCAGGGTTTGGCAACTCTGGCAGGCATTATGGGGGGAGACAACTGTTAACATCCCTCTTACCAGGTTTTGGAGGAATGTCTTGGGAAGTCTTCAAAGTTAGTGGCAGCACTGAAAAAGAAAATGACAAAAATACAAAAGGTTGTGTATCTCTGTGGTTTTTCATATATTGTATAAGTGGTCAGAAAATAAAATCCCCATAAATATTACAAACTTAGGGGTAGCCCTGGGGGGCAAAGGCTCTAGCTATGTCATTGGGTTTATATACTGAAGTATGGAGTGATAGAGAGCTCTTGGATGCGTAAAATTGTAGGAAAACTTATAAAAGATACATTCTCGAAGAGTTGAACACTTTAGTTGACCTGATCTTACAGCTTTTGTATTCTCTGGTTAGAAATGGACACAAAAGAGATGATTAGTGTTGCACGTTTATAATCCAATGATCTACAGTGCCTTGCAAAAGTATTCACCCCATTGACTTTTTACCTATTTTGTTACATTACAGCCTTAAGTTCAATATTTTGTTAATCTGATGTTTTTGTGATGGATCAGAACACAATTGTCTAAGTTGGTAAAGCGAAATGAGAAAAATATATGCATACATTTTTTTTTAGAAATAGAAAACAGAAAATGTACGTATGTATTCACCCCCTTTGTTATGAAGCCCATAAAAAGCTCTGGTGCAACCAATTAGCTTATGAAGTCACATAATTAGTGAAATGATGTCCACCTGTGTGCAATCTAAGTGTCACATGATCTGTCATTACATATACACACCTTTTTTGAAAGGCCCCAGAGGCTGCAACACCTAAGCAAGAGGCACCACTAACCAAACACTGCCATGAAGACCAAGGAACTCTCCAAACAAGTAAGGAACAATGTTGTTGAGAAGTACAAGTCAGGGTTAAATTATAAAAAAATATCCAAATATTTGATGATCCCCAGGAGCACCATCAAATCCTAACCAAATGGAAAGAACATGGCACAACAGCAAACGTCCGCCCACCAAATCCCATGGACTGGGGAAGGAGGGCATTAATCAGAGAGGCAGCACAGAGACCTAAGGTAACCCTGGAGGAGCTGCAGAGTTCCACAGCAGATACTGGAGTATCTGTACATAAGACGACAATAAGCTGTACGCTCCATAGAGTTTGCGAAAAGGCATGTGGGAGACTCCCAAAATGTATGGATGAAGGTGCTCTGGTCTGATAAGAATACAACTGAACTTTGTTGGCCATCAAAGAAATCTCTGGCGCAAACCCACCACAACACATCACCCAAAGAACACCATCCCCACAGTGAAACATGGTGGTGGCAGCATCATGCTGTGAGAATGTTTTTCAGCAGCTGGTACTGGGAGACTGGCCAGAGTTGAGGGAAAGATGGATGGTGCTAAATACAGGGATATTCTTGAGCAAAACCTGTACCACTCCGTGCGTGATTTGAGGCTAGGACGGAGGTTCACCTTCCAGCAACACTTGAGTGGTTTAAGGGAAAACATGTAAATGTGTTGGAATGGCCTAGTCAAAGCCCAGACCTCAATCCAATAGAAAATCTGTGGTCAGACTTAAAGATTGCTGTTGACAAGCGCAAACCATAAATCTTGAAGGAGCAGGAGCAGTTATGCAAGGAGGAATGGGCAAATATCCCAGTGGTAAGATGTGGCAAGATCATAGAGACTTATCCAAAGCGACTTGGAGCTGTGATTGCAGCAAATGGTGGCTCTACAAAGTATTGACTTTAGGGGGGTGAATAGTTATGCACATTGACTTTTTCTGTTATTTTGTCCTATTTGTTGTTTGCTTCACACTAAAAAAAAACATCTTCAAAGTTGTGGGCCTGTTCTGTAAATTAAATGATGCAAATCCTCAAACAATCCATGTTAATTCCATGTTGTGAGACAACAAACCACGAAAAATGCCAAGGGGGGTGAATACTTTTGCAAGGCACTCTATATATTGTCATTTTTTATGAATTAGTCTTCGAGCATAATGTCTGGAATAAACATAAAAGCCAGGGCTTTTTAAAGAGTAAACAGAATGGACCGATACATACATACATACATACAACACTTGGCTCATATCTTCCATCAACATATATGTTTACACTGTATTTGTATGGTTGGTATATGCATCCCTTTATCTACTTCACTTTCCTTGACAAATCCAGTTTACATTTATACTTACTGATGGCTACCAGGAGAATTACTGTTGTTTTGTTCAGCATTCTGACCTGTGAAGAGAAAACACAATCAGGTACACGATAACCTCCAGATACCCTGTTCAGTGCCATCTCTTCTCATGCACAGCTTTCTTTTGAGTCAGAGGTTTTACTAAAAAGTAAAGTTATACTGAACATATGTGCTGGCCATTCTAACTCCAGGTCTCACGTATACTGTAGGAATGGAGATATAGCTTAGTATTTTCTTGCTGAATGGGACCATGATCTCTTGATTTAGTTTGCAGTGCAGAGGTTGGCAATAGGTGGTCAGGTGGGCTCTCAGGCACTTCCCATGCAGTCCTGACTATTTTTTTAGGAGTGGGAGAGGATGCCCATCTTCAACAATAACTAGTCCACTATATCTCTCTAAAAGTACTAAATAATACCAATTTCTACTATTAAACATGATAATCTTGGATATCTTCTCAAGTATGTGTTTTGGAAAAACATTAAAATTAATAAACCGTTTGAAACTTTGTACCCAATTATAAAAGAGAATGAGGTTGAAAGAAAACTGAAAAAAATGACATTGAAATAAAATTGATATTCTTGGACAAACATCAACTTATTTCTACATATAAGAGACCAACTGGATGATGATGTAGGAAGGAGAATTAACCACCACGGAACTTCCCCACTTTACCACCCCCCCCTCCATTTTGTTTATTATTTAAACATCTATTTATATTATATTATCTTTATTCTTTTTTCTTTAGATCCCCTGATCAGGTTGCTTCTCTACGTCATCAGATTTGAACAAATAAAACTTGATAAAAAAAAAAATATATGTCTGCACATTACCTATATCTTATTGTTACCAATTAATTCCTTTCCAGCAGTTATATTTTGGTTTTGCTTTTAATGAGTTAAAAAGGTTTAAAGCACAGTGAAGCCCTATTAAGGACTCAGGGGCAGCATAAGAGGTCATTCAAGTTAAATGGGTTGCCCAGAAACTGTTATAGTGGGTGGTATCGGTAATAAATTAAAAATATGCCTATGCAAATTATAAGTAGAACAAAACATAGTATGTAACAATAATTATATTTAATTATATCGTTCCGCACACCTTTATTGCGTAATTAAGCTTTTGGCTCAAACAGAGATTTAAAATACTAGAATAGAGTTAATAGCTTTTCCCCATTCTCATCCAACTTCGCCCCTAAAATATCCCTTTCTGTAGACAACTCCCCACCATCTCAAGCCCATTGTCTCGGCATTACCCTTGACTCAGACCTCTCCTTCCATCTTGACAATATCTCCAAAACCCCATCCCTTCCTCATGCACAACACTACAAAGACCTTAATTCACTCTTATTCCCTTTCATTTTAAATAATGCACCAATTTAAAACAACAGTAATAATGAAATGAATGCAACAACTAAAAAACATACTGGTATCTATACAAAAATGGAAATAAAATATTTTATATAATAAACATTTAAGGGGCAGTTAAAGCAAATTGAGAGAGATGCTGATATATGTGTTCATATGACTATTAGATTATTAAATTATTGAAATTACAAGTTTAAGAAATTATCAAGAGCACACAACACACCAATAACTAAAAACCAGATAATAGAATATTCAAGAACACGCAATATTCTTTGGTGTGAGAAGATCAGATTGTAGTAGAGGTTATACGTAGTTAATCTCAATGTATGATGCAGATATTACACAGCAATCTACCAAAAATGATTGATTTAGTAATTTACTCCACACCTACCATATTACACCGCCTCACCCCTCAAGAAGCCGTTGATGTTCTTACCTAATCTATCTCTCTGATGAAGTGTTTTGCAGGGAACATTATGCTGCTGCCAGCTAAGAGATAACAACATTGTTTCTATAATCACCGGACAGACTGCTAGAGACAGCAAGAGACCGCGGTGACATCATTAAGGAAAATATAGAGATTACAAACTTCTCAGAGATCTGGGGGCAGTTCTGCTGGAACAAGACTCCATATCGTCTTGTTACTTTGCCTTCTAGTTTTCATCACTTACAACCTATATTTTCCTTTTTGACCCACACTCTACCACTAATAGGGGGTCTCATAGGGGAAGCCTCCTGATTCCCCCCAGTGGGATCCATTCATCTGCTTGTACATCCCTATTTTATTTCTTGTCTAACAACATAGCATAAGAGATATTCATAACATAGGTTACTATGTATAAAAAAAATATTACCCATATGGAAGTTTCCCTGATATTAATAGTAAAATAAACACAGATCACAGAACAATCACAGATGTGATGTGAGTGGTTAGTACATCTAGTACAAACAGAAACATTGTATACATGAGCTGTGAAGGCAGACCTTTGCAGGGACTGTCAGCAAGACAGAGCTTTAAGCACTTGTTTATAAAATGAGCTAGTTTATTTTAATATTAAAAACAAGGAAACTTAAGTTAAACTTAATTGAAATTAGCAAAAATGTCACAGAGCATACATACGGTGTGTAAATGAGCCTTAATTAGAATATTGTCTCTGACAAACTCTAAACTCTCTCCCCTTATTTGTATATGTTAACAGATTCATCTAAAATATGCTTATGGGGGATTAGCAGAGTGAAGATAGCTATTTATTTAATATTTCAGTAAATAGCTGCACAGATTTGAACTAAATGAAACTAAGGTGTTAATAAACAGAATTGTACTACATTGTTGTCGCTAAAAATTGTGGTATTGCCTCAACCAAGATGCTTTATTGACCATAGAATAAGCTGACCACCGATCCAGGGCCTTGGTGTAAGAAAGGGAAATAAAATCTAGTAAGGGATATGGCAAATTGAGAGTAAGAAAGATCAACATTGTTAGATAATAAGTAGGCAGGCGGCCTAAGGTTTTCTTATGATGTAAGATGCTAAATTGGTCCTCCATTCCATGGCTCCCAGATTTGAGTGACAATCAGTAATATATAAATTAAATGTAATTATGTGTATGTACAGTGCCTTGCAAAAGTATTCCCCCCTTGACTTTTTACCTATTTTGTTACATTACAGCCTTAAGTTCTATGTTTTGTTAATCTGAATTTTATGTGATGGATCAGAGCACAATAGTCTAAGTTGGTGAAGTGAAATGAGAAAAATATATACATAAAACTATTTTTTAGAAATAGAAAACAGAAAATTGGCATGTGCGTATGTATTCACCACCTTGCTAATGAAGCCCAAAAAAAGCTCTGGTGCAACCGATTACCTTCAGAAGTCACATAATTAGTGAAATGATGTCCACCTGTGTGCCATCTAAGTGTCACATGATCTGTCATTACATATACACACCTTTTTTGAAAGGCCCCAGAGGCTGCAACACCTAAGCAAGAGGCACCACTAACCAAACACTGCCATGAAGACCAAGGAACTCTCCAAACAATTAAGGGGCAATGCTTTTGAGAAGTACAAGTCAGGGTTAGGTTATACAAATTATGCAAATCTTTGATGATCCCAAGGGGCACCATCAAATCTATGGAAATAACAACAGCAAACCTGCCAAGAGACGTCTGGAGGGCATTAATCAGAGAGGCAGTACAGAGACCTAAGGTAACCCAGGAGGAGCTGCAGAGTTCCAAAGCAGAGACTGGAGTATCTGTACATAGGACGACAATAAGCCATACGCAACATAGAGTTGGGCTTTATGTCAGAGTGGCTAGAAGAAAGCCATTACTTTCAGCAAAAAACAAAACGCCACGTTTTGAGTTCGCGAAAAGGCATGTGGGAGACTCCCAACTAAAATTTAACTTTTTGACCATCAAAGAAAACGCTATCAGTGAAACATGGTGGTGGCTGTGGGGATGTTTTTCAGCAGCTGGGACTGGGAAATTGGTCAGAGTGGAGGGAAAGATGGATGGTGCTAAATACAGGGATATTCTTGAGGAAAACCTGTACCACTCTGTGCGTGATTTGAGGCTAGGACGGAGATTCACCTTCCAGCAGGACAATGACCCCAAACACACTGCTAAAGCAGCACTTGAGTGGTTTAAGGGAAAACATGTAAATGTGTTGGAATGGCCTAGTCAAAGCCAGACCTCAATCCAATAGAAAATCTGTGGTCAGACTTAAAGATTGCTGTTCACAAGCGCAAACCATCCAACTTGAAGGAGCTAGACCAGTTTTGCAAGGAGGAATGGTCAAAAACCCCAGTGGTAAGATGTGGCAAGCTCCGAGAGACTTATCCAAAGTGACTTGGAGCTGTGATTGCCACAAAAGGTGGCTCTACAAAGTATTGACTTTAGGGGGGTGAATAGTTATAACATTTTCTGTTATTTTGTCCTATTTGTTGTTTGCGTCACAATAAAAAAAAAAAACATCTTCAAAATTGTGGGCATGTTTTGTAAATTAAATGATGCAAATTCTCAAACAATACATTTTAACTCCAGGTTGTGAGGCAACAAAACCCCTAAAAAATGCCAAGGCGGGTGAATACTTTTGCAAGGCACTGTACAACAATTTCTCTTTGATTATATACACCATTATCAAGCAAGGTAAAGTTACAATTGAAAGATGTCCAAATGAGGCAATCTTTTAAGTACTCATACCAATAGATATTCATTCTATGATAATACTAGCACTTCTACGTGAATCCATTAATCAAGTGAAATGTAATAGAGACCAGATGAGACAAAGACAACAAATATCCATGTTCACTCAATTCAAATAGCATTATATATATATCAAATTGATATCAATCTTCCAGATAAAAATATAGTGCATAGTCATACATACTACAATATAAATATATACTGTATATATGTAATGTATATACATACATTATCATTAAAGTCATGTTTCCAGCAATAGATCACTAAGGGATATTTGTAAAATTATACATGGACTAGCGACTTGCCCGTCAAAAAATGACGGTCAATAAAAGAAAGTGTTGAAATGCTGTTTGTGACAAAATGTGAGTGTACTGTGTGCCTCAAGTAACTAAATTCCTCAAAAAGCAATAATCTACATTACATAAAATAAGAAAAACTAAAATCACCAAAAATAAAAAATGGACATTACAGAACAAAACCAAAAAACCTGTCACAAAAAATAAAAAAGGAACATTACAGAAAATAACTAAATACATTACAACCCCCCCTCACTACAAAATGTTTAAAAAAATTACACACCTGAAAATGAAATACATATAATACATACATATAATACAAAACAACACAATTAGATCAAATACAATACAACACAATTCAATTAAATACAATACACCACTATCTAATATACATGCCAGTATCTAATATACATGCCACTATCTAATATACATGCCACTATATAATGTAATATACATACACCACTATCTAATATACAATATTATCTAATAATACATCCCCCTATCTATCTAATATATAATACATGCTATCTATATATATACTAGCGACTTGCCCGTCAAAAAATGACGGCAATGAGATGTATATGTTTGGAAAGTTGTTTAGTTATTTAAATATATTTTTGACCCTTGTAAGTATTGTGATATGAACATGTATTTTTGTAAAACGTTGATGTAATGTTTTTTTAAAATGAAATTTGTATCTGAAGAATAGTTCACTTTAATATACATAGAATCCAGAGAAAAGTAAAAAGTAAAAAGACTTTTTGAAACGTGCCGAATTTTAACATGAAGTTTAAAATATATGTAAGCAATAACCTTGAAAGTATATATTTTTAAAATTGAACTTTATTTTGTATGTAACTTTGGAATTTTTGCAAAACATTTGTCTAATTTTGAACATTATAAACAGGAACATAGTAAATACATTTTGTAACATAATTTTGAATTAAAAGTATTAACATTTGAATGTAAAAACAGTTTAACTTTAAATTAATCAGTATTAACATGCAATTTGTATCAGAATAATTGTTAAGTTTAATATACATTGAATGTAGAGGAAGGCATACAGTAAAAACTCTCCTTAAACCGTACGTAATTAAAGTAATTCATTACTGAGCACATAAACTGGCGATAAACATTAATGTAGGTAGTAATCTTAAAATAACAGAGAATATTTACATTGTGACTTAAAAGGTGCTTGAGCTCTTAACATGAACTTTGTAATATGTTGAATGAAATAACTTGAAAATATTGTTTTTAAACTTGTAACATTAGAAACATTAACATAGTGACTTAACATTTTAACATAATGTTTCATAGAAATGCAAGGCAAGTATTTTGTGAGGCGAATTATCCATAAACATGACTTCCATTAATTATGACTGAATTAAACAACCAATTGTTTTGTATTTTTGAATGTTTTTCCAAAATGTTTGCATGGCTTTAGTTTGTATCCTGCAAAGTTATAGTACTTCATAGTAGACAATGTTGTTAGTAAAAATACGTCCATCTTCTAATAAATCACCTTGACTTTCATTGTTTTCAATGTAAACTTTAATAGCCTGTGGATTTTTGCAGCGTGACAACGCAACGTACAATTGACCATGTGCAAAAACTGGTTCTTCCAAGTAAATACCCACAGATTTGAAAGTTTGACCTTGTGATTTATTAATGGTCATGGCAAATGCCATAATAATGGGAAATTGTCTTCTTTGAAGTATAAAAGGGAGACTACTTTCACTTGGTGCTAAATCTATTCTTGGTATGAAAACTCTCTCTCCTTTATGGGTCCCAGTTAAAATTTCAGCATCTATAAAATGGTCCTTTAATTGTTGAACAATTAATCTTGTGCCATTGCATAGGCCTTTTTTGGGGTTCATATTTCGCAGTAACATGATAATTGCACCTTTCTTTAGCTGCAAAATATGTGGTGGCATTCCAGAAGGACTTAGAGAGTTTATGAATTCAGTTGAAAAGTTTGCCTGACTTTCATTGTCATCAGCAAGTACAGAATCAGCACTGTGATAATTTCCTTGTGCTGCATTAATTTTTTTAAAGATTTCATTATTGAGTATTAATGCATCTTTATTTTTACACGTCAGTATAACTTGGTTGGCAAGCTCGGAATATTCTTCGTTATTTATGCTCCCTTCAAATATAGCCGATATAATATCTTGTTGACAAATCATATGAGGTGGGATCTCTACAGTGTCGTCAGGTAAATGTAGTATTTTTTCTGTTCTGCCTTCTCCAATTTTAATAAGCCAATCATTGAAATCAGTTTGGCCTTCTGATCTCATATTTTGTTGCAGTTGAAGATGGGTAAAATGTTTCCATACTGTACTTGACTTTATACATGCTTCAATAATGTCTGTTCGATTTCCATGTACAACGACAGGTAATGTTTGTCTAAAATCGCCACCCAACAACATTACCTTTCCACCAAATGGTAAAATATTATCCATGACTTCACGAAGCAAATGGTCAATACATTGGAGGGCATAGCATGACATCATTGTGGCCTCATCTATTATAATTAATTTACATTTCTTCAATTTCTTTGCTTGTAAGGATGTCATGCGAATATCTGACACAGAATTTTCTAAAATAGGCACTGGCAGTTTAAATCCACTATGAACAGTTCTTCCACCTTCTAATAAAAGTGCAGCAATTCCAGTAGTGGCAAACGCCATTGCTATTTTTCCTTGTGCTCATACTGAACTCATTAATAAATTGTACAAATATGTTTTCCCTGATCCGCCAGGTCCATCAAGATAGAAATAACGCTCTGTCACCATGTCATCATCTATAGCATTTTTAATGGCATGAAATGCTTGCAATTGTAGTGTATTTAAAGTTGCAAGTCTTTCTTCTGTTCTTTCTGCTTGTAGTTGAATGTCATAGTCTTCAAAGTTAATGTCATCTATAAGACCTGGATCAGGCAAATTAAAACTTGCACAACTTAATCCATGAGTTAAAAAGACTTCTTGAATTTCCATTAACGCTTTTAAGTGTGCAATGGGTTCATTGTATCGTCGCATAAAGTCTTCAGCCATATTACTTTTAAAAGTCTCCCACAAAGCTAATGCATTTGGAGCATTTGAGAAGATACAAATAAAAGCAAATTGTTCTCTCATCTGTCGTGGCATTTGACATTGTGCTGCTTCTTCTAAACATCTTTCCCACTCTGTATCATCAGCGAGTAAGTTTCTATGTCTTGCAGCTAAATGGAAGGATTCATAAACAATGTCATTAACAGTTCTTAATTGTTCAAAACTTTGTGCTCCTGGAACATTTAAAAGTAATATCCGTAAGCAAAAACGTTCAACATCTCTTGGACTGACTGTGTAAATTCGTGGAATAATTTTATTGCCTCTGGTTTTTCTTGCTCTCCATAATCCATTCACAAAAACATAGTGATATGGAATTTCAATATATAAGTATTGTGTTGCTTCAGCATCAGTGGAATTTAATGCAAACCATGCAGTTAGTGTAGTGTGACGATCTTCACTTTGGGCCAATGCATTCATTTCATTTCCAGCATGGAAATAGACTAAATGTCGTTGTGGCAAATGTACTGCTAACCTATATACTGCATGTGATCTATCATGCATTTCAAATTTTAAAAGCCGCCACATAGCTTCTGGCGCACTGACATAGCGAGCATCTACATGAGATGCAAGTTCATCATGTACTAACTCACTACTTTCAGGGTTGTCTGCACTTTTGACGACTACAGTAGCTGCATCGTAACCTTTGTAAATATATTTGTAGACATATTTAAGGGATTTGATGGAAGTGCAGGCTTCTACGTTGATGTGGGCGTTGTACTTCATGAGTAAATGTGGATTGTAGGGTACTGCATATCTATTGTCCACTTTTTTTCCACGAATAATGGCACTATCTCCTTCTCTTCTTTTATAAAGTGGATATCCATCACAATTTGCATATGTTTTGTCTCTATAATCTTTTGGAAAATCTTTTGAACATTGATTATTTTCCATACATGGTGATTGTGGATTAAGGTCTCCACAGGGTCCATGAATCATGCGATGAGTAACAATCTCATATAGTCTACCATATAGTTCTGGATCTGGTAGTTCAGCAACTATGACTGCATCCACTTTGTCCGAAGTATATAATTTATCTTTCTCTTGAAGTATTATGAGAAGATGTGCATGTGGAAGGCCTCTTTTTTAAATTCAATGGTATATACATAAGCAAGACATTTGCCAAATAACTGATTTATAGTGAAGTCACGTATTAATTCATTTAATTTGATCTTAAAAACTCTGGCTACTAAATCTGGTCGATCTGAAGCACTTTGTCCAAGAAGTAGATTTTGATTAATTTCTGGCCATTGTGGATTACATGTAAATGTCACAAATACATCTGGTTTTCCAAATTTAGTCACAATAGCCATAGCATCATTGTATCTTTCTCTCATATTTCGAGGAGATCCTTGAAAGGAAGATGGTAAAATGATGGCTTTGCCAGCTGTCATGTCTCTGCTTGTAGCCACGTCAGCAACATAGTCCATGAGTCCACAATATTGTTCTACACGTAGTTTATCTTGTTGATATTTTATAAAGTTTAAATTATTTGCCTCAACTTGCAAATATGAATCAATAATCCATTGTTGTGTTAGTTTCCCACCACATAAAATTGGATTAAATTCATCTCTAATGGCAATTTGAGCAACTTTAAATTCAAGCATAGAAACATTATTTCGGATTCTGGCTTTAGCATTTGGGTAACTGGGAAGGGTTAATTTTGGTTGCCAACCTGCTTCTCCATGTGGGAAAAAGATGGGATATGTCATTGGATCTAAATTTGGACTTAAGATATTAATATTAATAAATGGTTGCTCCTCATTTCTGGGATATACTCTAATGTCTCTTTGAAATGGTGGTTCTCCTTCATCATTCTGAAAGACCATTAAAACCTCATTTGATGTTGGCAAGTTATAACGACGTTTATCAGTATGTCTGTCTCTTTTAAGCACCATATTAACCTTTGGCATGGGTAATTGATGTCTTTGTGCATGAAGTAGTTGTTCATTTTCTACTTCTGCCAATTTTTTATAAGCTTTACTGTAGGGATTGTTGTCCATAATGTTATTTAGCTCTATAAAAACACTGGGTAAGCATTTTTTATTTTCTTCCATCTGCATACGTTGGTCAACAGCTTCCATTGTATCTAGGACATATAGTTGAGCGAATTTTCTTTGCTCTCCTTCCTCTGGATGTAAATGTGAAGTCCGATGATAAATTTGTCCTTGGACTTTAAAACAGTAAGGACCATGTCCTGGTACATTAGCAGCCAATGTTGCCCCCATAGATGCAAATGATATGGCACTATTGTAGGATCTTATGTTTGTCTTAAAATTTTTGTAATTTGGAAAAGTAGGTTCAGTCATAATATTTTGTAAATAGGTTGGAAATTGTTTCCTTTCTGGAAGTTTGAACTTTCCTTTTTGACAACAACTAATAAATTGCCCATCTCTGGGTCTCTCCTGTTTAAAATAATAAGCCTCACAAAATTGACATTGAGTAGTCATGTCCCCACAACTATGAACCTCTACTGCTAAAGACTTCAGTAAAGGACAATTTGCAAAGCATATCGAATGTTGACTTTCATATTCATCAGATGAAAAGTCATGAAATGTTTCAACAACAGGTTCTAAATGTTTAGTTTTTTTCGTGGATTTTCTTGGTATATGTTGTCCTTGTTTGGTTGAAATGTCCTGTAAGTTTTTAGTAAGAGTTTGTAAATGCTTTGTTTTTGTAGTTGCTTTTTTTGGTCTGTCTTGACTGGTATCTTGTAAAATGTCATCTGATGTTTTAGGAACAGTTTGTAAATGCTTTATTATCTTTTTATTTTTTTTGGTTGTATCTTTCATTTTTGCAGCTGATATTCTTTTATTTGCAAGTCTTTTGCGTTCTTTTTCTCGTTGAATTTCTTTCTCCTCCGGTGTCTGCTGGGCGGCCCATCTCTCTTGTCTTTCTCTAGTTTGACGTCTTTTCTTCTCTTCTTTGGTCTCGATATCAGCCATATTAATCTGTAAAGGAAAAAAAATAAATGTAATTGTGTATATTTTAATTTGTAATTCCTGTTAAAGATTCTTGTGCACAATTGGTGAAATAAAAGGCAAATCATTAATGTATCATTTATATTTAGTTAAATTTATAATTCCTGTCCTCACTGGCTAAGAATTTGGCCAATGGAATACTGCTGTAAATAAGCATGTAATTTTTTTAAAATAATGGTTTTATTTATTAAAAACGTTGTTTGTGGATAGATATTTACCAGTGCAAAACTTCTTTGCTAAAAAAAAAGTGATGTGGTTATTGAGCTATGTATTGCATAGTAGCAATTTAAATAAAATAAGGGAGATAGTAAATTAATTTTTTTATTTTTCTGTTGACACGGATGCAACTGAAAGCAGTTTCTTTAGTTTTATACTTTAGTACTTATTATACTTTACCTTGGTTGAAGTGTGATTTAAATCCGAATGTTTGTTGGTCCTCGGTTCAAAATCGTTGTCCAATGGTGTGGTCCTCTGTTGGAAGTCCTCGTCCGATGGTGTGGTCCTGTGGCGATAGCCCTCGTCCGATGTTGTGGTCCTGTGGCGATAGCCCTCGTCCGATGTTGTGGTCCTTTGGTGAAAGTCCTCGTCTGCTGGTCTGGTCCTGTGTTGAAATTCCTCGTCTGCTGGTCTGGTCCGAGTCCTCGTCCGATGGTCCGTTCCTGTGGAGAAAGTCCTCGTCCGATTGTCTTCACGCAGTATCTGTTGTAATAAAAAATAGAAAATGTTGTTTGAGTGAAATGTCTTTTAAATAATTTAAAAATTTATGAATTTGGCTGTATTGTATGAGTTATGGTTATCTTTTTCTATATTTTTTTTTATTTACTTTCTGTACAATCTCACGACTTTTGTTATTCTTATTTAAGGTTCTTAGTAAGGCTTGTGGGTTGTGATATATTAAATAAGAATATAAATGTATTTTGCTATGTGTTTATGTTATTTTTTGTACAATCCTGTTTTGTGCACACCACTTGTGGTATACTTATTTAACCTTTATTGGGATGCTTATATTTAGTGAAACATGAAATAATATAATTAATGTAGTTTGCTATGTGTTTGTGTTAGTTTTTGACAATCCTGTTTGGTGCGCACCACTTGTGCAAAACTTATTTATTCTTGATTGTACTGGTTATAGGTTGTTAAACATTAAAGAAGAATGTTAATGTAGTTTCCTATGAGTTTGTGTGATTTTTTGTACAATGCTATTAGGTGCGCAACACTTTTGTTATTCTTATTTTTGCTTCTTTGAAAGGCTTATAGGTTGTTAAACATTGAATAAGAAATTCTGTTTTGTGTGTAGCAATTTGTGTCTCATTCAATTGCGATTTGGGTAATTGAATCGTGCCCTAAATAAGCACATAGCATATTTTTTTAAAGAAGTTTTTAGTCATTTAAAAACTTTATTTTGGATAGATTTTTAGTAACTAAAAACTTATTTTAAAAAAATTGTTATGTTGTTATTTAGAGCCCTATTCAATTGGGCAAATTGCAATTGAATGAGGGCCTTTGTGTGTACCATATGTTGCATAGTTTGCCCCTCATTCAATTGCATTTTTTACAATGTAATAGTACTCTAAGGCCGTCATTGAATTGCAATGTTGAAAATTGAATAGGGTTGTAAATAAGCACATCACATATATTTGTTAAAATAGAATAAGGGCCTAAAAGTGTTTATTTATAGCCATATTTAATTGTCCAAAATAGCAATTGAATGAGGGCCTTTGGTTACTGCATTTGTTATATTGTGAGCTCCTCATTCAATTGTGTTTTGGCCAATGGAATAGAGCTCAATATCAGCACAGAGCATATTTTTTTACGGAATTTTGTATTTAGTGAACTTGTATCCAAAAGCAACGTGTTCACAAAATAAAAAGTTCCTTTAAAAAATATGCTCTGTGCTTATATAGAGCCCTATTGAAATGGGCAAATCACATTTGAGTGAGGCCCTTGGCCATTAAAGATATATAGGTCCTCATTGAATTGCAATTTTGCCAATTGAAGAGGGCTCTATATAATCAAATAACATATTTATTGAGCAAAGTTTTTAGTTATTGAAAACCTTGATTGTGGTTAGAAGTTCAGTAACTAAAAAGTTCTGTATAAAAAATATGTTATGTGCTTATATAGAGCCCTATTCAATTGAGGAAGTCGCAATTGAATAAGGCTCATGGTTCTTTCTTGTTTATACTTAATACTTTACCTTGATTGAAGTTAGGAATGACAGACGGTCCCCTCCTGCCAATCTTAATCCGCCGGTCTTCTTGTAGTGTCTGTTTGAAAAAGAAAGTGAAATAGTTATTTGTATATTTATAATTTTTCATCTAGCAAAGCATGGCCTTTTGAGCATGTAATGTCTTGTTGTATCTTACCTCTTCTTCTTTGTTGGTGTTCTTTAAAAGGGATTGTGCTTCACAGTGCACAGTGCAAATTGTTGAGAGACGCTGTTGATGCAGAGTCTGTTTGAATATTGAAAGAAATAAAAAGATTCAGCTTTATATGATCTATTGAATTGCAGTAAATGAATGTCATTTAAATATACTTCTGTAATTTTTTTCAATTGACCTTATTTTTTGTTGGGGGCTACACACATATGTCACATACATGAAGCACATTCCATAGTTTAATGTAATTATTTTGTGTACGTGTGACATATAAGTATACATGACTCATATTTAAATGGTTAAATTAACCTTATATTTTTTTTTCCAACACACATAAATGTGTGTGTGTGAGATGTAACTATAGATGATACACATATATGTGCGTGTGACATATCAGTATACATGACATATAATGTCATTTAAATGTAGTTGTTTACTGATTTTGTTTTAAGCTAATTTTGTTGCAGTGGCAATACACATATATGTCCGTGTCACATGTCACTATGAAGGGGCAATACACAGAAATGTGCGTGTCACATGTCACTATACATTATACACATATATGTCCGTGTCACATGTCACTATGAAGGGGCAGTACACATAAATGTGTGTGTCACATGTCAATATACATGATACACATATATGTCCGTGTCACATGTCACTATGCAGGGGCAATACACATAAATGTGCGTGTGACATGTCACTATACATTATACACATATATGTCCGTGTCACATGTCACTATGAAGGGGCAATACACAGAAATGTGCGTGTCACATGTCACTATACATTATACACATATATGTCCGTGTCACATGTCACTATGCAGGGGCAATACACATAAATGTGCGTGTCACATGGCACTATACATTATAGACATATATGTGCGTGTCAGATGTCACTATACATTATAGACATATATGTGCGTGTCACATGTCACTATACATAAACCTCTGTTTAATATTGAATTATGTTTTTTTGTTGTTTTGTTAAATGAACCGTATTTTTTTTTTGAGCCTATACACATAAATGTGCCATATATGTCACTACATAAATCCTATTTTATTTTTTTATTTGTTTGACCTGTCCTGATAATAAAATGTAATATATTATAGCTTACCTCTCAGTTGTAATTTGCACAATGCAAAGTAGTAAATTAGTAAAGAATTGTCTTCTCAAGTAAAAGCAGCAGTTATCTCAGAAGTCACTCCGTTGATCACCTGAGGAGAAATGTATTTTTTTGTTTGAAATAGGCAGTATTTATAAACTTGTAGAAAGTTCTGGAAAGTGAGACCGTTAGAACGCAATACGCATGCGCTATTTGCGTTCCAGCTTACAATTTGCGTTCCATCCGCCATTTTCTGCTTATTACTGTTTAAAATGGTGTTTAATATGATTGTGATAGGTTCCGCATAGTATGTGTTTCATTATTGCGAGTAAGTGTAGTGTAGTTACGTCTGAAGCCTCGTTTTCGTTTTGTTCGTCGGCCATTTTTTCTGTCGCTTAGCGATGGTATTAGTGTCTAAAGTGTTTTATTTTGATTTAAATGTAGGTGTAACTTGTTTTTTTGAGGTGCTGGCTGGTTCCTCTTGCTGTAGGTAAGTATTTTTATGTGTTTGTTGTGTGTCTTTCTTAAGTTTTAAATGTTTGTATGTTGGCGTGTTGCGTCCGATGTTTGCGAAGTCGTAATGTGTGGTAACGTGTCTCGTATGGTGTTTGCGTGTGTAGCCTCGTTTTCGTTTTATTCGTCGGCCATTTTTTGTGTCGCTTAACAAACTATTTAGTGTCTAAACTCTTTTATTTTGAGTGCAATTAAGTTGTAAGTTGCATTTTTGAGGTCCTGGGTGCTTCCTGTTTGTGTAGGTAAGGTTTTTATGTTTGTGCTGTGTGTATGTATTGTGTTTTTAATTTTGTAATGTTCGCGAGTTGCGTCCGAGTGTTGCGAGGCCGTAATGTGTGTGAACGTGTGTCGTATGTTGTTTGCGAGTGTCGTAATGTGTGTGAACGTGTGTCGTATGTTGTTTGCGAGTGTCGTAATGTGTTTGAAATTTTGCAAGGGTCGCAGTTGCTGCAACTGAAGACCTCGCTTTGCGAGGTCCTCAGGTGCTGGCATGGAGCTCCTGCGGCGCTCCCAGCCAGCAACTGAGAACCTGGCACAGTGCCCTCGCTTCGCGAGGGCCGCGGGCTCGCTATGCGAGCCCGCCGCGTTAGCAACAACTCGTAAGCTCACAACTATATATGTGATATATAGCTACCCTAATTGTAAGCTACAATAAAATAATTAAGACCACTTACCTGAGATGTTTCTTCAGATCAGCAACCTACGGTAAAAAGGATTAAAAAAATTAATACAACACATTTACATGAAATACCTAAACATTCTAAACATTCTAAATATTCTAAATATTATTCTCACCTTTCCAGCATGTCCCTTTCCAGCATGTCACGTCCCAGCATGTCACGTCCTCCATGTTCCGTCGTCCATCTTTGCGTCTTGTCCGGCGATACTCCTGTAAAAAAAAACATTACATTAGTAATCATAAACCAAATTTAAATAAACACAATGTACATTATACTTACCTTTCCGCAATGTCTTCGGCCTCCTCGCATGAAGAAAAAAAAAACAAAAGCGACACACATCCGCCCTGACGGATGTCTCCGACGCTAATGACCTTCCTATGGAGTGTTCCAGAATAAAATTGGCAATGGCGGCTTCTGATTGGCTGAAAATGCTGTCTATTAAATTCAGCCAATGAGAAGACCCCATTTGTGAACCAATGAAAAAAGTATACACCCCAAAATACAACGGTGATTGGATAACACACCTGTCAATCTTTATTTGAACCAATCCTAAGGCTTTATTGCCATCAGCCAATCACAATGGAATATACCACCACGTACTGATTGGTGAAGACATCTGCGCCTTCCCATTGGCTGTAATATTGATTGATATTAAGAATAGCCAATGAGAATGCGCAAATCCTTCGCCAATCAGTACGTGAGGGTGTATTCCATTGTGATTGGCTATTGTCAGTACAAGCAATCAGAATGCGTAAAGGCTCCAACCAATCACCCTGTGGGGGTGTATTCCATTGTGATTGGCTGAAGGCATCTGCGCCTTGTGATTGGTTTAAATAAAGATTGACAGGTGCATTATCCAATCAGAGTGGTATTTTAAGGTGTATCCGTTTGTGATTGGTTCACACATTGGCGCCTCCTGAGTGGGTGAATTTGATAGACAGCGTTTTTAACCAATCAGAAGGCGCCATTGCTTATTTTCTTCCGGAAAAGTTTCCTGGAGCCTCATAAGTGTTGGGGATGTCCGGGAGTGCGGATGTAAGTATATATATATATTTTTTTTTTTACAGGGTGTGGCAGAAGAAAATCCGGAGGAGGCCGGAGACATGGCGGGGAGGTAAGTAGAATGTAGATTATGTTTATTTTATTTTGATGTATGTGTATTAATGTTGTGTTTTTTTTAACAGGTGCCGCGCCGGTGAAGGATTTAAAAAATAAGGACGGGACATGCCGGAAAGGTGAGTAGAATATTTAGAATGTATAGAATGTATAGAATGTTTATTTTAGAAGTGTAAAGATAACATTTATTGTATGTTAGCTAGGGGTATGCGTTTTATATAGATAGCATAGGATGTATTGTAGATAGATTGTGGTATTTATTTAGATAGATTGGGGATGTATTATTAGATAGATAGCATGTATATTAGATTATGCTATTTATTTAGATCGATTGGGGATGTATTATTATATAGATAGGATGTATATTAGATTATGTTATTTATTTAGATAGATTGGGGATGTATTATTATATAGATAGCATGTATATTAGATTATGCTATTTATTTAGATAGATTGTGTGATGTATATTAGATAGGGGTGTATTGTATTGTAATTGTATGTATTTGTATTGTATGTATTTGTATTATATGTATTTCCTTTTCAGGTGTGTATTTTTTTTTCTGTAGTGGGGGGGGGTTGTAATGTTTTTTTATTTTCTATAATGTTCCTTTTTTTATTTTTTGTGACTTAGGTTTTTTTTATTTTGTGTAATGTAGATTTTTTTTGTGTGACTTTGGGCTTTTTTATTTTCTGTAATTAGAGTGCTGGGGGTTAATAGGGGGTAGGTGGTGTAGATGTTAATAGGTTAGTTTAGAGGGTGTTTAGTTGATCTTTAATGTTTTATTGGGGGTGGTATAGTGCAGTATAGTGTTTATACTTAGTGTCATGATGGTCCTTGAGGACCATCATGGCATTTATGTGGTTAATGTAGTGTTGTAACAGGCCCATAATGGTGTTAATATACCCTTATGGGACTTATGGGGTTATATAGAGGCTTATGGGGGTCTGTATTGACCCCCATGAGTGACAGGGTTAATGAAGGGCTTATGGGGGTCTGTATTGAACTCCATGAGTAACAGGCTTAATGAAGGGTTTATGGGGGTCTCTAATGACCCCCATGAGTGACAGGGTTAATGATGGGTTTATGGGGGTCTGTATTGACCCCCATGAGTAACAGGGTTAATGAAGGGCTTATGGGGGTCTATATTGACCCCCATGAGTGACAGGGTTAATGAGGGTTTTATGGGGGTCTGTATTGACCCCCATGATTGACAGGGTGACAGTGTCTATTTTTTTTCCTTTTAAACCGGGTCCTTTAAGGACCTTTACGGTCCTTTAAGGACCTGTAACGCTGGAATTTTGAATTTTGATTGCAGCAGGGGTCCCCGATCGCGTGCAATCGGGACCCCCACTGCGATGGTTAATGTGGGGTTAATGCAGGGCTCGGAGCTTATCTCGGATCCCCTGCGGTTAATCCGGGTTTCCGAGCTTATCTCGGATCCCTTCTTGGGTGAGTTGTAGGTGGCTGGGCTTTTTATGTCGTTTTTGTTAGTATTTGGTGTGTTTTTTAGGTGCGCGCGGTTCCGCCATTTTTCGTGCGTCTGGGTGTTTGTTACGTTAAGGTTGGTTTTGAGGTTAATACAGGTTTCCGAGGTGAGCCTTTGGCGCTCCATGCCAGCAACTGAGGCCCTCGGCCGTGGTGTGTGTGTGTGTAACCGGGTGTGAGGCGCCTTTGAGATTTTTTTTTTTTAAAAGTCGTGTGTGTGTGTTAACAAAGCCGACGTTGGAGCCTCCACCTCCCCAAATGCGGCCCCTCGCTTTGCGAGGATCCGCATTTGCGGGGACGTTGGGATGCTCCACCACCACCGCAAATGTGGCCCCTCGCTTCGCGAGGGCCCGCATTTGCGGGGAACTGCGGCCCTCGCTTCGCGAGGGACGCAGTTCTTGCGGGCTCGCTGCACGAGCCCGCAAGAGTTAGCAACAACTCGCATGCTCACAACTATATATGTGATTGATCACCATTTTCCGATACATAAATCAAAATAAAATATGAGGCTCACACTGATATTAATTGAATGATTCACACCATATCAAATATGTCCTAAATATTAATCTATTATATAAAATAATTCAAGTATAAGCCTATCATATCAGGTCAAGATATAGCTATCGTTAGCACTTTGTCATTCAGAACATACATAATGATTACTGTTGTCTAATCTTTATTATACATTAGTGGGAAGGTGAAATTGTATACATAAAGAGATATAAAGGTGAGCTTATTTATTTAGTTCTAATCCCCCCCCAGCCCCCCCAACGAAGGAGATCACATAGTTCCTAAAGAGTCTCCCAAGTCATCTTACATCACATTTGTTCATCAAAGGATGCTAGTTCTTATCCAGTGTATGTTTTTTTTTTAATAAAAATTGTTTCTATATAGAAGATTAATGTTAATCCTTTAGCTTCCATAATAACTACTAGGAAACGTACATGCTTGAAAATGCTATAATATTGCCATTATAATCTACTTATTGTGCAGCCTAGAGCAGAAATCTCAAGGATATACTTAAACTGTACTTACTCCACATTAAACTGTACATTTTATATGAATAATTTCATACACTGAAATTAATATTTTTGTTAAGTTAATACAGCGTAATGGCATATAATAATGGGAAAGCTCTTCTTGGCCTAATACCCAAGGTAACCTGCTGTAACATATAACATTTGATTATTGGTTTCAAATCATGTTTCATCAAAAAAGTTTTGCCGGAGTAGTTAAGGTTTTACCCTTTTGTTCTGTACATAATTATCAGTACTAAGATCTGAAAATTATTTAATGAATTATTTATATTGTAAATGATTAAGAGCACACGGCACTTTAGGATCATTAATTATCTGAGTAAATAACCTGTAATACATCAAAGAGTTATTATTTGTACTTACATTTTCACATGCATACATTACTGTATGAGGCACTTTATCATAATTACTGGTTTTGGTTTTATTTGCATTATTTATTATGATTAGTTTACACAAGGAATTATACATTAATGAATTATTCATGTATATATATATATACACAATTATTTAGGATGTAATGTGATGATCTATGGTACTGTAATAACGAGTTTTAAATGGGTGATTATACATTTCTAAGCATAATATGTATCCATTTAAGGTTTTAAGATATTAAGCTTGCATATACATTATGTAAATATTGATTATCTTTGAACTTATTTGACGTTAAACTTCATCTGAATATTTGCAAAACAATTCTAATATTTGGGAAATATGGGATATTCATTATTGTGATGTATTCTCTAGATGGGACAATACCTGTTTTTTTATTACATTTTTTAAAATCATTTTTATACGTTGTTTTCCGAAATTATTTTAATGTATATCAATAAAGTTTGTATTTAAATATAATATTTGACTGTGTTCCTGATCCAGTAGTACCCTAGAGATATATATAAACCAATTGAAAAGGCATTGGTTGATTTTGCAAGGAGTTATTTTTCTTTGAAGATGGATTCTGTTATTAATGTCGATATTAACCTTTAAATACCTAACTTGATCACAATGCGTTCCTATATATTTTATTAGTTAAGTTGCCTTAGATTGTTGGGATAATTTTACTCTATATTAGGAAATTGTTTATGCAATTAGGATAGCTTCTTTAATTTCCCCCACATTTAAACTACTTTAATATGGCAGAATTTGACTTGGACCAGGAATTTCTAAAAAGACATGATAAGACGATCGAGAAAGCTGAGAGAGCTGTTTGTGATTGGGGAGAAGGATTTCAGAATTTAGAAGTATTAATGAGACAGCATTTGGGTTCCTATTTGAATAAAACTGCCTATGACAGATATCCGGCTAAACACATAATACCAAGGGGACTTAGGGTCAAAATCTTTCCCTCATTTATCTTCCATTTGGATGTATAGAGAGGGAGATGGGAACAAGCACTGACTACATGTTCGGAGACAATTGTCACCATCTTGTCAGATTATGAGACTGAATTACGGAGTTTGATGTAGAGATATCTCATCTCTATAAACAACTAAAATGATTTGAATCCATTGACAAATTCAGACATATAAGAAAATGTAAATGGATTTAGACAAAAAAGAATTTGACATCATTCATGGCAACTCAGATAAATTTAACTGTGATATTAGTGACTTTGAATCTTGTTTTTGATTGAAACCATAAACAAAATAGGAGTATCTACAACAAAAAAAATATTTGACTCAACCTTAACGGGTGAAAATTATAGTAGGTTGGATAATAATCATGATCATTCCAACATGGCACCAGATTTTTTAGGTCCAGGAAGGGTCAGTCAGGGGAGGGGGGGGGTCCTACAAATGCAGGAGAGCAGAATGGAACTAAATCCCATCCGAGACCTCAGAGAAGGACAGTTCTGGGGCTACTGAACAGGCCCCAGATCACAGAGAAGAATGAGATGGTCAAAGGGGATAAAGTTTTAAACACTGGTCACTCCCATTTTATTAATCTGTCTGACAGACTACTAATGATAGATCAGAGTAATGTTTTAGAGAAAAGACAGTCTTTTTGATTTGTTTTGATTCGGTTAAGGATGTGCATCTTTTCGTGAGAAAATTACTTTGGCTCAAACTTTTTATCAAAATTATTAATGAAAATCTTACAGTTTCAGATCAAAACACCTTAAAGGTTCTGATGGAATTGTTGAAGGAAAATGAACCCAGTGATGAGAACCAATTGGATTGGCATAACAAATTAAAGATTACATCTAAATTCTGCCCCCCTATAACTTCCTGATCTGTAGAGGAGATATTTGTGAATCTGGTCATTAAAGATCTTTAGAATTTAATGGACTCCAATATGTACATTATTCGTAGAACGGAACAAAGGGATCTGCATGAGATGGACCAATGGACTGATGTTCTAATTAAGCCCTCAGATAAGAGTGGTAATGTTGTGATTTGTCCTTAACAAATTTATGTGGATGAAGCCTCCAATCAATTCAATTATAAAGATTGCTATTGCAAATAAGATGGAGATCCAACTGCCATATTTCTGAAAAAATAAATGCTGATTATTGATGAAACCAAATCTAAAACTTTTTGAAAGTAGTGAATCCACTGATTCCCATTTTTACCTACTTCCAAAAGTTCACAAGGATCAAACAAAAATGCCTGGCAGACCAATCATATCCGAGAATGGAGGATTGGGAGAAAAGGCCAACCAGTACTTGGATTTTCATCTAAGACAATTTGTGTTGGATTTGCAGTCCTTCACAAGAGACACTATGGATGTTTTAAGCAAGTTGGATGGGGTTATTGTTAGTTCCACAATGTTGTTAGTGACTTGTGACGTAGAGTCTTTATATAGATCTATAAGAAAAAAAGGATGCAAAGCTGTGGAATATGTCCTGAAAAGAGTCAAATGATAACTCTGATAAGTACATATTTACTGTGAAGCTATTATAGTTTATCCTACACCACAATTACTTTGTTTTTGATGGTAAAGATTACCTCCAAGGAACAACAATGGACTCTTCCTGTGCACAAGCCTATGCTAACATCTGTCTAGGTTGGTGGGAGGAGGAAATGGTATTTGGAAAAGAATTAGCTGAATATACTGAAAATATTATAATGTGGCTTTGTTATATTAATGATCTGCTGATCTTATGGGATTAACGAAAGAGAGATTCATTGAGCTCATCAACATTTTGAATCAAAATGATCTCAATTTGAACCTTACGTATCATATATACCCTACAGAAGTGGACTTCTTGGATCTGACCATCAGAAAAGATGAGAAAAACAATATCTGCACATATCTATACAGGAAGCTGATGGCCACAAACAGCACTCTCCATTTTTTCAGCTTACATCATCCAGTTACCAAGAGAGTCATCTCCACAGAAGAGTTCCTAAGAATCTGTAGAAATTGTTCATAACCGGAAACGTTCAAAAAATGGTGAGAAGAACTTAAAATCCAGTTGAAAGAGAGAGTATATAGTGGGATATCAATTATGAAGGCCTATCACATAGCCCTACATGATAAAACTTGTTGATTCTTAAATCAACAGATAAAACCAACATTATTGTGAGATTTGTTGGGCTGACAATCAACAGTTGCAACAGATTGACCAGATTCTAAACAAATATGCTCACATTTTCAGATCTGATACACAGTTGAATATATATATTGGTAACCGTATCAACATGAGTTGGAGAAGATCGGGTACCATAAAAGATAAGATTGTGGGAAGTAATTTCTCTAAAATGAGAAAACCTAAAGGATTACCAGATGGAACCCATATGCATGGACATTGCACATTTTGAATATATATGACCTAGTTTACAGAGATAACGAATAGGATGAGCAAGTTGAAGAATATTCATGGTTTCTTTAATCGTAGTAAAAGTGATATCATCCATTGTCTACAATGCCCATGTAATCTGCAATATATTGGAATGACAACATAAGAAATTAGGAGATGACTGGGAGAACATATTAGTAGCATTAAAAACAGTGAGAAGAAAAAAAAAAGGTTAAAACCTTAACCAATGTACCAAAACATTTTTTGATGAAACATGATTCGAAACCCATGGTCAAATGTGTTAGAGCAGGTTACCTTGGGTATTAGGTGAGGAAATGTTGAGGAAGAACTTTTAAAGGCTGAAAGCAAGTCGATCACATTATTAAACACCACTATGGACTTTTTTAGAATGTAATTTTATGTAATTTTAGTGTATTTTTAGGAAATTCATTATATAACAGTTACAGTTCAATGTGGAGTAAGTACAGTTTAAGTATATCCTTAAGATTTCTGCTCTAGGCTGCACAATAAATAGATTATAAGGGGACTATTATAGCATTTTCAAGTATGTAAGTTTCCTGGTAGTTACTATGGAGGCTAAAGGATTAACATTATTCTTCGATATAGAAACAATTTTTATAAAAAATATACATGGAATAAGAAGTAGTATACTGTGATGAACAAATGTGATGTAAAATGACTTGGGACACTCTTTAGAAATTATGTGATCCCTCTCTGGGAGGGAATTATAAGTAAATTAATAATCTTACCTTTATATCTCTTTATGTATAAAATGTCACCTTCCCACTAATGTATAATAAAGATTAAACAATAGTAATCATTAAGTATGTTGCAAATGACTAAGTGCTAACGATAACTCTATCTTGACTTGATTTTACTCAGGGGCGGATCTACCAGTGGTTCCGTGTGGTGCCGTGCACCAGGGCCCTCGCCTGGGGGGACCAGAGCTTAGAAATGACTTTTTTTTTTAAAACCATTTTTTTACAACCCACCCCTTTTTTCTATGCTCTAGCTCAGCCATTGATTATACTCTAATTATTTCATATAATAGATTAATATTCAGGAAATATGTTATATTTTGGGAATCATTCAATTAATATCCGAGTCTTATATAATTTTACTTTGATTTATGTATTGGAAAATAGTGATCAATCCATGTATAATTTTACAAATATCCCTTAGTGATCTGTTATGGGAAACATGACTTCAATGATAATATATATATATATATATATATATATATTGTAGTATGACTATGCACTATATTTTTATCTGGAAGATTGATCTCAAGTTGATATATATATTATGCTATTTGAATTGAGTGCACATGGATATTTGTTGTCTTTTCACTTGATGAATTTTCACTGGATTCATGTAGTATTAGTATTATCATAGAATACATATTTATTTGTATGAGTACTTACAAGATTGCCTTATTCAGACATCTTTAAATTTTCACTTTATCTTGATTGATAATGGTGTATATAATCAAGAGAAATATTTGTATGTTGCAGATAGGGTTAATTTTGTTTAAGTACAGATTAAGAGACGTATCGTTAGAGTTATTTTATTTGATTGAGGTATATGTTGATTGAAGCTCATCGTTGTCATTTTCTGTTTTCAATCCTTCTTATTTGGAGAGCTCATAAAAGTAGAAAGAAGATTCCCAACCACCCATCCCTAAAGTGTTGTTGTTTAAAGTTATGTATATGTTGCTAAAAAAAAATAAAAACAATTCAAATAAAGAAATTAAAATAATAATAATAATAATAATAATAATAAAATAAAAAAATACATTTAAAAATAAGGATGAGTAATGGAAAATTGAAGGTATTATCTTGTATATTGTCTTAAAGCATTTGTTGGTTATTATTAAATGTATATTATATGATGTCAAACTATGTTTATGTGGTTGTCACAGCGGCGGGTGGTGAGGGGAGTCGCTGGGACAGTGGTAAAATGGGTGAGATGCTACCCTACAGTGGTACGGATGTTCCAACACGGTAGGCCCTGGACGAGGGTTCAGGGCGTAGGGCGTACTGTCTCTGGCCAGGCTCCTCCCCTCACGTGGTTATGTTAATTATTGTTATGGTTATTACATCAGCTTGTGTTTACCAATAAACGCTGTGGCCAGTTATCCTCCCAAGAAGTTGTCTGTGTCTAATCATTATATTTTAATAGGTGATTGTGTAAAAACCCTTATGTGCACATACCAACTGGGCCTTGCTAAGGTCATGTGGTGAACATGATGCTGTTATTGTCCAGCATGTTGAGGTTTGATGCAAACTAATTTTTGCTGCAATCTGATAATAGAGAATATATATTACTAGCGAATTGCCTATCAAAAAATGACTGCAATAAGATTGTAAGGCAGGTAACGGTGTTTGGTTGCGACATGAATTTTGTAATTAATAAAATAATAAATGAATATACTTTACCTATTTTGAAGTAATATCTGCAGGAAGCATTGTGCTGAAGAGCTGACAATCTGTTTTCATGTTGCTGCAGCATACAATGTAGGATTGCACTGTTGTGGAGCTGCTGTGTAAGTGTCAGCAATGTGTGCAGTGTGTACTGTAAATAGGCTGCGTGCGCGAGCCAAATCCGTTAGGGTAGTGTACTTCCGCATTGTGTAAGTTAGTGTTGTAAAATGGTGCCTAATGTGTGTGGTACGCAGCTGTGGTTGATTTGGCGTCCTTGTTCTTGGACCTCGTACGGCTTTTTCGGAAAATCCGTATGTGTTTCGTGGTGTTTTGCTTGCTTAGGGTCCTGTAGCCTCGTTTTTTTTTTTTTTCAGTGGCCATTTTTTATCTCGCTTAGGGGATTTTCGGGTGTCTAAACTCCCTGTGTGGGTAAGCTTTTTATGTGTTTTTTTGTGTGTATTTATTGTGTTTTTAATGTTTTCATGTGCTCTTGTTTCGGGTGCTAAAGTCGTATTTTTGCAAGCTCGTAATGTTTTTTTTTTTCGAAGTCCCACGGCTCGAATTTGTAGATGCTAAGTCCATAAATTTTGCTGTGTAAGTCCCATCATAGGAATGAGCGCCTACGGCCCTCATCAGCCAGCAACGGCGGACCTCGCTTCGCTACGCTAGCCCGCATCTTTACTGTTCTTTGAGATACAATTATTATTTTGAATATTACAGGCTGATGTAGCATTAAAAGAGATATGTAGTTTTGAAAGTTGCATACACAACTGTTATGTCGCCATGGTGAATTTAGTATTTGTTGGTTAATTGTTTAATAAGGGACACATACTTCTACATTAGTGAGACATCATTTCTATCCACTAGACGCTATTAAGGGCTTTACATTTGCGTTTCTATTTTTACATTTCCATCTTGATCATTGCAACTTGATACTTTAATAATATAGCTCTGATGCATGAGTCAATTCAGCATTCAGCAATTAGTAGGTTAACAACGGATATGCTATCATATAACGATCTTTCAAAAATAGATGCATCGTTTTGTTTAATACAGAATTTTAGCATGTTACCTATTAGAGAAGGCTGATGTGTTATCTTAATAAGATCTTTCAAAAACATAGTTACATAGTTACATAGTAATTGAGGTTAAAATATGACATTTAGTCCATCAAGTCCAACTTAGATCTCCTCTGATCTGCATTATGCGGATTAATTGTTAATTGTTAATTGATCCAGAGGAAAGCAAACAGAGAAAAAAACTCAAGTGAAACTTTGTCAAAAATATAAAATTCTTTCCTGACCCCAGATACTGGTGATAGAACTCCTCCCTGAATCAATAGTCCCTCTCTAATTATCCAGGATAACCCCAATTGCCTTTTTATTTAAAAATATATACAATTCCTTTTTAAAGTTATCTATTGAATCCCCTTTTACCACCTCCTTTGGTAGATAATTCCACAGATTAACCACCCTTACTGTGAAGAACCTTTCTTTCTTTAAGGTGAAATAATTTTACTTCTTATATCAAAGGATGTCCTCTTGTCAGTTTAAAACCCCTTGGCACAAAAAGCTCACTTGACAAAGCCTTATATTGACCCTGGATATATTTATATAAGGTAATCATATCCCCTCTGAGACGCCTTTTTTCTAGAGAAAATACGTTTAATTTGGTTAGTCTTTCTTTTTAACTTAGCCCCTCCTTTCCTGTTATTCGTTTTGTTGCCCTCCTCTGTACCATATCCAGCTGTAAAATGTCCTTTTTATGAAGTGGTGCCCAAAATTGTACTTCATATTTCAAATGAGGGTGTACTAGGGATTTGTATAGTGGTAGAATTATATTTGTCTCCTATGCTTCTATGCCCTTCTTAATACATGCTAATATTTTACTTGCCTTTGCAGCTGCTGCTTGACATTGAGCACGGATACCTAGGTGGTTGTCCACAGGTACTCCCAAATCCCTTTCAATATCTGATACACCTAGATTTGCTCCAAAAAGATTATAAATTGCATGGCTATTTTTCCTTCCCAGGTGCATAACTTTACATTTATTTGTAATAAATCTCATCTGCCATTTAGTCGCTCATCGGCAAAAATGGAGACAATACTTTCCATTTCTACTTCTAAGTCATTAATAAATATGTTAAAATAGAGAGGACCTAATATTGAACTGAGGAACCCCACTTACCACATTAGTCCAATCTGAGTATGTTCCATTTACAACAACACTTTGATTCCTGTCTTTTAGCCAGCTCTCCATCCATGAGCAGACATTTACTGCAATTCCTGTATCCCTTAGTTTGCACAATATTTTCCATGTGGCACTGTGTCAAAATCCTTTGCAAAATGCAAAAAACTACTACCACTGAGTTGCCTTGATCCAAGTTCCTACAAACCTCTTCATAGAAACTAATTTTTTTTTTTTTACATGACCTATCCCTCATAAATTCATAATGATTCCTACTTATAATCTTGTTAAAAAATACATATTTGTGTATACTGTCCCTTATTAACCCCTATAAAAGCCTTCTCCCTACATAAGTGAGACTCACTGGTCTATAATTTCCGGGATTTGTTCTTGCTTCCTTCTTAAATATAGTTATCACCTCTGTTTTTCTCCAGTTATCTGGTAAAGACCCTGTGTTGAGTAAATCTTGAAAAATTAGATATAATGGTTTGGCTATTACAGAACCCAGTTCCCTCAGTACCTGTAGATTTATTTCCATCAGGACCCGGGGCTTTATTAACATTTATCTTTTCCAACCTCTTTTGGATTTCTTCCTGCGTTAACCAAATATTTGGTAAATGTAGTGTAGCCCCATGTGTATACTGAAGAAAAGAATCTATTTAGCTCATCTGCCTTTTCCTGGTCACTAATCATCAGATGGCCTGTGTCACATTGTAATGTTCCTATAGCTTCCTTCCAGGCATTCTTCCCATTCATATCTAAAAAAAATATTTTAGGGTTAGTCTTATTTTAGCCAGTCTAATAGAGCTTTTGCAAGCCTTGTTGACTTCCTTGAACTCATGTAAGACAGTCTCTGTCCCCTCTATTTTATATAATATAAATACCTGCTTTTTTACTCCTTGTCTTCATATTTAAGTCATTGTTAAGCCACATGGGTTGTGATTTACTCCTGCTTTTATTTCCACTTGGTTTATAGTGATAAGTATCTATATGTAGTTAGGATTTGAATGTTGCCCATTTTTGTTCAGTATTTTTACCCATCAGTTTTTTGTCCAGTCTATACTTTGTATTGCTGCCCTTAGACCACTAAAATCTACCCTTTTAAAATGAAGAGTTTTTGTTGGCCCCTTACAGTTTAATTTTTTTACTTCAATCTCAAATGAGACTGTGTTGTAATCACTGTTTCCCAAAGGTTGCCCTATTCCAACATTTGATACCATATCAATATTATTTGTGATGACTAATTCCAAGATGGCCTCATTTCTAGTAGGCTCTTGTATAACCTGGGCCAGATAATGATCTCTGAGTGTACTCAAGAACCTGCTCCCCTTAGCAGAACTGCTGGTCTCATTTATCCAGTTTATTTCAGAGTAGTTAAAATCTCCCATTATTAGAACTTGACCATGCTTAGCTGCATTTCCAATCTGTAACAATAATTGCAGTTCCTCACTTTCAATTATATTTGGGGGTTTATAGCATACTCCTACTAATATTGCTTTAGAATTTGCTGCTCCTAGATTTAACTCTACTCACAAAAATTCAACATTATCGCTAGTTCCGCCATAAATATCTTCTCTGACTATAGGCTTAAATTCAGGCTTAACATACAGACAAATCCCTCCTCCTCTTTTATCATTTACCCTATCTTTCCTAAGTAGGTTATAACCATCCAGATTAACAGTTTAGTCATGAGATTCATCCCACCATGTTTCAGTAATGCCTATAAAAACCCATTTCTCATTAACTGCTAATAAGTCTAACTCTCCAATTTTTCCTGGCAAGCTTCTGGCATTAGCGAGCATACACCTTATGTTATGAGTCTGTAATTCAGAAGTGCCTGCCACTGTACTTGAGTTACTTAGTAGTACCTCCCTATTGACTATACTAACCTTCCACCCATTTCCTCCCCCATGACTAGTTAATTTGTTTCTTACCACCTCTATACTTTCTACCCCGTTACATAAGCAATGTTTTTCTTAACACAGAATTTTAATATGCTACTTTAGCAGAGTAAATTCAGAGTTCAGATATTAGTAGGTTAATAATGAATATGCTATTTTAATCTTTTAAAAATAGATGCATCATTTTCCTTAATATAGAATGTGAGCCTGCTACTTTTGTGACAAAGCTATCTTAATATTATTTTTCAAAAGCATATACATATAACTTATAACTCCCCATGCATTGTTTTGCTTATCGTAGACCTTTAACACACTAGTCAACTGAAAAGACTGATAGCAAGCTTTAAACACTGTAGTTTTCTATTCTAGGCTTTAACATGATACCTACATGTAAACCTTCTAATGTATTTCTTGAAGGCTTTTAATTCTCTATTTCAATTGCTGTTTTCTATTTCTAGTTTCGAATTTTAATAAAAAAACTAACTTGAATAATGATTAATGAACCTTGGAAGTCCTTATCTCCAGTCCAGGAGCCCGATTCAATTGAGTGAGGCTGTAAATGAATTTGCTATTCAATTGGCGTCTTTTTGTGGTCTCCGAATGGCTGATGGGTTACGGCATTGAAACATTGCGGTGGTTAAAGTCGGAAATTACAGCCTCCCGAAGCCTTTGATCATTCAAGGCCGCAAGACTAAAATCGCAAATCGCTATACAGTTGCAAAAATCGGTCAATACCACACCCGAGGGAAGCCCGCAAACGTCAAATGGCAGCCCAAAGTTTATGGCTTCCAATTTGGACCTGCAAAGGATTTACAGACTAGTTGGGAACACTACAAATCACAATAAAAAGACACCAATGCACTTTAAAACATGCAAAAGCAATGGAAGGCATTACAATTACATGCACAACAACTCCCAACTATTAAATATTGCAAACAATAAAATGTTATTTTCCTCATAGGTTGTAATGATCATTCATATGTAATTATGAAAAGCCATGCTGCAACATGCTGAAAGCTATTAAAGACACACAACCTCATTAAATTGCAACACAAATACATGCAAATGGCTGACATATTAAACCTTTCTCACTCATCAAGGCTCTAATGTGGACCCTAAAAATACAAAGATCATCGTATATACATCTCACTTATCACATCAACATTGATAAAAACATATAGTGACCAAATTACACTGCCACATGGCATATATCAAGTACCAGGTGAACATTTTAGATATGGTTGTTCAGTCCCTCTGTTGTTTCCGACTCTGTGACCCTATGGACTGCAGCACACTTACTTATGTATCTGTCTGTGTGTATCCACAAGGTTTGCATGACAAAGATAGTGGAGTGGGTTGCTAGTTCCTTCTCTAATGGACTGTGATTTGTCTGACCTCTCTGCTATGACCTGCCCGCCTACAGTGGCCCAACATGGTATAGCTCACAGCTTCATTCAGGTACACAAGCCCCTTCACCACCACCACTTAGCAATCCGGAAAGGGACCAGGGGAACATACACTACACTAATCTACTCTAACCCATAAGGAAGGGCTGCAAAAACACAGGGGGGCTGTGCAGAGGCTGTGCAGAGGCATGTGGAGCAACAGCCAACTAACCTCCATCAGAGATAATCTCCGCTACGCCCATGCAGGAAAGTCCAACGCCATTGCTGGTGGCCATGTGCCAAGATGTATACCCATTATCATTTGGTGACATAACCCCAACCATTGAAAACATTCTGACATGGTGAGAACAGTATAACAAAGTTTTTTTCATACACAGGTCACAATCAGAAATGGTCAAGACTGTGCATTATGGGTGGGGTGTGGGTGGATCCCGGAAGGGCAAGAGGTTGTATTTGGGAACAAGGGGATACTTAAAGGGGGTGATGTCATAGTCTTGAATAAGCGTGATGCATAGCACCAACCAGAGTCACATGCGGTTACTACACCACTGCAACCGGAATCTGGTGAAAAAAAGGATCATCAGAAATCACTCCATGTAATTGGAGAAACCAGTCATGTGCATAGCACTTACAACTTGTCTATATCTGCTCAATTAAACAGAACATAATGGATAATGTCATACAGATCTATTCCACACACAGTATGTTGACAGATAATACGGAATAATCAGAAATTGATGAACAGAATCTGTGACACAGGAAGAGGACGTTGAGGAACATGCCTGCATGGTCGTGAGATTGGGCTATTAAACCTACACAGACCAGAACAAGGTATCAATCAGAACACTATTTGGATTGACTGCAACACCTCATCTCGACGAACATCAATTGCAGAAATATTCAACATAACCATACGTGTACACACTCTGTAGCCAGCCAATAATATGTCAACATTAATACAAATAATATTCCTTGTGGAGTGTAGATGAAGAGGACTTAGGGCAGTGGTTCCCAATCCTCTCCTCAGGAGCCATCAGACAGGCCATGAGTTATGTGAAACCAAACATGAGGCAACTAGTATCTAACAGTTGGTGGAGCCTTGAATTGCTTCACCTGTGTATTCACACAGTGTTTCACCTAAATCATGGTCTGTGTGGTGGGCCCTGGGGAGAACTTTCTCACCTACTTCCTCTTTCTGAGCACTGGGCCCACACCTTCTGTGCCTGAGCCTTTCCTCCCTCTACCACGGCCAGGAGGTGTTGGATTGAGGGGTGTATCCAACTGGGGTGGCTGTGTAGCAGCTGGCGTTGGCAGTAAGGGGTGAAATGAGGAGGCTGTATGCTCTGGTTTGGTGGGGGTGGAGCCTGTGAAACCGAAGGCTGGAGTGTATTCAGGTTGGCTTCCGCCAACTGCACCAGCTGCACCAAGTTATGTGTCTGGGCTTGTCTGACCCTATGAGCCATTTGTTCATACCTCTCCATCCGAAGATTATGTATCCTTACTTCACAATATATAACTCTGATGCTTTAGACCTGCTCGGTATCAATATTGTTCTGCCTTTCAAGCTGAGCTGTCGAATGGACTGATCGAATGTCGCACTCATCAGACATGCAGATGTGCTGAAAGATGTCCATCAAGGTGCCTTGTGCGGGGATGTGACATGACATGCACATGCAGTCCCTCAGAGTCTGTATCCGCATATGCTGCAGTGTGCACAACCATACATGTACTCTCTTTTGGATGTAAAATCAATGTTGATATACAGCTATACCTCCTTTAACATTGGGTATCGGTACCAAACAGTAGGAGCTTTAAATGGTCAGTTTAACATGAAGAAGGATAGGGGAACTCATGACAAAAAATACACAATTGCAATTAATATTTAAACTGTTTTGTTTTATATGAACTTTGAACAAATAGCAAACATAACACTAACACAACCTGCATTGGCAACTGCTATTTAGGATATGTTTTAACTACAGGTATTGGACAGACATTTCATTGATAACAATTAGGATGATAATATGATATCATAATATTTCCATGGTTATTGATGCCCCATATATCTGTAATCATAACCAGAGCTCTTACAATGTGATTGTATGTCAGTTATCTATGTGTGTGTGGTTCACATTGTAGGGTTTCCTGAAAGCCAGTGTCTAACTGTTCTGGAAGGCCCACTACTGCTGCAGGCTCCAATGACTCCTTGATAATACTCTCCCATCCACAGTAGGTGATATTGAGTGGTGGGCCACCTCCAGTTCCATGGGCTGCTCTTGCCTCCACTGCCATCTTCTTCTTCATCTTCATCCAACAGTCATCCCGGTTTGCAACCCCTAGTGACGCAACAGCTGCAGTAACCTCATTCCAGACACGTGTCTTATCATCAGGCCTCACATCCCTCCTACCTTGGATGATGGGAGGGCTTCGACTTCCCTGAGGATGATTTCTGTCTCCTCTGGGCTATAATTGTGGGCCCTCTGCTTTGACACAACCTATTGCCCTCCCAACTGTGCCTGGCCTCCCTGTTCTCTTCCTGGTACCTGCCCCTCATTCCTCCTTCCTCCCCCCTTGGATTAGGCCCCTGGCCCTCTGCTCCTACACCTTGTGTGCCTACATCTGGGGGAACATCTCTCCCTTCGTCCTGCACTCCTATACTTGTACATCCCCTCCCTGACCTGCTTACTCCTCTCCATCTCTCCTTTTCTCACTCTCTTCCTCCTTCTGTGTCTCTATCTATAACACTCTCTCTAAAACTATCACACGCTCTCTCTAACACTATTTCTCACTAGCACTCTCTATCGCTCTCTCTAACACTCTCTCTTTCTCTCTAGCACTATCTATCTCTCTCTCTCTAACACACTCTATCTCGTTCTCAGTCTCTCTCTCTCCCTCTCTCTCTCTCAAAAACCCACAAACTCCTAGACCTGTGTGTTGACTTTCTCAACTACAGCACAGTCAAAGACTTACAGTTTTTAGCAGTCTTTTAAATCGGTTTCCGCAGCGTTGATTGGCGTTCTCCCCTTCCTATTGGTTAATTGACCTGTAACGGGATCACAAATGACGGCCTTGCTTGATTTTGTCTCCCTTCATTGAGTTGGATACCCGGAAGCTTTACATGTGAAACCAAGGTTTACAGGCTTGAGGCTTCGGCCCGTAACTTGCACCCTTGCTCAATTGAATAGCTCTGGAATCAGAGAGGACCAGAAGCTTGAAGCATGCCCGCAGACATACGGACACAGGCTTGAAATTGAATCGGGCTCCAGGTTTTCTCTGCAGCTAGGCTCTCTCTGCAGCTAGAACCATGTCCAGATTTTCAGTCCAGGTTTTCTCTGCTGATAGAACCACTTTACTAAGTGTTGATTAATGTCCCTCAGAGCCAATCATGTTCCAGACTATGATTTTAACAAGCAGGCTTTAAAAGCATGTTGAGCGCCGCAGCAAAACCTTTATGTCAAGAGCCTTTGACAAAGCTGTATCCTGCACAACGAAACGGCCCCTCAGGCACTATCTTAGCCTGTGAAAAGTACAATCTATACTGCATCCTATAAAGCTGTGAGGGTTTTTAAATGGCAACCTTTTATTTAGGTATATGTTACATGGCCAATTGTGATTGTGGTAGCCTGCAGACTATATATAGGAATTTATGTTGACATTATTTATGTAATCCGATGAACTGTCTTTAGTTGGGATTTATAGGTGTGTTTAATTTGTTTGTGTGATGGCAATCCTGTGATTATCTACTATAACATGAGAATTACCTTAAAGTTAGCACCTATAGTTGTACTTATTACACTCCCTGTATTTAAAGGCATTAAGTATACTATATCGAAAAATGTTTATCTATAGGAGTTTTCATAGGATTGAAAATTATATCAAGCATTGACAGCTGATATTTTTGAACTGACAATGCTGTGTTGAGAACTGCATAACTGCTATTTTGCAAATTAGTGAAAATAATTTTGTAAATATGGGTGCTATTTTATAATCCAATACTGATTTAGAGAGATACAGGAGGAAGCCACGACAAATGTTTAATTGTGGCATTGTTATAATCGTGCTAATAAAATTTCCTTTTTGCTAATGTTTAACTGAAAGTATTTATAGTTGTTTGGATTGAGAACAGTGAGATGATTAATAGTTTACCAGAAACCCTATATTGTTTGAAAGAGATTGCTAAGGACTGAGTTTTAAAGGAAAAAAGGAGGTTTCACTGTCTTAATACCACTTAGACATGGTATGAATTCAGTAGGATTCACCTTTTTGTAGTATTTTCCTTGTCTGTCTAAAAGTTTATACTCCTAGACTGAATCCATATCCTTATTAGTTTTTGCTTTCTTCTACTTTCACTCACTTACTACCTGCATTTTCATTATTATCTATTTTATACTTGTATTTCCATTTTCAATGTTAATGGATGGCTCACACTCTATAACTTACAGCTTCCTTTTAGGGCCTCACCTATAAAGGCTCCTCATTCATCCCTGTGGCAGAAGCAGCCACAAGAGACTTTTGCATTGATTATTGCCTGTATTTGAACTGTATGTTAGTTGAGAATAGTGGATTTTATTAGACTGGTTCTGGCCCTTTAAATGCTCGGACAAAGGATCTGCAGTTTTGCTATGCACTTCATGCAGAGTGTGAAGAAAAACCCTGTTTTATGGTTACTTATGGTTAAAATATGATCACATTGCTATACTGTAGATATGTTGGTCTGCTAGCCTAAAAGATAATCCTATCACAGGGGCTCCTGTGATAGGAAAGTCTATTGTGTAAAGTGTTTGTGAGAGGTAGCACAAAGAGAAGGATAATCTAATCAATGTCTGTATTGTATAACAGTAGCCAGGTAGCCTCCGGGAGGTGTGACCACACCTAGTGTCTCTATATGTGTATTGTGTGGCCAAATAGGGGTATGTGTATTACCTGTGAGAAGAGATGTATATATACTTCTGGATAACAAAATAAAGACAGTATTATTTGACTCCCAATTGAGTGTCGTCCAATCTGGGAGGTTGGGGCCTGTGAGACTGCAGTTCCTCTTGGATATTTTACCGTATACCAGCGGAGATACTGGACTTCGTGTTCCAACTCCGTTACAATCCCAGTGGGTCCCAAACCAGAGTTTGTAAGACTTCTGCTTTACAGCATCAAATCTGTTTTGTAAGATCTTTACCAGTCATAGTTTAGATAAGATATATCAAAATAAAATGTTTAATTTCACAATTAGAAAAAATAACATAAGAGACAGTCTTAAATTGATTTGACATTATTAGGTTAGCTATAGGTTGACCTTGTTGCAAAAATTTGTATAAAAAAATGTTGAATCAAAATTTCTATCTTCTATAGCTTTAATAAGTTTTTGCTGAAATATATTAAATATTTTTGGGTTTCTTTCTTTATTTTGACACTCCTATTGCTCAGTGTAGGGACAGCCATTGCGTACCTCATATTCTCCATCACTGAGATCCTCCTCTATCTTATGTAGCTTTTGTTTTCAACATCATATACACAAATTATGTATCTGCTAATGGTGGAACCATCCACACAGCTAGCTAGGGTCCATGTACAACATGACAGGGGGAGCCACTATAGATCAGGAATGGATAACTTTATTAAACAAATAATGGGCAATATATATTTATTGTACAGCACACACAATTGTTCCATCAATACAAACAAATTATATTTACATAAATCAAATAAATATACTAAACTGTACATAATGGGCGACATGGAGAGAGAAATAAAAAGTATGAGAAGAGAGATGGGAAGATATATTTGAATAAATGAGAAATTATTGGCTCTTTTCCATGGCTCCCATAAGAAACAATCAAAGTAAAGTTCACTTATAAAACACTACCAAGATATCACATCACACGTAAATCTAACCTTTGAGATATGCCACCTGAGTGTTTGAAATGACCCTAGTGCCTGTCCCATAACTATTTTAAAAATGACAATATAATATATCTCCTGTAATGATTTCCAATCTCACTGAAGTGTACACAGAAGTCTCTCCAAGTGCCTGAAATTTTCTCAGAGAAGCCTGGATGCCTAAAACCTCTATGAAGGAACTAACACCATAATTGTGTTAGATCTGAGATTTGATAGTTCAAAGGTATCATGAGGTCAGTGACCACCATGTTTATAGTGTGTTATGGGGGCCCGTGGGGACCTCAATTCTGAAGGGATTAATGTTAGGAACCATTAGGATTTTTTTAGATGCCATGGGGGTCCAAAAGCAGGATATACCATAAGGACCCGTGTTTATACATTAATTGGGGGATCCCCTGGCTCATATGGGGTAGCGGGTATGAAGAAGGAATCCCAGGGGATACCCAGGCTCATGGAGAGTAGCTGTATTGAGGGGGATCCTGGGAATCCCATGGCTCAAAGGATATGGTGGCGGGGAATACTCTGACTAATAGGAAATAGCAAGTATAAAGGGGGAATCTCGGTGGACACCCGGGGTCATAGGCAGAGGAGTCATAAATTCCCCTGCATTTGTTTTTATTATTATTTAACCCCTTCCCCGACATGGGAAAGGGTTTATATAGATAGGTAGGTAGAAGGGATGATGTTTGGTCTAGTATAGTGTGTTCACGTTGGTGGATACCATTCTGCATCTCTGCGATGGAGACTACTGATATTCAGACTCAGTCTCCTGCCGGCAGTCTGTGAGCACATGTTAGAGCAAGAGAGCTCTGGGCAAACCCCCCGGTGTGTGTCAGTAAATTTTACAGGATTCTTTTTTCAGGAAACCATAGAATAACTCCGTTTTTTACTTTATAATTTATCCTTGGCATTAACATTTCAAAGCGTTATTGATTTTTATCCCATATCTTACTAGATACAAATAAGCAGTTACAGGTTATACAATGAATAATAAACTGTATGACAATATAGATGATATATAAGAGTTTTAGCCGATAAGGCCCTAAAAGCAACCAGCATATAAAAGTTTAAATAGCCATTATTTTTCTAAAGTTTACAAATTATTGTTGTATTAGGATATGAGTACTAATTAAAAATGAATCCTGAAATAAAGAACACGAAAAAACGTAAAGATTGTGACACAAAAATAAATATATTTTTTTATCGATAAAATATAATTTAAAAACACACATTCTACCTCATTACTGGCTGCTGCTATACTCCTCCCCTACCTCCTTCATTGTCCTGACACTGCAGAAAAGAAGACAAATATTTAATCAGATAATATTAATTAGACAGTTGAGATAACCCGGAGCATGCTCATTTTGGAGAAGTAGGATTGCAGGAACTGCAACATGGCACCCTCACACAACAGTACTTTCTCCAGATTATCTCACCAGCTGATTTAATGTTATCTATGAATAAATGTTTGTCTTGTTTTCAGCACTGTTCAGGACAACAAGAGAGATAAGGGAGGCCACTGAAGATGTAAATGTTTTTAAATTACATTTTATGGCTAAAGGCTTTCTTTGCAGATGTTTTCACATGTTTTAACTTTAATTAATGGTGAACTAAAACATAAACGTAACACGAAAAGTGCATACACTGATTCTTTAATTGTCACTGTTCTAGAAGACACATCTAATATATGTAGACACATGTTGGTATAGTAGTACTGCTACTTAGGGCACATCATTTCACATTTGCAGCCCCAATACTCTTTTGTGTATATAGCCTATTCACATCCAAATACCTGCCAGATGTGTTCTAATAGTGGGCAGCTCTAATGAGTGATGCACTGCTCTTTGGCGATACAATTGGAGGAAGCTAAAGACTCCAGGACATAGTCAGGTTTACACGCACAGCCAGGTTGGCAGGAGCACTTCAATATCTGTTGGTCGCAGAATCTTGGACAAGGCTTACATGGGTAATAGTACTTCGTATTGGCATTGCACTCAAAATCTGATGGGAAAAGAAAATTACATTACAAAAGTATATTTGCAGTTGTTGATACTCAGATTATGTTGACAATAAAAGTTGTGACTAATCTAGAAACAAACAACTTTTGCAAGTTAGCATATTGAATGCACTTATTTTTAATGTTTCCTTTTTCTTCACCACCCATTAGGCACACAAGGTTTTACACATAAGTATATAAGAAGGTTTGAGTGTAACAAAAAGCAATCACAGCTATGTAAAAAATGTTCAAGATTTTATCAGCAGACTTTGCCCATAAATGAGGTATTTCATAATTGTGTTTTTCGTACAACCCGCTGACTTGGAGCCCGAGCAGGGACTTCCCGATAATATTTTACTAACTATTCAGTAGTGGAAGTTTAGGGCAGGGAGGTAGTGGGTTTAACTGTCTCATTTACTAATTTGGGTTGATGTTTAGTGTTTCATTTCCCTGTACGTAGACATCTGTCACAAGTAAACTTGCAAGTGCCGCTTGTTCAACCTTTTATCTTCCCCCAATACATTGAAAATAAAGTATTAATGTCATGGCAGCTTCCATGCAACAACAAACCCTACTAAAATGAAGATTCTCACCGAAAATGGTTTAATGTTCATGATGTACAAAGTTGCAAATGTTGTTAGTTGTATACTTCATAAACACATTTTTGCAATAAATTGCATTACTTTAAATATTTAAAACCAATGCTGATATACTGGAGTCTAGCATAGGAGGCAGGGGAGTGACAACATGGACAATCAAATTGACCTTTTATTAGTTTCTCCCTTAATTTATGTTCTTCATGACAACAGCCCCCCAAAATCAGGCTGGAGTTCTCATATCTTGCATGTTTTACTTGGAAACATAAGCTGTTTTTGATAAAATATTATAATTTATTTATCACCTATATACATATATTAATTATTATATAGCCTGATAGGACCAGGGGAGGAAACCTGTATTAATAAAATTATGCTTTGTTAGCCATGTATGTTTTGACATATACTGATAATGTATATGAGGGTGTGTATTTCTGTGTCTTGTTTCACTTGCCTTCAGGTTGTGGTAGGTTTTCATCTGATATAACCAACAATGGCAGAGCTATGAAAAATAAATAACATTTAGATTAGTTTGAGACAACAAGAAATATGGGATATAACAGGATATTAATCTCCCTTTCTGGTTTGCTACCTTGTCATCGTGAAAGGCTTGTATTCCTCAATGAAGCTGTGAGTTATAACATGTCACCCAAGATGGGCAAGTCATAGCAGATTGGTCAGACAAATCACAGTCCAACTGGCAACCCACTACATTATCTTTGCCAAGAAAATCTTATGGATAAGCACAACCAAATATGGCACCAGGAGATGAGTCCCTCAGGCCAGAAGGTGCCTACCTCATTACTGGGAAAGAGCAGAGGGCTAGTATGAGTAGCAACCGATCTAATGAAGTGGTTGGGCCAAAGTCGAAAGAACACCCAGCTGCGGATGTGTCTGGAGGGGAAAGGAAAGTCTGGTGATGCAAAGAACAATTCAGTATAGGAACCTGGAATTTTAGGACTATGAACCAAGGTAAACTGGACATGGTCAAACATGAGATGACAAGATTAAACATTGATATCCTGGGAGGGAAAATCTTAAGACCAAGTAGATGCAAAATAAATAATATCCCCTGGGAATAATTGGTGCAAGTAAAGAATAGATTTCAGGGGTAGACATGGTAGATGCATGAAGAACTTTTGGCAGAAGTTTGAGACATTGTTCAGAAAACAGCAGCAAAGATTATCTTGAAATGAAAGAAAACTAAGAAGGCAAACTGGCTTTGAAAGTAGCCCAGGAAAGAAGGAAAGAGAAAGGCAGTGGGGGAAAATATTTGCCCAACTGAATGCAGAATTATAGAGTATAGCAAAACGAAATAAAGATACATTTCAAATGAGCAATGTAAAGAGATATATTAAGAGAACAGAATGTGAAAGTCAAGAGATCTATTCAAGAAATGGGGCTTTCGAAGACACCTTTTAGGGCAAAGTGGGCACATTAAAAGAAAAATATGGTAGGTTATTATTAGAAGCAGATCAGGTCAAGAAGAAGTGTCAAGAATACATAGAAGATCTATATATGGAGGATCTTAACACCATTGGTAGAACATCTTGGAGAGTGAAGTGAGATGGGAACTAGGAAGCCTGGCTGATAACAAGGCTGCAGGTTTGATTGAATTCAAGTTGGACTGCAAGATGATGTTGTGAAAGTGTTGCTTGCATTATGCCAACAAATTTGGAAAACTCAACAGTTGCCAGTGGACTGGACAAAGTCCGTCTATAACCCAATCCCAAAAAACTGCAGTGACAAAAATTGCTCCAATTACTGCACAATTGCACTCATTTCACATGTCAGCAAGGTAATGCTCAGGATCCTGCAAGCTTGCTTCCAACAATATATGGACGAAGAAGTACTAGATGTGCAAGCAGGTCTTGGAACGGCAGAAGTATAAGAGATCAAATTGCCAATGTCTGCTGGAAAGCAAGACAGTTCCAGAAACACATTTACATCATCTGCTCCATAGAATATTCTAATGTATTTAACTATGTGGATCACAACAAAACGTGGCATGTTCTTAAAGAGATGCAGGTATCAGACCTTCTCATCTGCCTGCTGAGGAAAGTATATGTGAATCAAGAGGCCATTGTCATAACCGAACATGAGACAACTGAATGGTTCAATATAAGTAAAGGAGTGTGTGAAATTTTTAGATTGTCACCTTATCTATTCAACTTATATGTGGAATACATCATGCGTAAGGCTGGACTGGATGTATCCAAAGCCGGAATCAATATTGCTGGAAGAAATATCAACAACCTCAGATACACGGATGATACTAATCTGATATTGACAGGGTGAAAGAAGGGAGTACAAATACTGGCATCATTATTAAATAAACAAAGGATCATGACAGACAGCAATCTCAGTTACTGTCAAATAGTTGAGGAAGAAGTGGAGGCAGTGACAGATTTTATTTTCCTAGGCTCCAAGATCTCTTCAGATTGTGACTGCAGTCAAGAAAATAAAACGTTTGCTTCTGGGCAAAGATATTACTACATCAACAAAAATCTGCATAGTTAGAACTATGGTATTTCTAGTTGTAACATAAGGATATGAGAGCTGGACCATAAAGAAGGTTGAGCACCATAGAATTGATGCATTTGAATTGCAGTGTTGGAGAAAACGGAGTAGAGTCTCTTGGACTGCAAGAAGATCAAATCAGTCAATACTACAGAAAATCAAGCCAAACAGTTCACTGGAAGGTTTGATCATGAGGCTAAAGTTCAAATATGTTGGCCACATCATGAGAATACATGACCCCTTATAGAAGATTTTGATGCTGTGAAAGATTGAATACACGTTAAGAAGGGGATGCCATATCCGAGGTGGATAGATGAGGTAACTGAAGCCATAAACCTAAGCTTGCAGGAGTTCAGAGGCGCAGTGTAACAGATATGAATGGTGTGCTGTGGTCCATAGGTCATAGACAGTTGGACACAGCTGAATAAAAGATTAACCACAACAAATATATTTATCTACTCCAACTCTTCTCAATTTACAATGCTGCTAGTCATTTTGATAAAAATGTTCTGCTACTTATTGACTAAGAATTAATTTGCATCATGACAGATCATCATCTATATATGTGATTGCTTGAACATGTCAGTGAATAAACACATTTTAACATAATAAAGATATTCGCTAGTAATAAACTTGAACCTTACTTGGGCCAAAATTAAATTTTCGGCACAGTGCACTTTAATGTAAAGATTTGGTAAAAACCCATGGATAGTAAGAAAATGATCCACTAAAAACTCTAATGAAATAATAATGATGAGAGTAAAGCTTGAGTTGTATACAAGGTTGAGGGACACCCAACCTGGCAATTTTACAACCTGGTATCACATCCAACTCAGGCTCCCATTACCCACTAAGTATATTAGAGAAGATATATTGGTGCTCCTTTAAAGCTTCAGTTCCTCATAACCACCATTCTGGCTAGTGGTGATCAAGTGACGACCATGTCTTCAGCAGTTACTTGGCCCTTACCTATACATTTAAATGATTGCTTAAAAATAGTAGTGGACAGGTAATGTCCATGCTTATGAAGTTTACTTGACTTTTTATTTTAAAGATACTTCTCCATTGAAAGAGGGGAACCCCAAATAAATAAATATGACAATCAATTGACTCATGATAGGTCTCATATATATTTTGTAGGTGAAGATATGGGCTTTTTTTTGTCCTATGCACCAATTTCTTCACTGACGGTGCAATGGATAGGCAGGTAATCAGCTTTATTTTATTATCCCTCTGACTTTTCCACATTTTCTAGGGTTGAATTTTTGTTGGGATTTTCATGGGGAGAATACTTATGCAATCAAGATTTTTAGTTGTATCACATATATAGTTCTCAGCAGCGCGACCTTGCCAAAATCCTTTGGTAACGCAACGTTAAAACTGCGAAGCAAGGGCCGTGGTTACGGCCAGGCAAGGAGCGCAGAATGTGCTCCTTGAACTGGTGGAGATGAGCACCATAGGCGCTCATCCCTACGACCCCGTACGACAGGCAGGGAGTGCCAAAGGCGCTCACTGCGCTGGTGGAGATGAGCACCAAAGGCGTTTATCCCTACGACCTCGCACGCCTTGCTGAAGGGAAATTAAACTTTCATATGAAAGAGGAAGAATTGTGGGAGCTATTCTTTGCCGAGAGAGACTGCCACGCCAAAAGAATTTTAGCGAAAAGGGGCAAAAAGGTATCAGACGTGCAAAGGAATCATTGGTTTATAAAGGTTTCTCAGTTCTAATTTATACCTATGAACAACATTTTATTTGGGACTTCCAATTAAAAAATTTGCAATTTAATGGTTTGTGGTAGTTTTAATTGTATCATAATAGTTTAATCGTACTACCTGGTAAAGATGAGATCTTTAAAGCTTTTTATGCACACTTCTACTCACCTAACATCAGTAGCATTAAAAAGGAGCCTTGTAGATGCATCTTAACCTATGATAAAAAAAAATGGAGTCAGTTATTTACTATTGTGAGATTTTTATATTATTTAGATAAACAATATTTATTATAAGTCAAATGGTAATTTTCAGCAGTCCAAGGTTACATGAATATTCTTATTTTACTATGTAAACATTGGTCTGTTTCCAATATCGAGTTAAACGTTATCAAACATTAGACCAAAGAAGAGCAGAAACAGAATGACACAAAATGGTTTTACACCTACCTGTCTTGACACAAAAACCTTCCCTTTATGAAGTGAACCTGCAGAAAACATGGAGGATATTGACCTTGATCTAAATTCTTATTTCTAATTGTCAAACTAGGGTTTGCCCAAGGTTATTAACTTGTGTCCACACAGCAAAGAGTCTATAACAGTAAAATAATGTTCTATGTAAATATGATATATTCCATGGTCACACTATGTCCCGGACTAACACAATAGTGAGTGTAATTTCATAACCCAACAAAAGGAAAAAGAACACTAGTTAAAATATTGGGTAATTCCTAATTAACATTGACACTTACACTGTTTTATTCATATATATTGTTGGGTGTGTGGCAGCATTGTACTATTGGCCAGATTGGAACTGGTACATTTCTCACATGTCTTGACAGCTATTATTCTATTTTAATATATATTTTACACAGGGACATTGTCAACTCTTCTATGACTCACAATATAAACAGTTTATAACTGGGTGGTGCCTGCAATAAAAGGATTTAATTGGTGGTTTCACTTATAATATTTTATATTACCTTAAAAGGGTTGTTATATAATTTGCTAGTAAATCATTTGTCTTTATAGTAACCTGGAGCCTCATTCAATTGGGATTGGGCCAATTGAATAGGGCTCTATATAAGCACAGAGCATATTTTTTTACAGAAGTTTTTAGCTAAGTCCTTTTAGTGAAGAAGTTTTTAGTTAAGTCCTTTTAGTGAAGACCTTGCTTTTGAATAGAAGTTCACTAACTAAAAACTTCTGTAAAAAAATATTCTATGTGCTTATGTAGAGCCCTATTCAATTGGCCAAATCGCAATTGAATAAGGCCCCTGGTTAGTTATAAATTAATTTTGTTGTCTTTTAAGTAATGCACCAAGTAGTGGAACTTTAATAAACATAGCAGATGAGAATAAATGTACCTATATATTAGGCTATGGGTGAGCAAACTGTTTGTTTTCTTGCCCAATTGCATTTATTCAAATCAGCCGGGAGATACCTCCCCAAATGGTTTGTGATTGTGCCTCCATAACTGATTCAATATCATACTCATGTTTAATTTGTCTTCAGCTATGCTCTCTCTCTCTCTCTGTCTCTCTCTCTCTTTTCCATTGAGGAAAGATTTTTATGGGAGCCATTTTGGAAATGGAGATCCATTAACATTTTTATAAGCTCAGAAAGATTTTTCACTGTGCAAATAGTATGAGAAACAGGTTTGGATAGGTTTAAAATGTGGGTAATGTTTGAATTACTTAATTGAAATTAATTTATTTTTCACTTTTTATCTAAAGTGAGATAAGTAACATTTTTAAATAAATATAATTTTTTTATTTGGTCAAATCTAACAAGCAAGACAAACATGATATCAATATAACAATACAAGATAACCAATATATACTAATACATATTATTCAAAGTATTAGAATTAAATTAATGTTGAATGAATAACAATCCAATGAATAGTGAATAAGTGGAAACCAAATATTTATGAATGTGTAGTATTATCTTTAATTTCTACTAATTATATTGTTAATTTATTTTAAAAAAACTATAAATGTGTCTGGTCATACATAAAATTGATTTATTCCATTTATTAATTTAAATATGTCTTTCCATATAATTTTAACACATTTTCTTTCTTCACCATGTGAATGTATGTAACCTTTTCAATTAAATATCTTAAATAGCTTCAGAATTACTATTATTTTGCCATTATTGTTATATGTTATTCCATTGATATACTTTGCATTTAGATGCACTATATGATTTAATCCAAACTATGTTAAAGAAATATCATCCAACTAGTGAGTTTCCAGTTGGATGGTTAAGTAGCTGCCTGGCTTAAGTCTTGTTTTTTTGTCAACAGAGTTCACCTGAACCGTTATTAATGAAAGCGTAAAATTGTGTTAATTATTTTGTCACTATGTAGTGATTACTCTTTTAACTTTATGTGATTTTTTTTTACACTAGGGGTGTAGCCACATTCTGTGCATTGTCTATTGAAGGTGACATTATTTATATTTTAAGTTTTTCAGCTTCCATTTTGGCTCACATAAAGAATTTTTTATAAAGTATCAAAAATGGTGATAATTAGACAACTTCGATTTAAAATCTTGAACTGACACGGTAAGGAGGTAGCATTATTTTAAAACTACATGTTTTTGCTCTGGTACACTGGTTTCATAGATGCTAAAGCAGATCTCATCCAAATAATATAATTTTACAGATTCCAGACCTTTCCTGTGGGCAATCCGTGTGTGGTGCCGGCCATCGACCACTAGGTGGCGTAGCCATGGGGTCCCTAAAGGGTGTTAGGGTTAGGGGTGTTAGGGTCAGGGGTGTTAGGGTTACTGGGGAAAAAATCTGGGAAGCAACCCCTCTGCCTCTAATGCGCACGGGAAGCGAACAGGAAAGATCCCAGATTCCGTTAAACATTCATATGATGATGAAACTCTATATATTCACTTAACATGAGTGAGGCATTACACATTGGCTTAGTTATTAGGTGGCCACATTATCCAGCTAAACTACACATTTCTGACATGTTAAGATGTATCAGAACACATATTATAGGGGATGTTTAACACCCTATTAAAAGCTCAAGCTGGGTAAAACAAAGCCAGGTTCCCATCGGTAGAGAGTAAATTACCGTAATATAAGTCAAATTACCATCATTATTGGTATCACACTGCAAAAGTAATGGTGGATAAAACCTTCTTTTCTGTCTAAAATTATGTAGTTCACACAAGTGAAATATGTTTTATTAATATAAGATCTCTTATCTTTCTGCATGAATGGTGCCATAGAGTTAAAGGGCATGGAATACCATTATTATTTCATGTATTTAAAGATCATGCTTTAAAATGGGTATTTGGGTGACAAATATTACGTAAAACTGGTCGAAACTTCATTGCAAAAATAAACAGGAGGTGTACATGGCACATGTAGGTCTGTGGATTTAATTGCCAGACAATTATGACTCATACGTCTATATTACTGCTCATTGACTAATAGGTTGTTCTGCTTTGAGTGTATCAATGAAAAAAATAAAACAGAGTGGTTCATTATCAAGTACCCTTCTTCAGATACAACAGAATAAGAATGCTTTCACTATCCCTTTACATTTTCTAATAAGCTACTGAAATAACATGGTGCAGTCCACAAACAGAGAACAAAAGGAGGCTATATATAAAAAAATAAGGCTATACTATAATTTGTGTCATTCATGTAACCAGAAAGTGCATGGATACATATTCAAAGTATTTATTTTTTAACAAGTAAATAGAAATTAATTATACCGTATATAATCACATATATAGTTGTCAGTGTATGTAATGTTTGCGATGTTGGTCAAGCAAAGCGAGGGCACAGCCGCGGGCCTGGCAAAGCGTCATCACACATGTGAGTCTCGCAAAGCGAGGCGAAGCAGCCGTGCAGCACTTAGGCTGCAATGAGCGCCAAAGAAGCTCATTTCAGCCAGCGGAGCTGTCACACATGCAAGCCTTGCGAAGCGAGGCGAAGCAGCCGCGCAGCACTTAGGCTGCAAGCATGCAGAGCTTAGGCTGCAATGTGCACCAAGGGCACTCGTATGGCAAGCCTCACAAAGCAAGGCGAGCAGTTGAAGCTTGTAGCGCCTAACTAAAAAAACATGAAAAACAACCCAAATAACAAACAAATAAAAAAAATACATTCACACAGAGCAGAGGGTGAGAGCCAGGAAGCCTGGGAGTAAAGTTGCAAGCAATTTTGAACCATATTTGACGTTTTCCGTAAAAAATCGGCTATGCGAGAAAAAAATGGCAGAAAAAAACGAAAAAAAGTCGGAAACAGGATGAAAAAGAGGCTCAGACGCCAGGCATACAGAACTTAGAAAATACACAACTGCGCAAACAGTAACACTTACACTAACCACAACAGGCATGTAGGACTTTGAAAATACAACCAACGAGGACCAAAAGCCTCACATTGTATGACAACCAGCATTGCCAGCTTACAATTTCATTCCCATCATTTTTGACGGACAATTTCCTAGTTCCTTATACGTGGCATGAGTATTCATTTCCATCTGACTTTTCCACATTTTCTAGGGTTGAATTTTTGTTGGGATTTTCATGGGGAGAATACTTATGCAATCAAGATTTTCAGTTGTATCACATATATAGTTCTGAACAGCGCGACCTTGTCAAAATCCGTTGGTAACGCAACGTTAAAACTGCGAAGCAAGGGCCGCAGTTGCAGGCCACAACTGCGGACCTCACAAAGTGAGGTGCAGAAGGTGCAGAAGGTGCTCCTAGAACTGGTGGAGATGAGCGCCATAGGCGCTCATCCCTACGACCCCATACGCCTTGCGCATCATACCAACAACCCACCGAACTACACATCAACACAAAAAACTCAAATACACAATTCAGGGTGCGAGACCAGTAGCCCTTTGAAAAAAATCGGCTATAAAAATTACGGCCTGTAACAATTAGAAAATAAAACCGCCACTAAGGGGGAAAAAAATATGACCCGCAAAAAATACGAACTTAACGGCCACAACACGCACAGCGAAAACCACGAAAAACACACAAAATACAAAATAAAAAAAAATAAAAATCACACAGCAAGGGGGGACAGCCAGGACGCCTGAGAATGAGGCTACACAGCAATTTAAACAGAATTTAAAGATTTTCGCCACTCGAAAATCCTTTAAGCGAGAGAAAAAATAGCCACCGAAAAAAGACGAAAACGAGGCGACACAACCCCTAAGCACGCAAAACACCTCCAAGCACATACGCCTTTTACAAGGACCCGTACGACCTAATAAATACACTATTAGGGAGCACGCTAAATGTTACCCGCGTAACACATACACAATCGCAGCCATTTTACCACAATCACTCAAACCTAATAACATTACCATTACAAAATGCGGAACTACACAGCTAAAAAAACAGTTTACCCTCGCGCACTCAGCCTATTTACACTACACACTTCACACATTGCTGACACTTACACCTCAGCTCACCAACACTGCAAATCTACATTGTATGCTACAGGAACATCAACAGATTGTTAGCTCTTCAGCATATTGCTTCCTGCATATATTAATAAAAAATACGTAAAGTATATTACTTTATAATTTTAAAAATTAATTAATTAACATTACAAAATACATACACATAAAAAAAACAAAAAAAACAATAAACGTTAAAGGCGCTCAGCGCTCGCTTCACAAGGAGCGACAACGGTGTTTACAGGACCACAACTACACCAGGGGAGAGGCTCACAATGCGAACCAAAAGACCATCAGCGCAATACTTGCAATGAGCTCCAAAGGAGCTCTCATAACTAAACATACACCAACCAAGAGGCTCGGCGCTAATTGCTAGCCACGCGATGAGCGCCGAATGTACTCCAAAATACTTACTTTGTGTACCAAACAGCATTACCTGCCTTACAATTCTATTGCCGTCATTTTTTGACAGGCAAGTAGCTAGTTTGTAAATAATGTTGAAATGTATGTGATATTGTTTCCTTTTTTCAACATTACGGACTATTTTGTGTAGAAAAGTGTCATAAAAATCACAATTACATTAATTTAATACTAGTTATTAACAGTATAAAATGTACAAAAATCAAAAAGGGTGGATACTTATACAAGGCACTGTTCATTTATATTGTTAAGACATAAGGATGTGTAATCTTAATGCACAAAACACTCACACACACACACAAGTTCAGCATACTGACATAAACGTTGTCAGTACATTGGCATATAATTAATCGTAGGTAATTGTTTTTTAATTTTGTAGTGTTCTATACATTATGAAACATGGAACAGTCACCTCCTTGTATTCGTCTGAAACACATTTACGTACAATACAATATAAAAGGCCTACACCCAATCACCCCAAGACTGACCATCCTTCCAGTTCGTATACATCCACATCCCAGATCCTCTCCATCAACTTCACAGATCAAAACCTTTTAAGAAGCCTACATTTTTACAAATAGCTACACAATGAGTTGTTTTACTAGTTGGTGCTGCAATTTGAGATTTGTAAAAGAAGCGGGGAAGAGGAATAAAGAGACAAAAGACTCATTCTTACCTCTTCTTTTCTCCCTACTTTATTGTAAAGTATTCTCTCCTACTCTTCATACACTGCGGTCGTCTCTGGGAGTAAAAAAAGCCTCAGGGTAATGACGAAAGCGAGCAATGAACTTCCCATATCGTCAATACACAACTGGTCTTACTGGTTCTCACTGCTAGATTGAATAACTGGTTTTAGAGAACCACTTCAAACATGAATACCAACCTGAATAATAGTTATAGAGATACATTTGCAGTAAAAGGAAGAAGTAATGCTGATAAGAGTAAAGGACTGTCTTTACTTTGACATGTCCATATCAGGCACAATAAATATTTGTAAGGTTTACACTCCTACTGTTATTGACAAGTTAACTCGTCACAATGCAGTCACTTTAGTATGGCAGTGACTAGCTAACTGTTGGGAGGAGGGGTGCATGGGAGACCAGGTTTATTTTGTAAAAAGCATTCTGATCATTACTTGCAGCAGTATTTTGAAGATAGACACACACGACTAACAGAAAGTGAGTCTTTAGTGACTGGAAATAACCTGTTACACTGCTCCTGTTGTTGCTCTGCCCACTCCCGTTGAGCACACAGTGACAAGGGAGGAGTAAAGGGGCACGTAATGGAGCTGGAGACTCACCCTGCTTGGATACTGATGACCCACTTTATACTATATACTTATACTATATACTTGTACTTTACACTCTGACACTGACAATTACGCTCTGCACATCAGTGGAATGCTTTTTCAGTCACTCCTGTGTCATTAAAAAAAAGAAGAAGCAGGCTGGAAGCGTTTATTAAATGTGAGAAGGGGCCCCGCCCACAGGAAGAGGCAGAGGTGGGGTAAGGCCCCTCCCACAATGGCCAGGTAACTGCCTGGATATTTGTGGCCGGGTCTCTCTCCTGCAGGAGGATAGCTGGTATAGTGTGGCCAATGCTACGAAATCTAGCCTGAGTAGAGGGCCAAATTGTTGTAGTAAGGAGAGAGGGTGTCCTTGGACTTGGGCAAGGATGAGGCTTAGTAGATGTGTGCCAAAATTACAGCTTGTTGAACAAAATGATAAAAGTGGTGTGTCCTGGACATGGGCGAGGACACAGATAGGGGTCGAAATCGGTGATCTATTGCTTATCGAAAGGTGGTTAGGGCTCATTTAAAGCATTTTGGTACCATTTATCTCCAGCAATGAAAATGCCAATACGGACGTTATATATGGGCGAATCTGCACTGTAGAGCTTGTTGAAGCCACTTGGCAATAAAAACAGAGTTACTTTTGACATGAGCAAGATAGCTGCTTAGTAGATATGGGCCTAACTCTGCCTTGTATGGCATGCCCTTTGACATGAGCAAGGTTGCTGCTTAGTAGATATGGGGCCAAAAATCGTTAGAAAAGGGCCAAAATCTTGAACTGACAGGCTAAAAAGGTTGCATTATTTTAAAACTACATGTTTTTGCTCTGGTACACTGGTTTCATAGATGCTGAAGAAGATCTCATACAAAGAAAATAATTTTACAGATTCCAGACCTTTCCTGTTGGCAACCAGTGCATGGTGCTGGCCATCGACCACTAGGTGGCGCAGCCATGGGGTCCCTAAAGGGTGTTAGGCTGAGGGGTGTTAGGTTAGGTGTGTTAGGGTCAGAGGTGTTAGGGTCAGGGGTGTTGGGGTCAGGGGTGTTGGGGTCAGGGGTATTGGGGTCAGGGGTATTGGGGTCAGGAGTGTTAGGTTTGGTGTGCTAGGGTCAGAAGTGTTAGGGTCAGGGGTGTTAGCGTAAGGGGTGTTAGCGTAAGGGGTGTTAGCGTAAGGGGTGTTAGGGTTACTGGGGAAACAATCTGGGAAGCAACCCCTCGGCCTCTAATGCGCACGGGAAGCGAACAGGAAAGATCCCAGATTCCGTTAAAAATTCATATGATGATGAAACTCTATATATTCACTTAACATGAGTGAGGCATTACACATTGGCTTAGTTATTAAGTGGCCACATTATCTAGCTAAACTACACATTTCTGACATGTTAAGATGTATCAGAACATAGTACTATATTATAGGGGATGTTTAACACCCTATTAAAAGCTCAAGCTGGGTAAAACAAAGCCAGGTTCCCATCGGTAGAGAGTAAATTACCGTAATATAAGTCAAATTACCATCATTATTGGTATCACACTGCAAAAATAATGGTGGATAACACCTTCTTTTCTGTCTAAAATTATGTAGTTCACACAAGTGAAATATGTTTTATTAATATAAGATTTCTTATCTTTCCGCATGAATGGTGCCATAGAGTTAAAGGGCATGGAATACTATTATTATTTCATGTATTTAAAGATCATGCTTTAAAATGGGTATTTGGGTGACAAATATTACGTAAAACTGGTCGAAACTTCATTGCAAAAATAAACAGGAGGTGTACATGGCACATGTAGGTCGGTGGATTTAATTGCCAGACAATTATGACTCATATGTCTATATTACTGCTCATTGACTAATAGGTTGTTCTGCTTTGAGTGTATCAATGAAAAAAATAAAACAGAGTGGTTCATTATCAAGTACTCTTCTTCAGATACAACAGAATAAGAATGCTTTCACTATCCCTTTACATTTTCTAATAAGCTACTGAAATAACATGGTGCAGTCCACAAACAGAGAACACAAGGAGGCTATATATAAAAAAATAAGGCTATACTATAATTTGTGTCATTCATGTAACCAGAAAGTGCATGGATACATATTCAAAGTATTTATTTTTTAACAAGTAAATAGAAATTAATTATACCGTATATAATCACATATATAGTTGTCAGTGTATGTAATGTTTGCGATGTTGGTCAAGCAAAGCGAGGGCACAGCCGCGGGCCTGGCAAAGCGAGGCGAGCCAGCAGCGTCATCACACATGTGAGTCTCGCAAAGCGAGGCGAAGCAGCCGTGCAGCACTTAGGCTGCAATGAGCGCCGAAGGAGCCAGGAAGCCCGGGAGTGTAGTTGCAAGCAATTTTGAGCCATATTTGCCGTTTTCCGTAAAAAAATCGGCTACGCGGGAAAAAAATGGCGGACAAAAAACGTAAAAATTCGGAAACAGGATGAAAACGAGGCTCTGCAACACCAGGCATGCAGAACTTAGAAAATACACAACTGCGCAAACAATAACACTTACACTAACCACAACAGGCACGTAGGACTTTGAAAATACAATCAACGAGGACCAAAAGCCTCACATTGTATGACAACCAGCATTGCCAGCCTTACAATTTCATTCCCATCATTTTTGATGGGCAATTTCCGAGTTCCTTATACGTGGCATGAGTATTCATTTCCATCTGACTTTTCCACATTTTCTAGGGTTGAATTTTTGTTGGGATTTTCATGGGGAGAATACTTATGCAATCAAGATTTTCAGTTGTATCACATATATAGTTCTGAGCAGTGCGACCTTGGCAAAATCCGTTGGTAACGCAACGTTAAAACTGCGAAGCAAGAGCCACAGTTGCAGGCCACAACTGCGGACCTCACAAAGTGAGGGCCGCGGTTGCGGCCATGCAAGGAGTGCAGAAGGTGGTCCTTGAGCTGGTGGAGATGAGCACCATAGGCGCTCATCCCTATGACCCCGTATGACAGGCAGGGAGCGCCAAAGACGCTCACTGCGCTGGTGGAGGTGAGCACCGTAGGCGCTCATCCCTACGACCCCGTACGCCTTGCGCATCATACCAACAACCCACCGAATTACACATCAAGACAAAACTCAAATACACAATTCAAGGTGCGAGACCCGTAGCAGTTTTAAAAAATCGGCTATAAAAATTATGGCCCGTAACAATTAGAAGATAAAACCGCCACTAAGGGGGAAAAAAATACGACCCGCAAAAAATACGAACTTAACGGCCACAACACGCACAGCGAAAACCATGAAAAACACACAAAATACAAAAAAAAAAAAAAAAAAAAACACACAGCAAGGGGGGACAGCCAGGACACCTGGGAATGAGGCTATACAGCAATTTAAACAGAATTTAAAGATTTTCGCCACTCGAAAATCCTTTAAGCGAGAGAAAAAATAGCCACCGAAAAAAAACGAAAACGAGGCTACACAACCCCTAAGCACGCAAAACACCTCCAAGCACATACGCCTTTTACACGGACCCGTACGACCTAATAAATACACTATTAGGGAGCACGCTAAATGCTCAACACCCGCGTAACACATACACAATTGCAGCCATTTTACCACAATCACTCAAACCTAATAACATTACCATTACAAAATGCGGAACTACACAGCTAAACAAACGGTTTACCCTCGCGCACGCAGCCTATTTACACTACACACTGCACACATTGCTGACACTTACACCTCAGCTCACCAACACTGCAAATCTACATTGTATGCTGCAGAAACATCAACAGATTGTTAGCTCTTCAGCATATTGCTTCCTGCATATATAAATAAAAAATACGTAAAGTATATTACTTTATAATTTTAAAAATTAATTAATTAACATTACAAAATACATACACATAAAAAAAACAAAAAAAACAATAAACGTTAAAGGCGCTCAGCGCTCACTTCGCAAGGAGCGACAACGGTGTTTACAGGACCACAACTACACCAGGGGAGAGGCTTACAATGCGAACCAAAAGACCATCAGCGCAATACTTGCAATGAGCTCCAAAGGAGCTCTCATAACTAAACATACACCAACCAAGAGGCTCGGCGCTAATTGCGAGCCACGCGATGAGCGCCGAATGTACTCCAAAATACTTACTTTGTGTACCAAACAGCATTACCTGCCTTACAATTCTATTGCCGTCATTTTTTGACAGGCAAGTAGCTAGTTTGTAAATAATGTTGAAATGTATGTGATATTGTTTCCTTTTTTCAACATTATGGACTATTTTGTGTAGAACAGTGTCATAAAAATCACAATTACATTAATTTAATACTAGTTATTAACAGTATCAAATGTACAAAAATCAAAAAGGATGGGTACTTATACAAGGTACTGTTCATTTATATTGTTAAGACATTAGGATGTGTAATCTTAATGCACAAAACACTCACACACACACACAAGTTCAGCATACTGACATAAACGTTGTCAGTACATTGGCATATAATTCATCGTAGGTAATTGTTTTTTAATTTTGTAGTGTTCTATACATTATGAAACATGGAACAGTCACCTCCTTGTATTCGTCTGAAACACATTTACGTACAATACAATATAAAAGGCCTACACCCAATCACCCCAAGACTGACCATCCTTCCAGTTCGTATACATCCACATCCCAGATCCTCTCCATCAACTTCACAGATCAAAACCTTTTAAGAAGCCTACATTATGACAAATAGCTACACAATGAGTTGTTTTACTGTGCTGCAATTTGAGATTTGTAAAAGAAGCGGGGAAGAGGAATAAAGAGACAAAAGACTAATTCTTACCTCTTCTTTTCTCCCTACTTTATTGTAAAGTATTCTCTCCTACTCTTCATACACTGCGGTCGTCTCTGGGAGTAAAAAAAGCCTCAGGGTAATGACGAAAGCGAGCAATGAACTTCCCATATCGTCAATAAACAACTGGTCTTACTGGTTCTCAGTGATAGATTGAATAACTGGTTTTAGAGAACCACTTCAAACATGAATACCAACCTGAATAATAGTTATAGAGAGACATTTGCAGTGGGAGACTATACTTATACTATATACTTGTACTTTACACTCTGACACTGACAATTACGCTCTGCACATCAGTGGAATGCTTTTTCAGTCACTCCTGTGTCATTAAAAAAAAGAAGAGGCAGGCTGGAAGGGTTTATTAAATGTGAGAAGGGGCCCCGCCCACAGGAAGAGGTAGAGGTGGGGTAAGGCCCCTCCCACAATGGCCTGGTAACTGCCTGGATATTTGTGGGCGGGTCTCTCTCCTGCAGCGTAGGGTAGCTGGTGTAGTGTGGCCAATGCTACGAAATCTAGCCTGAGTAGAGAGCCAGATTGTTGTAGTAAGGAGAGAGGGTGTCCTTGGACATGGGCAAGGATGATGCTTAGAAGATGTGTCCCAAAATAATGGCTTGTTGAACAAAATGATAAAAGAGGTGTTTCCTGGACATTGGCGAGGACACTGATGGGGGTCAAAATAAACAATGTATTGCTTATCGAAAGGTGGTTAGGACCCATTTAACGTTTTTTGGTACCATTGCTCTCCGGGGATTAAAAATACAGATACAGACTTTATATATGGCGAATCTGCACTGTAGGGCTTGTGACTACAGGAGGAGCTTGTGACTAAACTGCTCTTGTTGAAGGCACGTGGCAATGAAAATAGAGTTACTTTTGAAATGAGCGAGGTTGCTGCTTTGCAGATATGGGGCCAAAAATCGTTAGAAAAGGCCCAAAAAATCTTGGACATAGGCAAAGTTTCTGGCCCAAAATTTGTGAAACAAAAACAAAAGACAAGGAATCACTGAGAAACACCCTCCAGACACAGCAAAAGTGAATTGAAGTGTGAAAGGAAGAGGTGCGCAGAAAAAACGCCCACAGGAAGAGGTGGGGGTGGGAGAGGGCCCTCCTACAATACCCAGGTAACTACCAGGACATATATATATATATATATATATATATATATATATATATATATATATATATATATATATATATACAGTATATATATATATATATATTAAAAGGTGTAAAATACTTGTAGTGCTCCCTTCCATCTCTCCCCACACCCATTTTTCATATACTCCTTTTACCAACTAGCTGTTCAATCATTCTGATCTCCTAGTTCTCTGCCATGTGTATTGGAACTGGGGGGGGGGCGAGTGGGACGAGGGGGACAACCGCCCCCCCTAGATTTTTCAATGTGTGCAGGGAAGCAGTTGTGTGGTATTTTTTATACTATATGCGGTATCGCCCCCAGATTTTCTTTGGCTCCTGCACCCATGTAATCTACTTTAAAATCACTGTGATGTCGTTATCCTGTCTATATCCGCACCTTTCTGAACTCTGTCATCTTCTTGTTTCCTTTTTCCAAGCACTTACACACACACATACCTACACCTACCTAATATGTTTACTTCACTACAACTCTACATTATTTTGCATTTGGAGTACATCCATAATGTTATACAATTATTAGTTATCCAATTCATATTAATTTACCAATAATTATACTTCAACATATTCTATAGTTAGTACCGTCACAAAATGTACATAACTTTCAGCATTACCCTCCAGTGTTAAAATATTATTAACCCTATTTCTCACCATTTCCTATTCACTTGACAACCCTTTTTTTCGCCTTAGGTGTGACTAAATCCGAGTCCTAATAACATCACACAATCAAACAACATACTCACATATCTGTACTGTGTCGTCATCCTATATACATTACCACACTCCACAACATGTTTAACTTTGTACAACCACCCCCCTCTGCTTATCCAAAATGCTCCTTTAATGCTTAGCTATCTTCTGACAGCTCCTACAAATGCTTATTACTTGCGGTTTAATCTTCTGCTCTTTTTTATCGCATATTATGCCAAATGATTGCTTATATTTTATATTGGACCCACTCACTGTATATTACCTTCATGCCCCCTGTGTAGGTTCTTTCTAATACATTTCCCGAACTATTTACTCCCATATGCCTCAATTTCTGCTCAATAACCTCATTTTCTATTTGCTCCTTAAGATCTCTATCTATTTAGTTATTCTTGCTCCCCCTTTCTAGTAACCCCTGCAGGCCTCTTTTCTGTCTTGTGCTCTCTCCTGACTTATTCCTACTCTTGAGCACATTTTTTATACAGTACGCAGCCTAACAGCATTATTGTTCAGTACTCACCATTCTGGCAAAATTACCCATCTTCCTTTCCTGAAATACAGTGGACTCGTCATTGCTTCACCCTACTACAAAGTCACTTTTAAATCTAAGAAGCTAATTACTCTAGGGTGACTTCTGCTGGTTATTATTTACAACTAGCGACTTGCCCGTCAAAAAATGACGGCAATGTGATGTATATGTTTGTCTTGTTGTTTAGTTATTAACATATATTTTTGACACTTGTAAGTATTTTAATATGAAGGTGTATTTTTGTAAAATGTTGATGTAATGGTTTTTTAAAATGTAATTTGTATCTGAAGAATTGTTAACTTTAATATACATTGAATGAATAGGAAAGCAAAAAGTAAAAAGCCTTCTTGAAACGTTACGAATTTTAACATGAAGTTTAAAATATATGTAAGCAATAACCTTCAAAGTATATATTTTGAAACTTTAACTTTATTTTTTATGTAAGTTTAGAAGTTGACAAAACATTTGTATAATTTTGAACATTATAAACAGGAACATAGCGAAAACATTTTGTAACCTAATTTTTTATTAAAAGTATTAACATTTGAATGTAAAAACAATTGACCTTTAAATTAATCAGTATTAACATGCAATTTCTATCACAATAATTGTTAACTTGAATATACATTGAATGTAGAGGAAGGCATACAGTAAAACTCTGCTTAAAACGTACGTAATTAAAGTAATTCATTACTGAGCACATAAACTGGCGATAAACATTAATGTAGTTAGTAATCTTAAGATAACAGACAATATTTACATTGTGACTTAAAAGGTGCTTGACCTCTTAACATCCACTTTGTAATCTGTTGAATGAAATAACTTGCAAATATATTTTTTAAACTTGTAACATTAGAAACATTAACATAGTGACTTAACATTTTCACATAATTTTGACTAACAATGCAAGGCAAGTATTTTGTGAGGCGAATCATTCCTAAACAGTACTTTCATTAATTATGACTGAACTAAACAACCAATTGTTATGTATTTTGCAATGCTTTTAACAAATGTTGGCATCTTGAATTTGTATTCTGCAAAGTTATAGTACTTCATAGTAGACAATGTTTTTAGTAAAAATACGTCCATCTTCTAATAAATCACCTTGACTTTCATTGTTTTCAATGTAAACTTTAATAGCCTGTGGATTTTTGCACCGTGACAACGCAACGTACAATTGACCATGTGCAAAAACTGGTTCTTCTAAGTAAATACCCACAGATTTGAAAGTCTGACCTTGTGATTTATTAATGGTCATGGCAAATGCCATAATAATGGGAAATTGTCTTCTTTGAAGTATAAAAGGGAGACTACTTTCACTTGGTGCTAAATCTATTCTTGGTATGAAAACTCTCTCTCCTTTATGGGTCCCAGTTAAAATTTCAGCATCTATAAAATGGTCCTTTAATTGTTGAACAATTAATCTTGTGCCATTGCATAGGCCTTTTTTGGGGTTCATATTTCGCAGTAACATGATAATTGCACCTTTCTTTAGCTGCAAAATATGTGGTGGCATTCCAGAAGGAGTTAAAGAGTTAATGAATTCAGTTGAAAAGTTTGCCTGACTTTCATTGTCATCAGCAAGTACAGAATCAGCACTGTGATAATTTCTTTGTGGTGCATTAATTTTTTTTAAGATTTCATTATTGAGTATTAATGCATCTTTATTTTTACACGTCAGTATGACTTGGTTGGCAAGCTCAGAATATTCTTCGTTATTTATGCTCCCTTCAAATATTGCCGATATAATATCTTGTTGACAAATCATCTGAGGTGGGATCTCTACAGTGTCGTCAGGTAAATGTAGTATTTTTTCTGTTCTTCCTTCTCCAATTTTAATAAGCCAATCATTGAAATCAGTTTGGCCTTCTGATCTCATATTTTGTTGCAGTTGAAGATGGGTAAAATGTTTCCATACTGTACTTGACTTTATACATGTTTCAATAATGTCTGTTCGATTTCCATGTACAACGACAGGTAATGTTTGTCTAAAATCGCCACCCAACAAAATTACCTTTCCACCAAATGGAAAAATATTATCCATGACTTCACGAAGCAAACGGTCAATACATTGGAGGGCATAGCATGACATCATTGTGGCCTCATCTATTATAATTAATTTACATTTCTTCAATTTCTTTGCTTGTAAGGATGTCATGCGAATATCTGACACTGAATTTTCCAAAATAGGCACTGGCAGTTTGAATCCACTATGAACAGTTCTTCCACCTTCTAATAAAAGTGCAGCAATTCCAGTAGTGGCAAACGCCATTGCTATTTGTCCTTGTGCTCGTACTGAACTCATTAATAAATTGTACAAATATGTTTTCCCTGATCCGCCAGGTCCATCAAGATAGAAATAACGCTCTGTCACCATGTCATCATCTATAGCATTTTTAATGGCATGAAATGCTTGCAATTGTAGTGTATTTAAAGTTGCAAGTCTTTCTTCTGTTCTTTCTGCTTGTAGTTGAATGTCATAGTCTTCAAAGTTAATGTCATCTATTAGACCTGGATCAGGCAAATTAAAACTTGCACAACTTAATCCATGAGTTAAAAAGACTTCTTGAATTTCCATTAAGGCTTTTAAGTGTGCAATGGGTTCATTGTATCGTCGCATAAAGTCTTCAGCCATATTACTTTTAAAAGTCTCCCACAAAGCTAATGCATTTGGAGCATTTGAGAAGATACAAATAAAAGCAAATTGTTCTCTCATCTGTCGTGGCATTTGACATTGTGCTGCTTCTTCTAAACATCTTTCCCACTCTGTATCATCAGCGAGTAAGTTTCTATTTCTTGCAGCTAAATGGAAGGATTCATATACAATGTCATTAACAGTTCTTAAGTGTTCAAAACTTTGTGCTCCTGGAACATTTAAAAGTAATATCCGTAAGCAAAATCGTTCAACATCTCTTGGACTGACTGTGTAAATTCGTGGAATTATTTTATTGCCTCTGGTTTTTCTTGCTCTCCATAATCCATTCACAAAAACATAGTGATATGGAATTTCAATATATAAGTATTGTGTTGCTTGAGCATCAGTGGAATTTAATGCAAACCATGCAGTTAGTGTAGTGTGACGATCTTCACTTTGGGCCAATGCATTCATTTCATTTCCAGAATGGAAATAGACTAAATGTCGTTGTGGCAAATGTACTGCTAACCTATATACTGCATGTGATCTATCATGCATTTCAAATTTTAGAAGCCGCCACATAGCTTCTGGCGCACTGACATAGCGAGCATCTACATGAGATGCAAGTTCATCATGTACTAACTCACTACTTTCAGGGTTGTCTGCACTTTTGACGACTACAGTAGCTGCATCGTAACCTTTGTAAATATATTTGTAGACATATTTAATGGATTTGATGGAAGTGCAGGCTTCTACGTTGATGTGGGCGTTGTACTTCATGAGTAAATGTGGATTGTAGGGTACTACATATCTATTGTCCACTTTTTTTCCACGAATAATGGCACTATCTCCTTCTCTTCTTTTATAAAGTGGATATCCATCACAATTGGCATATGTTTTGTCTCTATAATCTTTTGGAAAATCTTTTGAACATTGATTATTTTCCATACATGGTGATTGTGGATTAAGGTCTCCACAGGGTCCATGAATCATGCGATGAGTAACAATCTCATATAGTCTACCATATAGTTCTGGATCCGGTAGTTCAGCAACTATGACTGCATCCACTTTGTCCGAAGTATCTAATTTATCTTTCTCTTGAAGTATTATGAGAAGATGTGCATGTGGAAGGCCTCTTTTTTGAAATTCAATGGTATATACATAAGCAAGACATTTGCCAAATAACTGATTTATAGTAAAGTCACGTATTAATTCATTTAATTTTATCTTAAAAACTCTGGCTACTAAATCTGGTCGATCTGAAGCACTTTGTCCAAGAAGTAGATTTTGATTAATTTCTGGCCATTGTGGATTACATGTAAATGTCACAAATAAATCTGGTTTTCCAAATTTTGTCACAATAGCCATAGCATCATTGTATCTTTCTCTCATATTTCGAGGAGATCCTTGAAAGGAAGATGGTAAAATGATGGCTTTGCCAGCTGTCATGTCTCTGCTTGTAGCCACGTCAGCAACATAGTCCATGAGTCCACAATATTGTTCTACACGTAGTTTATCTTGTTGATATTTTATAAAGTTTAAATTATTTGCCTCAACTTGCAAATATGAATCAATAATCCATTGTTGTGTTAGTTTTCCACCACATAAAATGGGATTAAATTCATCTCTAATGGCAATTTGAGCAACTTTAAATTCAAGCATAGAAACATTATTTCGGATTCTGGCTTTAGCATTTGGGTAACTGGGAAGGGTTAATTTTGGTTGCCAACCTGCTTCTCCGTGTGGGAAAAAGATGGGATATGTCATTGGATCTAAATTTGGACTTAAGATATTAATATTAATAAATGGTTGGTCCTCATTTCTGGGATATACTCTAATGTCTCTTTGAAATGGTGGTTCTCCTTCATCATTGTGAAAGACCATTGCAACCTCATTTGATGTTGGCAAGTTATAACGACGTTTATCAGTATGTCTGTCTCTTTTAAGCACCATATTAACCTTTGGCATGGGTAATTTATGTCTTTGTGCATGAAGTAGTTGTTCATTTTCTACTTCTGCCAATTTTTTGTAAGCTTTACTGTAGGGATTGTTGTCCATAATGTTATTTAGCTCTATAAAAACACTGGGTAAGCATTTTTTATTTTCTTCCATCTGCATACGTTGGTCAACAGCTTCCATTGTATCTAGGACATATAGTTGAGCGAATTTTCTTTGCTCTCCTTCCTCTGGATGTAAATGTGAAGTCCGATGATAAATTTGTCCTTGGACTTTAAAACAGTAAGGACCATGTCCTGGTACATTAGCAGCCAATGTTGCCCCCATAGATGCAAATGATATGGCACTATTGTAGGATCTTATGTTTGTCTTAAAATTTTTGTAATTTGGAAAAGTAGGTTCAGTCATAATATTTTGTAAATAGGTTGGAAATTGTTTCCTTTGTGGAAGTTTGAACTTTCCTTTTTGACAACAACTAATAAATTGTCCATCTCGGGGTCTCTCCTGTTTAAAATAATAAGCCTCACAAAATTGACATTGAGTAGTCATGTCCCCACAACTATGAACCTCTACTGCTAAAGACTTCATTAAAGGACAATTTGCAATGCATATTGGATGTTGACTTTGATATTCATCAGATGAAAAGTCATGAAATGTTTCAACAACAGGTTCTAAATGTTTAGTTTTTTTCGTAGATTTTCTTGGTATATGTTGGACTTGTTCGGTTGAAATTTCCTGTAAGTTTTTAGTAAGAGTTTGTAAATGCTTTTTTTTGGTAGTTTTTTTTTTTGGTCTGTCTTGACTGGTATGTTGTAAAATGTCATCTGATGTTTTAGGAACAGTTTGTAAATGCTTTATTATTTTTTTATTTATTTTGGTTGTATCTTTCATTTTTGCAGCGGATATTCTTTTATTTGCAAGTCTTTTGCGTTCTTTTTCTCTTCTAATTTCTTTCTCCTCCGGTGTCTGCTGGGCGGCCCATCTCTCTTGTCTTTCTCTAGTTTGACGTCTTTTCTTCTCTTCTTTGGTCTCGTTATCAGCCATATTAATCTGTAAACGGAAACAAATAAATGTAATTGTGTATATTTAAATTTGTAATTCCTGTTAAAGATTATTGTGCACAATTGTTGAAATAAAAGGCAAATCATGAATGTATCATTGATATTTAGTTAAATTTATAATTCCTGTCTTCAGTGGCTCAGAATTTTTCCAATGGAATACTGCTGTAAATAAGCATGTAACATATTTATTTAAAATAATGGTTTTATTTATTAAAAACTTTGTTTGTGGATAGATATTTACCACTGCAAAACTTCTTTGCTGAAAAAAAAAGTGATGTGGTTATTGAGCTATGTATTGCATAGTAGCAATTTAAATAAAATAAGGGAGATAGTAAATTAATTAATTTATTTTTCTGTTGAGACGGATGCAACTGAAAGCAGTTTCTTTAGTGTTATTCTTTAGTAGTTATTATAGTTTACCTTGGTTGAAGTGTGATTTAAATCCGAATGTTTGTTGGTCCTCGTTTCAAAATCGTTGTCCAATGGTGTGGTCCTCTGTCGGAAGTCCTCGTCCGATGGTGTGGTCCTGTGGCGATAGCCCCTGTCCGATATTGTGGTCCTGTGGCGATATCCCTCGTCCGATGTTGTGGTCCGTTGGTGAAAGTCCTCGTCCGATGGTCTGGTCCTGTGTTGAAATTCCTCGTCTGCTGGTCTGGTCCTGTGTTGAAATTCCTCGTCTGCTGGTCTGGTCCGAGTCCTCGTCCGATGGTCCGGTCCTGTGGAAAAAGTCCTCGTCCGATTGTCTTCACGCAGTATCTGTTGTAATGTAAAATAGAAAATGTTGTTTGAGTGAAATGTCTTTTAAATAAGTAAAAAATGTATTAATTTTGCTGTATTGTATCAGTTATGGTTATTTTTTTCAAATATTTTTTTTTTAACTTTCTGTACAATCCCAAGACTTTTGTTATTCTTATTTAAGGTTCTTAGTAAGGCTTGTGGGTTGTGATATATGAAATAAGAATATGAATTTATTTTGCTATGTGTTTATGTTAGTTTTTGTACAATCCTGTTTTGTGCGCACCACTTGTGGTATACTTATTTAACCTTTATTTGGATGGTTATAGTTAGTGAAACATGAAATAATATAATTAATGTAGTTTGCTATGTGTTTGTGTTAGTTATTGACAATCCTGTTTGGTGCACATCACTTGTGCAAAACTAATTTCTTCTTGATTGTACAGGTTATAGGTTGTTAAACATTAAAGAAGAATGTTAATATAGTTTGCTATGAGTTTGTGTGCTTTTTTATACAATGCTATTAGGTGCACAACACTTTTGTTATTCTTATTTTTGGTTATTTGTAAGGCTTATAGGTTGTTAAACATTTAGGCCCTCATTCAATTGCGATTTTGCCAATTGAATACGGCTCTAAATAAGCACATAATATATATTTTTTAAAGAAGTTTTTAGGTAGTGAAAACCGTGCTTTTGGATAGATGCTTAATAACTAAAAACTTCTTTAAAAAATATATGTGATGTGCTTATTTAGACCCCTATTCAATTTGCAAAATTGCAATTGAATGAGGGCCTTAATAAGAAATTCTGTTTTGTGTGTAGCAGTTTGTGTGTCATTGAATTGCGATTTGGCTAATTGAATTGTGCTGTAAATGAGCACATAGCATATTAGTTAAAATAATTTTGTAGTCATTGAAAAACTGTATTTTTGATATTTTTTTATTAACTAAAACCTTATTTTTAAGCTATTGTTATGTTGTTATTTAGAGCCCTATTCAATTGGGCAAATTGCAATTGAATGAGGGCCTTTGTGTGTACCATATGTTGCATAGTTTGGCCCTCATGCAATTGCATATTTTACAATGTAATAGTACTGTAAGGCCGTAATTGAATTGCAATGTAGAAATTTGAATAGGGTTGTAAATAAGCACATCACATATATTTGTTAAAATAGAGTAAGGTCCTAAAAGTTCTTATTTATAGCCATATTTAATTTTCCAAAATAGCAATTGAATAAGGGCCTTTGGTTACTGCATTTGTTATATTGTGAGCTCCTTATTCAATTGTGTTTTGGCCAATGGAATAGAGCTCAATATCAGCACAGAGCATATGTTTGTACGGAATTTTGTATTTAGTGAACTTGTATCCAAAAGGAACGTGTTCACAAAAGAAAAATTTCCTAAAAAATATGCTCTGTGCTTATATAGAGCCCTATTGAAATGGGCAAATCACATTTGAGTGAGGCCCTTGGCCATTAAAGACATATAGGTCCTCATTGAATTGCAATTTTGCCAATTGAAGAGGGCTCTATATAATTACATAACATATTTATTGAGCAAAGTTTTTAGTTATTGAAAACCTTGATTGTGGTTAGAAGTTCAGTAACTAAAAAGTTCTGTTTCAAAAATAGGTTATGTGCTTATATAGAGCCCTATTGAAATGGGCAAATCACATTTCAGTGAGGCCCTTGGCCATTAAAGACATATAGGTCCTCATTGAATTGCAATTTTGCCAATTGAAGAGGGCTCTATATAATCACATAACATATTTATTGAGCAAAGTTTTTAGTTATTGAAAACCTTGATTGTGGTTAGAAATTCAGTAACTAAAAAGTTCTGTATAAAAAAAATGTTATGTGCTTATATAGAGCCCTATTCAAATGAGGAAGTTGCAATTGAATAAGGCTCATGGTTATTTCTTGTTTATACTTAATACTTTACCTTGATAGAAGTTTTGAATGACAGACGGTCCCCTCCTGCCAATCTTAATCCGCCGGTCTTCTTGTAGTGTCTGTTTGAAAAAGAAAGTGAAATAGTTATTTGTATATTTATAATTTGTCATCTAGCAAAGCATGTCCTTTTGAGCATGTAATGTGTTGTTGTATCTTACCTCTTCAAATTTGTTGGTGTTCTTTAAAAGGGATTGTGCTTCACAGTGCACGGTGCAAATTGTTGAGAGACGCTGTTGATGCAGAGTCTGTTTGAATATTAAACGAAATAGAAAGATTCAGCTTTATCTGATGTATTGAATTGCAGTAAATTAATTCAATTAACCTTATTTTTTGTTGGGGGCTACACACATATGTCACATACATGAAGCACATTACATAGTTTAATGTAATTATTTTGTGTACGTGTGACATATCAGTATCCATGACTCATATTTAAATGGTTAAATTAACCTTATATTTTTTTTTTCCAACACACATAAATGTGTGTGTGTGAGATGTAACTATAGATGATACACATATATGTGCGTGTGACATATCAGTATACATGAGATATAATGTCATTAAAATGTAGTTGTTGACTGATTTTGTTGTAAGCTAATTTTGTTGCATTGGTAATACACATAAATGTGCGTGTCACATGTCACTATACATTATAGACATATATGTCGGTGTCAGATGTCACTATGAAGGGGCAATACACAGAAATGTGCGTGTCACATGTCACTATACATTATAGACATATATGTGCGTGTCACATGTCACTATACATTATACACATATACGTGCGTGTCACATGTCACTATGAAGGGGCAATACACAGAAATGTGTGTGTCAAATGTCACTATACATTATAGACATAATATATGTGCGTGTCACATGTAACTATACATTATAGACATATATGTGCGTGTCAAATGTCACTATACATAAAGCTCTGTTTAATTTTTTTTGGGAGCCTATACACATAAATGTGCCATACATGATGACTACATAAATCCTAGTTTATTTTTTTATTTGTTTGACCTGACCTGATAATAAAATGTAATATATTATAGCTTACCTGTCAGTTGTAATTTGCACAATGTAAAGTAGTAAATTAGTAAAGAATTGTCTTCTCAAGTAAAAGCAGCAGTTATCTCAGAAGTCACTCCGTTCATCACCTGAGGAGAAATGTATTTTTTAGTTGGAAATAGCCAGTATTTATAAACTTGTAGAAAGTTCTGGAAAGTGAGACCGTTAGAACGCAATACGCATGCGCTATTTGCGTTCCAGCTTACAATTTGCGTTCCATCCGCCATTTTAGGCGTATTACTGTTCAAAATGGTGTTTAATATGATTGTGATACGTTCCGCATAGTATGTGTTTCATTATTGCGAGTAAGTGTAGTGTAGTTACGTCTGAAGCCTCGTTTTCGTTTTGTTCGTCGGCCATTTTTTCTCTCGCTTAGCGATGGTATTAGTGTCTAAAGTGTTTATTTTGATTTAAATGTAGGTGTAACTTGTTTTTTTGAGGTGCTGGCTGGTTCCTCTTGCTGTAGGTAAGCTTTTTATGTGTTTGTTGTGTGTCTTTGTTGAGTTTTAAATGTTTGTATGTCGGCGTGTTGCGTCCGATGTTTGCGAAGTCGTAATGTGTGGTAACGTGTCTCGTATGGTGTTTGCGTGTGTAGCATGGTGTTTGCGTGTGTAGCCTCGTTTTCGTTTTATTCGTCGGCCATTTTTTTTGTCGCTTAACAAACTATTTAGTGTCGAAACTCTTTTATTTTGAGTGCAATTAAGTTGTAAGTTGCATTTTTGAGGTCCTGGGTGCTTCCTGTTTGTGTAGGTAAGGTTTTTATGTATGTGCTGTGTGTATGTATTGTGTTTGTAATTTTGTAATGTTCGCGAGTTGCGTCCGAGTGTTGCGAGGCCGTAATGTGTGTGAACGTGTGTCGTATGTTGTTTGCGAGTGTCGTAATGTGTTTGAACGTGTGTCGTATGTTGTTTGCGAGTGTCGTAATGTGTTTGGACGTAAACTTTTTTTCAAGGGTCGCAGTTGCTGCAACTGAAGACCTCGCTTTGCGAGGTCCTCAGGTGCTGGCATGGAGCGCCTGCGGCGCTCCAAGCCAGCAACTGAGGCCCTCGCTTCGCGAGGGTCCTCAGTTGCTGGCAAGGAGCGCCTGCGGCGCTCCATGCCAGCAACTGAGGCCCTCGCTTCGCGAGGGTCCTCAGTTGCTGGCAAGGAGCGCCTTTGGCGCTCCATGCCAGCAACTGAGAACCTGGCACAGTGCCCTCGCTACGCGAGGCCCGCGACTCGCTGCGCGAGCCGCGGCCCTCGCTACGCGAGGCCCGCGACTCGCTACGCGAGTCGCGGCCCTCGCTTTGCGAGGGCCGCGGGCTCGCTACGCGAGCCCGCAGCGTTAGCAACAACTCGTACGCTCACAACTATATATGTGATAAATCATTTGTGGTATTACCATTCCCATGCGCCATTATTTTACTGCTGTTTAGACTTCCATCTCCCCTTTTACCTTGTATTACTCATGATTCCCACTCATAATTATGTGAGCCACGTTTACTCTTATGTATATTCTGTATATTCACATTGAGCCCCATGAGCCACATGTGTAGCCTATAACACAAGACAGTCTTTAATGCCTTATTCACTCCTTAACTGATCATTTCACCCATGCACCCCATAAACACCTATACCTTCCCACACACCACAATTGACGTTTTTTCAAGCTCACCTTATTCATTCTCACACTCACTTATTCACTTTATTGTGCCTCTTAGGGCCTCATTCAATTGCAATTTGGCCAATTGAATAGGACTCTATATAAGCACATAGCATATTGTTCTACAGACATTTTTAGTTAGTGAAGACCTTGCTTTTGGATAGAAATTCACTAACTAAAAATTTCTGTAAAAAAAAATCACAATTGAATGAGGCCCTTAGACACTTAAATGTTCTCTTGTTAGAGAACATTCCATTCAGATGAGGCTGACTTCTCATTTTTTTCAGCAAGACACCAGAGTTATCTTTCCATGCTTGTTTATCACTGACCCTAAACAATTTGGAGATATTTCACATTGGATCGGATCATGCTTGTTTATCACTGACCCTAAACAATTTGGAGATGTTTCACAAGATTAGAAATTTTAAAATAGACCCAACCCTTTTTAAAACAAGGGAAGATGGAGATAAATTGAGGTCAGAAATCTCACTATACTTCAAGCTAAACGAGAAGTCAGTTTCATCCAAAATTGTGTTATGGAATTTGCATAAAGCCGTGATTAGAGGTATTTTAAAATCATGGTGAGCATACAGATCAAAAAAACATGGCAAATCATTGAAAAATCTCTATACTGAGCTGAGTTAAATCCAGCAATTAAATAAAATCTCTATTTAAATGGAATACGTTTTAGAAATCTGGGAATTACAAGCACAGATTAAAAAGATCCTTAAAAAATTGGTCGACAATAAAATATGGTTATTTCAACAGAAATTCGATTATTCTGGCAATAAACCTGAGAAAATGCTGGCTAAGCAAATAAATAAAAAAACGTCCGCAAAAAGGATAGATAAAATGGTAGATAAAAATGGTTGTTTAAAGCCTACAGAGATTGGCAGGATCTTCTCAGATTATTACAGTTTGTTGTATAATCTGGAAGGTAAAGCCACATTTATTAAACCAAATAAATCGGAGATTGCAGAATTTTTGAATAAAATTAGCCTTCACAAAATTACAGATGAACAAGTATTAAGACTTGAGGAAGAAATTCAAGAATCCATTTCAATACTAAAAACTGGCAAGGCTGCAGGGGCTAATGGCTTGCCAAACTGTTATTACAAGATATTTGAAAGTGAGATTATAAAATATTTAAAATTATTGTATCACATATAATAGTTGTGAAACTGCGATTCGCCGTCACGCTTGCGAGCCTCACGTAGCGAGGTGAGCCGTTGCGGCACAGAAGTCTTCCCAGGTCGGAGCACTTAGCTGATGAGCACCGAAGGCGAGCAGTTGAGGCATTGAAACTCAGAACACTTAGGCGCTCATCGTCTGTAAGGCGAGCAGTTGAGGTATTGAAATACGCGGAACTTAGCCTCCAAGCAGGAAACGCTGGATTGCCTTAGGCTGAGAGCAGTTGAGGAACGCAGGACTTAAAAAAAAATTGCGAGGGGCACGACATCGGAAAGAAAAAAAGACGAGGTCGGAAAAAAACGCGCAAATCAAAAAGCACGAAAAACACACAAAAAATATATATAAGCTAAGCGAGAAAAAAAAATGGCGGGCGAAAAAAATGAAAGCAAGGCTACATGACCCTGAACGGCGCAAAACACCGCCTGGCACGAACGACTTTTACCCAGAAACATACGAGGTACAAAATACACTATTAGAAAGGACGGAAAATGCTCGCGAGCCACGTAACACAAAGCCAATTGCCGCTATTTTACAACACTAACTTGCAAATAATAACATTACGAATCTAAAATGGCGATTTACACAACTAAACAAACTCTTTGCCCTCGTGCACGCAGCCTACTTATATTGCACATTTGGCACATTGCTGACACTTTATGCTGCAGGAAAATCTAAGAAGCTAATTACTCTAGCTAGAGATAGTTAGCTCTTCAGGATATTGATGCTGGATATATTAATATGAAATAGGTAAAGTATATTAATTAATTAATTAATTATTATTAAAAAATATCTAATAAAAAAAATAAAAAAAATAAATAGCAGATTTTACACTGCTGTTACTTTATGAATACATTAATGCTTTGCACTTCGTAATACATTTATTCACTACTAATTAATTATTAACGTACATTAATTTAAGAATTATTAATTAGTAATGGAAAATAAAAATGTATACTTTCCACTGCTGCTCAAAGTTAAAAAGATGAAGATCATGGCAAACAGCAATCACAGTTCCTTGCAAATAGACGTGGAAGAAGTGGAGGCAGTGACAGATTTTATTATCCTGGGATCCAAAATCTCCTCAGACGGTGATGCAGCCATGAAGTTAAAAAAAAACATTTGCTTCTGGGGAGAAAAGCTATAGCTGTCAACGAAGGTCCTCATAGTTAGAACCATGGTATTCCCAGTAGTAACATAAGAATGTGAGAGCTGACCATTGTAGAACTGACACTTTTGAACTGTGGTGTTGGCCAAAACTAATCAGATCCAATAAATTACTACTTCAGGAAATCAAGACAAACTATTCACTAGAAGGTATGATCATGAGGCTGAAGCTCAAATATTTTTGGCCATATTATGAGACGGCTGGATTCCCTAGAAAAGACTCTGATGCTGGGAAAGATTAAATGCACAAGAAGAAGGGGGGAGACAGAGGCGGCGATGGATAGATAAGGTCACTGAATTAACTTGGTTGAGCTCAGAGGGGCAGGAGCTGAGAGATGTACCTGGCAGCCCCAGTCCATAGGGTCATGGAGAGTTGGACGTGACTGAACTACTAAACATTAACAACAATATATATATATATATATATATATATATATATATATATACATATATATATATATATATATATATATATATATATATATATATATAAATTATTTTTACATTATCTACATCTATACTAATTGGCTTCAGATTTTAGCCAAGTCAATAACTGAATTATTTTTTATTTTTCAGAACAATATCTACAGAGCATCCAAATGGTTAGTGAAACTATTGTATTATTCAAGAAGAATGTAAATGATGTGAATTATGCACGTCTTCTATTTTCTGTTTTCAATGTGGCCGTGTGAATCAAAAATTAAACAGCATAACACACTGGGATTTGGAGATAATTGCTCTGTCTTAAACTCTGTAAAAGTGATGTACCGAACAGTTCGCCGGAGAACTATTCGCTGCGATTTTCGCATGTTCTCGTCCGCCGCGAACTGCGAACACATGCGCTTTTCGGTTCGCCCCCTATACTTTATCATTGAGGAAACTTTGAACATCATTTATTTTATTTTATAATTTTTTTTGTGTATTCTATGCCTGCCTGCCAGCGTGTGTGTGTGACAGGCTAACACCTAATAGCTTATATTGTGCTTATTTTCACTACTTATACCTGGTGGTGTAACATACATTGAAAACAACCATTTTTTTCCTGTAATCTAATTTCAGTTGCCTGCCTGTGTCAGGCTCACAGCTTATATTGTGCTCAGTGACATAAAACAACACTTTTCTGACTGTAATAGATTGTAGGAAGAGACCTTTAATGACATCAGTGAGGACAAGGAACGGGACATGGCTAGCTTGGTATCCAACCTTGTGCAAATGGGGATTTTGCGGTTGTGCAAAGGGACTGTTTGCGGTTGTTTGAGGTGCATTAAACGGGGATATTGGTCTGTTACTGTTAAGCGGGCCTAACCCTTACACTACCTGATCGATACAACATCATACCTGATGTTTTAAAGCATGTTATTCCAAACAATTTAGGAATGTTAGGTGATTTATGCCCTTTATGGCTTAAAACCAGACTCTGCATCAACTATGTAATTTTCTGTGGGAGTTTTGCCATGGATCCCCCTCCGGCATGCCACAGTCCAGGTATTAGTCCCCTTGAAACAACTTTCCCATCACTATTGTGGCCAGAAAGAGTCCCTGTGGGTTTTGAAATTCGCCTGCCCATTGAAGTCTATGGCGGTTCACCGATGTTCGCCCGTTCGCGAACATTTGGTAAAGTTCGGGTTCGCTGTTCGCGAACCCAAAATTTGATGTTCGCGACATCACTACTCTGGAAGAAAAAAAAATTTGAGAGTAAAGCAAAAAGGTGTTGCAAATATAATCGCTCAGAAACAAAACCATTAAGTGCTGCTAAACAGATCAGAAATAGTACATTATCTTACTGACTTTTGTCACTGATTTAGACAAACATTTACCTATTTATCTAGAAATTTTAAAATATGAAAGTCATTATGGTGGTGATATTTCAACAAGTACTATGCTGAAGAGCTACACTTTAAAATAATCAACCTGTTTGTAGAATGTAAAAAAAAAACAACAATACATCTTTTAATTTATTATATATTATGTGCAATGATGCTGATGTTTAATCAATCATTTCATTTTCAGCAGTTCAACTTCCTCATGTGGGAGGAGACTTTGCAGAGGAAGGTCCACCCACACAATGCGAAAGTATCAAAGAAAAACAAACATGGAACCCGACAGTAAAGAATAACTGACTATAAAAGTTGCAATATATAATTCGCTTTAAGTATTTATTTATTTATCTATTTTGCTCTCTGAAAACATTTTGACCATTATCATATTTAGTCATTCTAAAAATTATTTACAAATAAATTGACCACAGTGGCCTTTTAATTACTAAGGTTAGCTTTGCAAACAAACCAAATACTGCCAAAAAAGAATCAGTCTAGATTCAGTAAAATATGTTTCCATAGTGCTTCTTAATCAGAAAGTCAACTTTTAACATTTCCAGTGCTTGGTTTAAATACACACACAGCAGTCCTAGGGGTAACACACATCAGTCCTAGGTTTAACACACATCGGTCCTAGGGGTGGCACACATCAGTAATAGGGGTAACACACAGCAGTCCTAGGGGTGGCACACATCAGTCCTAGGGGAAACACACAGCAGTCCTAGGGGTTAACACACATTAGTCCTGGGGGTAACACACAGCAGTCCTAGGGGTAACACACATCAGTCCTGGGGGTAACACACAGCAGTCCTGGGGGTAACACACAGCAGTCCTAGGTGTAACACACATCAGTCCTAGGGGTAACACACATCAGTCATAGGGGTAACACACAGCATTCCTAGGGGTGGCCCACATCAGTCCTAGGGGTAACACACATCAGTCCTAGGGGTAACACACAGCACTCCTGGGGTTAACACACATTAGTCCTGGGGGTAACACACAGCAGTCCTAGGGGTAACACACAGCAGTCCTAGTTGTGGCACACACCAGTCCCGGGGGTAGCACACAGCATTCTTAGGGGTGGCAAACAGCAGTCCTAGCGGTGGCAAACAGCAGTCCTAGGGGTAGCACACCGCAGTCCTAGGGGTGGCAAACAGCAGTCCTATTGGAAACACTCAGCAGTCCTAGGGGTGAAGCACAGCAGTCCCGGGGGTATTAGACATAAGTCCTGGTGGTAGCACACAGCAGTCCTAGCTGTAAAACAAATCAGTCCTGGGGGTAACACGTGTCAGTCCTAGAAGTGCCACTCCTTAGTACTGGAGGTAACACACAGCAGTCATAGTTACATAGTTACATAGTAATTTAGGTTGAAAAAAGACTTTCAGTCCTTCAAGTTCAACAATTTAAGATCTCCTCTGATCTGCAATATGCAGATTAGTTATTAAATAATTATTAATAGTATAGTATTTGAGGATGAATAAATAGTTAGTCCATCAAGTTCAACCTTTTTAGATCTCTATTGATCTTTCTAAAATGTGGACTATTTGTTATTAATTGTTAATTGATCCAGAGGAAGGCAAACAGAAAAAAAAAACATTGAAACTTTGCCAATTCTTTCATAAGGGGAAAAAAGCTAAATTCCTTCCTGACCCCGGAAACTGACGATCAAATTTCTCCCTGGATTGATATTCCTTCACTAGTTATCTAGGATAGCCTTGAATGCCCTCTTTATGCAAAAATATATCTAACCCCTTTTTGAAGAATTCGCTGTTACCACCTCCTTTGGTAGAGAATTCCACAGTTTAACCACCCTAACTGTGAAGAACCCTTTTCTTTGTTTAAGGTGAAATCTTTTTCCTCTAACCTCAAGGGATGTCCTCTTGTCAGTTGAAAATATCTTGCTACAAAAAGTTCACTTGACAAAGCCTTATATTGACCCTGGATGTATTTAAATAACGTAATCATATCCCCTCATAGACGCCTTTTTTCTAGCGAAAATAAGTTTAATTTGGTTAGTCTTTCTTCATAACTTAGTCCCTCCATTCCCCTTATTAGTTTTGTTGTCCTTCTCTGTACTTTTTCCAGCTCTTTTTATGACGTGGTGCCTAAAATTGTACTCCATATTCCAAATGAGGGCGTACTATGGATTTATATAGTGGCTGAATTATATTTGCTTCCCTGGCTTCTATACCCTTCTTAATACATGCTAATATTTTACTTGCCTTTGCAGCTGCTGCTTGGCATTGAGCACTGTTACCTAGGTGGTTATCCACTAGTACTCCCAAATCCCTTTCAGTATCTGATACCCCTAGATTTTCTCCATTAAGATTATAGATTGCATGGCTATTTTTCCTTCCCAAATGCATAACCTTACATTTATTTGTATTAAATGTCATCTGCCATTTAGCCGCCCATTTCTCTAATTTATGCAAATCCCTTTGTAGGGAAAGTACATCATTATCTGATTTAATTACCTTGCACAACTTAATGTCATCAGCAAAAATGGAGACACTACTTTCGAGTCCTACTTCTACGTCATTAATAAATATGTTAAAAAGGAGAGGACCTAATACCGAACCTTGAGGAACCTCACTTACCACATTTGTCCAATCTGAGTATGTTCCATTTACAACAACCCTTTGCTTCCTGTCTTTTAGCCAGCTCTCCATCCATGAGCAGATATTTACTGCAATTCCTGTATCCCTTAGTTTGCTCAAAAGTCTCCCATGTGGCACTGTATGAAAAGCCTTTGCAAAATCCAAAAAGACTACATCCACTGAGTTGCCTTGATCCAAGTTCCTACTAACATCCTCATAGAAACTAATTAGATTGGTCTGACATGACCTATCCCTCATAAATCCGTGTTGACTGCTACCTATGATCTTGTTCAAATAGACATATTCTTGTATTATGTCCCTCATTAACCCTTCTAAAAGCTTCCCAACTACAAAGTGAGGCTCACTGGTCTATAATTCCCTGGATTTGCTCTTGCTCCCTTCTTAAATATAGGTATCACCTCTGCTTTTCTCCAGTCATCCGGTAGAGACCCTGTAGTGAGTGAGTCTTGAAGGATGAGATATAACAGTTTGGCTATTACAGAACCCAGCTCCCTCAGTACCCTTGGATGTATTCCATCAGGACCTGGGGCTTTATTAACATTTATTTTCTCCAATCTCTTTTGGATTTCTTCCTGCGTTAACCAATTATTTAGTAAAGGTAGTGTAGCCCCATTATGTTGCGGTGTCCCAACCACTGGTACCTCCCTTGTGTATACCGAATAAAAGAACCTATTTAGCTCATCTGCCTTTTCCTGGTCACTAATTATCAGATGGCCTGTGTCAAATTATAATGTTCCTATAGCTTCCTTCCTGGCCTTGTACCCATTAATATATTTAAAAAATATTTTAGGGTTAGTCTTACTTTCCTTTGCAACTGACTTCTTATTTTCTATTTTAGCCAGTCTAATAGCCCTTTTGCAAGCCTTGTTGATTTCCTTATAGTCACATAATGCTGCCTCTTTCCCTCCTTCTTGTATAATTTAAATGCCTGTTTCTTTTTCCTCATCATGATCTTTAAGTCATTGTTAAGCCACATGGGATATGATTTACTCCTATTCATTTTATTTCCACATGGTACATGCTGATGAGTATGTTTATTTAGTAAGGGTTTGAATGTTGTCCATTTATGTTTAGTATTTTTCCCTGTAAGTTCTTTGTCCCAGTCTATATGTTGTATTGCTGCCCATAGCCCATTAAAGTTAGTCCTTTTAAAATTTAGAGTTTTTGTTGGCCCCTTACAACTCAGTTTTTTGTATTCAATCTCAAATGATACTATGTTGTGATCACTGTTCCCCAAGGGTTCCCCTATTTTAAACATTTGATATTATATAAATATTACTTGTGATGACTTAATCCAAGATGGCCCCAATTCTAGTAGGTTCTTTTATTACTTGGGCCAGATTATGATCCCTGAGTGTACTCAAGAACCTCCTCCTCTTAGCTGAGCTGCTGGTCTCATTTATCCAGTTTATTTCAGGGTAATTAAAGTCTTACATTATTAGAACTTGCCCATGCTTAGCTGCATTTCCAATCTGTAACATTAATTGTATTTCCTCACTTTCAAATATATTTGGGGTTTTATAGCATATTCCCACCAATATGTGTTTAGAATTAGCTCCTCCACTATCCTAGGGGTAGCATACATCAGTCCTGGGGTGGCACACATCAGTCCTATGGGTAAAACACATTAGTCCTGGGGGTGGCACACATCAGTCCCAGGGGTAGCATACATCAGTCCTAGGGGTGGCACACAGCATTCCTAGGGGTGGCACACATCAGTCCTGGGGGTGGCACACATCAGTCCTGGTGGTAACACAGAGCAGTCCTGGGGGTGGCAAACTTCAGTCCTTGGGGTGGCAAACATCAATCCTGGGGGTAGCACACATCAATCCTGGGGGTGGCACACATCAGTCCTGGGGGTAGCACACATCAGTCCTGGAGGTAAAACACATCAGTCCTGGGGGAACACACATCCGTCCTGGGGGTAGCACACATCAGTCCTGGGGGTGGCACGCAACAGTCCTAGGGGTAAAACAAAGCAGTCCTGGGGCCGGCACACATCAGTCCTAGGGGTGGCACACATCAGTCCTGGGGGTAACACACAGCAGTCCTAGGGGTAAAACACATCAGTCCTAGGGGTAAAACAAAGCAGTCCTGCGCGTGGCACACATCAGTCCTAGGGGTAGCATACATCAGTCCTAGGGTGTGGCACACAGCAGTCCTGGAGGTGGTACACATCAGTCCTGGGGGTGGCACACATCAGTCCTGGGGGTAACACACAGCAGTCCTAGGGGTAAAACACATCAGTCCTAGGGGTAACACACAGCATTCCTAGGGGTGGCACACACCAGTCCTGGTGGTGGCACACATCAGTCCTAGGGGTGGCACACATCAGTCCTGGGGGTGGCACACATCAGTCCTGGTGGTAACACACATCAGTCCTGGGGGTGGCACACATCAGTCCTGGGGGTAGCACACAACAGTCCTGGGGGTAGTACACATCAGTCCTAGGGGTGGCACACATCAGTCCTGGTGGTAACACACATCAGTCCTGGTGGTAACACACATCAGTCCTGGGGGTGGCACACATCAGTCCTGGGGGTAGCACACAACAGTCCTGGGGGTGGCACACATCAGTCCTGAAGGTAACACACATCAGTCCTGGGGATGGCAAACATCAGTCCTGGGAGTGGCACACATAAATCCTGAGGGTAGCATACATCAGTCCTGGAGGTGGCATACATCAGTCCTGGGGGTGGCATACATCAGTCCTGGGGGTTGCACACATCAGTCCTGGGGGTGGCATACATCAGTCCTGGGGGTGGCATACATCAGTCCTGGGGGTTGATAATGATCCCTGATTGTACTCAAGAACTCCTATTAGCTGAGCTGCTGGTCTCATTTATCCAGTTTATTTCAGGGTAATTAAAATCTCCCATTATTAGAACTTGCTTAGCTGCATTTCCAATCTGTAACAATAATTGTATTTCCTCACTTTCAAATATATTTGGGGTTTTATAGCATATTCCCACCAATATGTGTTTAGAATTAGCTCCTCCACTATCCTAGGGGTAGCATACATCAGTCCTGGGGTGGCACACATCAGTCCTATGGGTAAAACACATTAGTCCTGGGGGTGGCACACATCAGTCCCAGGGGTAGCATACATCAGTCCTAGGGGTGGCACACAGCATTCCTAGGGGTGGCACACATCAGTCCTGGGGGTGGCACACATCAGTCCTGGTGGTAACACAGAGCAGTCCTGGGGGTGGCAAACTTCAGTCCTTGGGGTGGCACACATCAATCCTGGGGGTAGCACACATCAGTCCTGGGGGTAGCACACATCAATCCTGGGGGTGGCATACATCAGTCCTGGGGGTGGCACACATCAGTCCTGGGGGTGGCACACATCAGTCCTGGGGGTAGCACACATCAGTCCTGGAGGTAAAACACATCAGTCCTGGGGGAACACACATCAATCCTGGGGGTAGCACACATCAGTCCTGGGGGTAGCACACATCAATCCTGGGGGTGGCATACATCAGTCCTGGGGGTGGCACACATCAGTCCTGGGGGTGGCACACATCAGTCCTGGGGGTAGCACACATCAGTCCTGGAGGTAAAACACATCGGTCCTGGGGGTAGCACACATCAGTCCTGGGGGTGGCACGCAACAGTCCTAGGGGTAAAACAAAGCAGTCCTGGGGCCGGCACACATCAGTCCTAGGGGTGGCACACAGCAGTCCTGGAGGTGGTACACATCAGTCCTGGGGGTGGCACACATCAGTCCTGGGGGTAACACACAGCAGTCCTAGGGGTAAAACACATCAGTCCTAGGGGTAAAACAAAGCAGTCCTGCGCGTGGCACACATCAGTCCTAGGGGTAGCATACATCAGTCCTAGGGGGTGGCACACAGCAGTCCTGGAGGTGGTACAAATCAGTCCTGGGGGTGGCACACATCAGTCCTGGGGGTAACACACAGCAGTCCTAGGGGTAAAACACATCAGTCCTAGGGGTAACACACAGCATTCCTAGGGGTGGCACACACCAGTCCTGGTGGTGGCACACATCAGTCCTAGGGGTGGCACACATCAGTCCTGGGGGTGGCACACATCAGTCCTGGTGGTAACACACATCAGTCCTGGGGGTGGCACACATCAGTCCTGGGGGTAGCACACAACAGTCCTGGGGGTGGTACACATCAGTCCTAGGGGTGGCACACATCAGTCCTGGTGGTAACACACATCAGTCCTGGTGGTAACACACATCAGTCCTGGGGGTGGCACACATCAGTCCTGGGGGTAGCACACAACGGTCCTGGGGGTGGCACACATCAGTCCTGAAGGTAACACACATCAGTCCTGAGGATGGCAAACATCAGTCCTGGGAGTGGCACACATCAGTCCTGGGGGTGGCATACATCAGTCCTGGGGGTGGCATACATCAGTCCTGGGGGTTGCACACATCAGTCCTGGGGGTGGCATACATCAGTCCTGGAGGTGGCATACATCAGTCCTGGGGGTTGCACACATCAGTCCTAGGGGTGGCACACAGCATTCCTAGGGGTGGCACACATCAGTCCTGGGGGTGGCACACATCAGTCCTGGTGGTAACACAGAGCAGTCCTGGGGGTGGCAAACTTCAGTCCTTGGGGTGGCACACATCAATCCTGGGGGTAGCACACATCAGTCCTGGGGGTTGCACACATCAGTCCTGGGGGTGGCATACATCAGTCCTGGGGGTTGCACACATCAGTCCTAGGGGTGGCACACAGCATTCCTAGGGGTGGCTCACATCAGTCCTGGGGGTGGCACACATCAGTCCTGGTGGTAACACAGAGCAGTCCTGGGGGTGGCAAACTTCAGTCCTTGGGGTGGCACACATCAATCCTGGGGGTAGCACACATCAGTCCTGGGGGTTGCACACATCAGTCCGGGGGGTGGCACACATCAGTCCTGGGGGTTGCACACATCAGTCCTAGGGGTGGCACACAGCATTCCTAGGGGTAGCACACATCAGTCCTGGGGGTTGTACACATCAGTCCTGGGGGTAGCACACATCAGTCCTGGGGGTTGCACACATCAGTCCTGGGGGTTGCACACATCAGTCCGGGGGGTGGCACACATCAGTCCTTGGGGTAACACACATCAGTCCTGGGGGTGGCACACATCAGTCCTGGGGATAGCACACATCAGTCCTAGGGGTGGCATACATCAGTCCTGGGGGTGGCACACATCAGTCCTGGGGGTAGCACACATCAGTCCTCGGGGTAACACACATCAGTCCTGGGGATAGCACACATCAGTCCTCGGGGTAACACACATCAGTCCTAGGTGTAACACACATTAGTCCTAGGTGTAACACACATTAGTCCCGGGGGTAACACACATCAGTCCTAGGGGTAACACACAGCAGTCCTAGGGGTAACACACATCAGTCCTGGGGGTGGCACACGAAAGAACTGGAATGATGTACAATACTGAATGACTATATCTAAATATATATGTAATCACTATATACCGTATAATCACTATATGTTACTGTTGCACATAATGCTTCCTTTAATGCTATAGAGCAGATATATTGATAACAGTAGACAAAATTATCTTTCCTGATAATAAATAATAGAATACTTTTGATTATTTACTTAGGGCCTCATTCTATTATTGGCCGTAAATCGTCCGTAAGGCTGCGATTCCTTGCGGGGGTTCTGTTAACTCGCAATTCAATTATACGGCCCCGCAAGGATCTCCTCTTACGGCCGGCCGCATATCTTGGAACCCACTCTCAAGCTTGCACATCAGCCCAAACCCGAGTTTAAATTAACTGTTTATTGTCCGGCTGCGGCGTGGGCGTATCTGAGGTGCTCCAAGCCCTATGGACTTTTTACATGTATATTTGACATATATTAAAACAAAATTATTTTACGGATTTGAGTATAGGGGAAATTTGTGCTATTTTTTCTAACACCTAAAATCACTTTATAGTCTTCTCAAAGTGCAGGATGGCTTTATTTGAGCTATTTTATGTGCTTAATTGGTGCTAGCGGGACCTTTTTCCTGCAAGTAAGCTGCGGCTCGCTTTTAGCCTTGCAGAGAGGGTTCCCGGAGCAATAGAATAGCAACCGGGCTTTTCTTACGGCCGATTTCCTTGCTGCCATTTTAGATCAAAGGCTTTCCTCCTGCGCGATCGGCCGCAAGAGATAACAAGGCGCCAGCCGCAAGCCTGCCGGAATCCCCGGCCGGAGGGGAATAGAACAGCAGAATAGCTTGCGGCCCCGCAACGGCTGCGGCCGATAATAGAATGAGGCCCTTAGTATACATTTTACATACTTTTGCGATTCATTTACTTTTTTACCACTAGATGGCGATCATATACTATAAATATACTCTATAGTGCAATTTCACACAATGACTGTTGTTACGCACTGACATTTTTGTCTTCAATCCTTTGTGTCTTGAACACTAATTAGTGATTGCTTTGCTACACTTACCTAGGCCTTGATCACATAGGCCGGCTAACGGATTAAAGCCTTAATATGTCCATGATAAAACTCCTCTAGTTAGCATATCTTCAGCGCACATTAAAGATGTTTTCACCTGTGACAACCCACACAGAGACCAAAAGGAACCAAGGGTGCCTAAAACTCAGACAACTCAGACTTGTGTCATCCTCTAGGGCTCACTACATCAAGCCAGGGAGAGAGACTGACTGGTAATGACCCAGTAGGACAGCCATCTAGATCAGTGGTTCTCAACAGTCCTTGGACCATTACCTGAAACATTATCTAGTGCAGTGGTTCTCAATCTTCTCCTCAGGATCCCACAAACATGGCAGGATTTCGATTTAACAGTGTGTGAACATAGGTGAGGCAATTAATATTCAACAGGCCACGGAGCCTCTAGTTGCCTCACCTCTGTTCACCTGTGTGGTACTGAGGAGAGGGTTGAGCACTGGTCTCCCTTGTCACTCTTGCTTTTCTTTCCTGAATTAAGGTGGTTTACTAGAGTCCCAGCCTGTATCTCCAACTCCTTCCTTGTCCCTTTGTGTCCTTTCTTCATTTAAGTCATTACAGTGGTCATATTTTTAAAATGTTCTATGTTAAAGAGCTACACTTTAAGATGGATAACCAGTTACCAACCTTAGCCTTAAATTCTTCCCTTATTTCTCCAGTTTAAGCTCTTCAATCAAAGCTGATTAGGGGAGCACACAGCAGTCCCGGGGGTAACACACATCAGTCCTGGGGGTAACACTCAGCAGACCTAGGGGTAGCATACATCAGTCCTGGGGGTAACACACATCAGTCCTAGGGGTGTCACACATTAGTCCTGGGGGTAACACACATCAGTCCCGGGGGTAACACACATCAGTCCTAGGTGTAACACACATTAGTCCCGGGGGTAACACACATCAGTCCTGGGGGTAACACACATCAGTCCTGGGAGTAACACACATCAGTCCTGGGGGTAACACACAACCGTCCCGGAGGTAACACACATCAGTCCTGGGGGTAACACACATCAGTCCTGGGAGTAACACACATCCGTCCCAGGGGTAAAACACATCAGTCCTAGGTGTAACACACATTAGTCCCGGGGGTAACACACATCAGTTTCGGGGGTAACACACATCAGTCCTAGGAGTAACACACATCAGTCCTGGGGGTAACACACATCAGTCCTGGGAGAAACACACATCAGTCCTGGGGGTAACACACATCAGTCGTGGTAGTAACACACATCAGTCCTGGGGGTACAACACATCAGTCCTGGAGGTAACACACATCAGTCCTGGGGGTAACACTCATCTGTCGTGGGGGTAACACTCAGCAGACCTAGGGGTAGCAAACATCAGTCCCGGGGGTAACACACATCAGTCCCGGTGGTAACACACATCAGTCCTAGGGGTAACACACATCAGTCCTAGGTGTAACACACATTAGTCCCGGGGGTAACACACATCAGTCCCGGGGGTAACACACATCAGTCCTAGGAGTAACACACATCAGTCCGGGGGTAACACACATCAGTCCTGGGAGTAACACACATCAGTCCTGGGGGTAACACATATCAGTCCCGGGGGTAACACACATCAGTCCTAGGTGTAACACACATCAGTCCTGGGGGTAACACACATCAGTCCTGGGAGTAACACACATCAGTCCTTGGGGTAACACACATCAGTCCCGGGGATAACACACATCAGTCCTGGGGGTAACACACATCAGTCCTAGGGGTAACACACATCAGTCCTGGGGGTAACACACATCAGTCCTAGGTGTAACACACTTTAGTCCTAGGGGAAACACACATCAGTCCTGGGGGTAACACTCATCAGTCCTGGGGGTAACACACATCAGTCCCTTGGGTAACACTCATCAGTCCTGGGGGTAACACACAGCAGTCCTGGGGGTGGCACACATCAGTCTTGGGGGTAACACACATCAGTCCCGGGGGTAACACTCATCAGTCCTGGGGGTAACACACATCAGTCCTGGGGGTAACACACATCAGTCCTAGGTGTAACACACATTAGTCCTCGGGGTAACACACATCAGTCTCGGGGGTAACACACATCAGTCCTAGGGGTAACACACATCAGTCCCGGGAGTAACACACATTAGTTCTAGGGGTAACACACAGCAGACCTAGGGGTAACACACATCAGTCCTGGGGTAACACACATTATTCCTGGCGGTAACACACATCAGTCCTGGGGGTAACACACATCACTGCTGTCGGTAACACACATTATTCCTGGCGGTAACACACATCAGTCCTAGGGGTAGCACACCTCAGTCCTAGGTGTAACACACATCAGTCCTGGGAGTAACACACATCAGTCCTGGGGGTAACACACATCAGTCCCGGGGGTAACACACATCACTCCTGGGGGTAACACACATCAGTCCTAGGTGTAACACACATCAGTCCCGGGGGTAACACTCATCAGTCCTGGGGGTAACACACAGCAGACCTAGGGGTAACACACATCAGTCCTAGGGGTAACTCACATCAGTCCTGGGGTAACACACATCAGTCCTAGGTGTAACATACATTAGTCCTAGGTGTAACACACATCTGTCCCGGTGGTAACACACATCAGTCCTAGGGGTAACACACAGCAGACCTAGGGGTAACACACATCAGTCCTAGGGGTAACATACATCAGTCCTGGGGGTAACACACATCAGTCCTGGGCGTAACACACATCAGTCCGGGGGGTAACACTCATCAGTCCTGGGGGTAACACACATTAGTCCTAGGGGTCACACACATCAGTCCTCGGGGTAACACACATCAGTCCTAGGGGTAAAACACGGAAGAACTAGAATGATGTTCAATACTGAATGACTATATCTAAATATATTTGTAATCACTATATACCGTATAATAACATTTTTCTGTTGCACATAATGCTCTCTTTAATGCTATAGAGCAGATATATTGATAACAGTAGACAAAATAATCTTTCCTGATAATAAATAATAGAATACATTTGATTATTTACTTAAGATGTATACATTTTACATACTTTTATGATTCATTAACTTTTTCACCGCTAGATGGAGATCATATACTATAGATATATATTATATAGTGCAATTTCACACAATGACTGTTATTATGCACTGACATTTTGAATCCTTTTTGTCTTGAACACTAATTAGTGATTGCTTTGCTACACTTACCTAGGCCTTGATCCCATAGGCCGGCTAACGGATTAAAGCCTTAATGAGTCCATGATTAAACTCCTCTAGTTAGCATATCTTCACAAAGCCCACATTAAAGATGTTATCACCTGTGACAACCCACACAGAGACCGTAGGAACCAAGTGGCTGAAACTCCGATAACTCAGACTTGTGTCATCCTTTAGGGCTCACTACATCAAGCCAGGGAGAGAGACTGACTGGTAATGACCGAGTAGGACAGCCATCTAGATCAGGGGTGCTCAACAGTCCTTGGACCAATACCTGAAACGTTATCTAGTGCATTGGTTCTTAACCTTCTCCTCAGGATCCCACAAACATGCCTTAATTTTGATTTAACAGTGTGTGAACATAGGTGAGGCAATTAGTATTCAACAGGCCACGGAGACTCTAGTTGCCTCAACTGTGTTCACCTGTGTGGTCCAGAAGAGGGTTGAGCACTGATCTCCCTTGTCTCTCTTGCTTTTATTTCCTGCATTAAGGTGGATTACTAGAGTCCCAGTCTGTGGGCCTCATTCTATTACCGGCCGTAAATCGGTCGTAAGGCTGCGATTCCTTGCGGGGGTTCTGTTAACTCGCGATTCTATTATACGGCCCCGCAAGGATCTCCCCTTACGGCCGGCCGCATATCTTGAAACCGTCCGTAAGCTCAGAAATCTAAAAACTCAAAAATAAATTCAAGCCTGCACTGTACAGCTCTGTAAATGCTAGGGATCATATTGGGGGACATGAGGATTAAAAGTAACCCACTCTCAAGCTTGCACATCAGCCCAAACCCGAGTTCAAATTAACTGTTTATTTTCCGGCTGCGGCGTGGGCGTGTCTGAGGTGCTCCAAGCCCTATGGACTTTTTACATGTATATTTTACGTATATTAAAAAAAAATTATTTTACGGATTAAGTATAGGTTAATTATGTGCTATTTTTGCTAACACCGAACATCACTTTATAGACTCCGCAAAGTGCAGGATGGCTTTATTTGAGCTATTTTATGTGCTTAATTGGTGCTAGCGGGACCTGTTTGCTGCAAGTAAGCTGCGGCTCGTTTTTAGCCTTGCAGAGAGGGTTCCCGGAGCAATAGAATAGCAACCAGGCTTTTCTTACGGCCGATTTCCTTGCGGCCGTTTTAGATCAAAGGCTTTCCCCGGCGCGATCGGCCGCAAGAGATAACAAGGCGCCGGCCACAAGCCTGCCGGAGTCCCCGGCCGGAGGGGAATAGAATAGCCGGAAAGCTTGCGGCCGGTCCTTGCGGCCCCGCAGCGGCTGCGGCCGATAATAGAATGAGGCCCTGTATCTCCAACTCCTTCCTTGTCCCTTTTTGTCCTTTCTTCATTTAAGTCATTACAGTGGTGATATTTTTTAAATGTACTATGTTGAAGAGCTACACTTTAAGATGAATAACCAGTTACCATCCTTAGCCTCAAACTCCTCCCTTATTTCTATGGTTTAAGCTCTTCAATTAACGCTGATTACCACAGTTATACATCTTTAGCTTCAATCTCCTTCATTGACTTTCTCATTTCTCATTGATCAATCAAGTTAAGTTATCAGAGTCGTCAGCCTTAGCTCCATATTCCTCTCTCGTCACTCGTTTCTCTTCTTAGCTCATTAAGACAGATTACTAGTTGCCGGTCTCTAGTTTCAAAATTCCTCATTCTTTTCAATTTAGTCGGATTACCAGACTTGCCAGCTTTAGTTTTAAACTCTTTTTGGTCCATCTCACTCCTATTAGTTCAATAAAGGTTGATTACCATAGTTGCCTGCCTTAGCCTCAAACTTCTCCCTAGTCGCTCTCAGTTCAATCTTTATTTACTTAAGGTTGCAATACCTCCGATGTCACTTAATTGTTATCTACAAACGAATAAATAATAATCAATCTAAAAAACCTCAGTTGCAGCTCAATTATCTTATTCCAGCCGAGGCTCTGGACAATTTTAGACTATGTGTTCATCAACATAAATAATCATAGACAGATATTGAAACGGTTAACGGTTTGTGATTAGTTTCCCAACTTGTGCGGGTCTATTATGTGATATCCACATAGACTTCCTAATACATCAGCAAAGGATAGACCTTACTTTCTTCCATTCGTAATCTAAAGATTCCTTAGAACATGACGTCCCATTCAACCAGACATAAGAACCATAGACTCCATTACCACCACTTCTGCATAACAACTGCATACTAGACCTACTCAAACACATTCATATAGCTAGTCAATGACCCACATCCTTCATTCCTTCTACTATGGCTCTGCCACCCCGTTACATTTTACACAGTCATCTCCAACGTCTACGTACTCAAATTCATCTAACGCAACTTCCTCTTCTTCTCAGCTTTTCTACAGTCTGTCTAATCTTCCTCATTGACCATCTTCCTCTTTCCACTATGGCTTGAGTTAGCCATCCATCAAACCTCCAGCTGATTCAACCTCCGCACCACATTAAGCGCCTTTCCCATACACCTCACCAGCATTCACCATTACACTCATTTCCTCTTATCTTCCAAGCCCAACCTTAACGCCATTCCACTCAAACTCTATTCATCTTTTCACCTCAACCTACACTCATCTCAGCCATTCTATCAATTTTCCTTCATCCTTACTGATTTTGACTGTTCCTCAAGTTATCAGTCACAACCATCATGTATGACAAACTGATTCAATTCAAAAACCACATCCTCAAGTACTTAGTTATCACCTCTTTTACTTAAGTCTCATCCACTACATTCTACCAACCCTCAATCTTCATTAATTAATATGCCCCTTTTTCTTCTCTGAATGTCACATCTCCCTCCTTGCACAGGAGCTATCTCCTTCTTCCCTTTGTCCTGCTCACACAGACATTGCCTTAATTTGCTTCTCACGTTTTGCTTCCTTCTAGACCTTCTTCATCCTTGCCCCTGTCCTATTGTTCTACATCACCATTACTAGATACTCTCTATTAGAGCATGTGTCCTCAACGTCTTTTATGCTTCGCTTCTACCCTGCACCTTTCGGAGAGTCAGTCCTATCACCAGACTCTACTTCTTACAATCTTAGTCACTAGACACCTTGGGTCTTTCTCCCTTCACATATCCTAATTATTAACACCACCTCCAATCTCATCCAATTCCATACACTCCTTCCATCACTTTCTACTTCCACCAACGCCACCACCGCCCAACACACTGTCTCTTCAACTCTAGATCTTTACCCCACTCATTCATATTAACTTTCCTACCTTGCATCCATCATCACAAGTCTCTCGTGCAATGCTACCATCCTTCATTCAATTGCTGACTACCCCCCCATTGCAGATGTCTCTACTGCCCCAGACTACAGTCACTATCTGAGCTCTTAGCTCCAGTTGTGCGTGTCAGCATTTGATTGCCCACTCTACGATCAGGCTCCCTATCTATATACTGGAATCACCATGTTATGACCACACTTATGGAACCTGACATTCAAATCTAAATGTGAAATTTGGCTTACTATATGTTGTAAGGGTCTGAGAAGCATGAGTAGATAAAGCTATTTAAGTAGATAACTATGTTCAATTTAGACAGTAAATTATATTTTATGTTGTTTCAAGAAAGTAGCTGTGACATTGCATCAACAATGTACGTAACTGGAAAGTACACAGGGAGTAAAGAGTATATATACCATTTAATGACATTTTCTAATAGAAGAACAAGCCAGAAATGTCTTGGGTAGAAAATAGGGAAGAAAACCAATTGAAAAAGTGAGGACAGTTTCCCTCAATTACCTCCACAAATGTAATAAAGTATTCAGTATTTTAGCATTTTCCTAATATACAGTTGTGCTCAATAGTTTGCATACCCTGGCAGAAATTGCGAAATTTTGGCATTTATTTTAAAAATATGACTGATCATGCAAAAAAATATTATTTTATTGAAGGGCAGTGATCATATGAAGCCATTTATTATTACATAGTTGTTTGGCTCCTTTTTTAAATCATAATGATAACAGAAATCGCTGAAATGGTGACACAGGTTAAAATGGCAATGAAATGTTAATTTCCCACACCTATGGCTTTTTATATTGCAATTAGTGTCTGTGTATAAATAGTCAATGAATTTGTTAGCTCTATCGTAGATTCACCGCGCAGGCTAGATACTGAGCCATGGAGAGCAGAAAAGAACCATCAAAAGACCTGCTTAACAAGGTAATGGAACTTCACAGAGATGGAAAAAGATATAAAAAGATATCCAAAGCCTTAAATAGCCAGTCAGTGCTGTCCTGTCACTTATAAAGAAGTAGATCTCTTGATACCAAGCCAAGGTCAGGTAGACCAAGAAAGATTTCAGCCACAACTGCCAGAAGAATTGTTCGGAATACAAAGAAAACCCCACAGGTAACCTCAGGAGAAATACAGGCTGCTCTGGAAAAAGACGGTGTGGTTGTTTCAAGGAGCACAATACGACAATACTTGAAAAAAAATGAGCTGCATGGTCAAGTTGCCAGAAAGAATCCTTTACTGCTCCAATGCCACAAAAAAGCCTGGTAACAATATGCTCGACAACACCTTGACATGCCTCACAGCTTCTGTCACACTGTAATTTGGAGTGATGAGACCAAAATAGAGCTTTATGGTCACAACCATAAGCACTATGTTTGGAGAGGGGTCAACAAGGCCCATAGTGAAAAGAATACCATCCACACTGTGAAGCATGGGGGTGAGCTCTAAAGGCACGGGGAATCTTGTGAAAATTGATGGCAAGATGAATGCAGCATGTGATCAGAAAATACTGGCAGACAATTAGCATTCTTCTGTGCAAAGGCTGCGCTTGGGACGCTCTTGGACTTTCCAGCATGACAATGACCCTATGAACAAGGCCAAGTTGACCCACCAGTGGTTACAACAGAAAAAGGTAAAGGTTGTGGAGAGGCTATCACAGTCTCTTGACCTTAATATCATCGAACCACTCTGGGGAGATCTCAAACGTCTGCATCATACAAGAGGGCCAACGACTTTGCATGACCTGGAGGCATTTTACCAAGAGGAATGGGCAGCTCTAGCACCTGCAAGAATTAGGGGCCTCATAGACAACTATTACAAAAGACTGCACGCTGTCATTGATGCTAAAGGGGGCAATACACAGTATTAAGAACTAAGGGCATGCAAACTTTTGATCAGGGTCATTCCATTTGTTTCCTTGTTGCCATGTTTTGTTTTATGAGTGTGCCATTCAGTTATAACCTACAGTTGAATATGAATCCCATAAGAAATAAAAGAAATGTGTTTTGCTGCTCACTCATGTTTTCTTTAAAAATGGTATATAAAGTATATTACCAATTCGCCAAGGGTATGCAAACATTTGAGCACAACTGTAGTAATATGTAACAAAAGAGAGAGAGAGAACACAAGAGACAGAGAGTATAATGTATGCATAAAGAATATCAATAAGCTTAGTACAAAGACAATGCAAAATCAGGAAATATCTATCTAGGGTTAAATAAAATTATGTCTATTATAATAAATTTAAAAAAGAATAATGTTGCTAATATATACACCTACATTAGATAATCATATTGAAAGCTTCATGTGGAGGATCCTAGGGACACTGGGGAGGGAGAGAGAAATGGGGGAAAGAGACACTGGGGAGGGACGGGGGAGAAAGAGACACTAAGGAGGGGAGAGGAAGGGGAGATGCACTGGGGAGGGGACAGGAAGAGGGGAGAGACACGGAGGGGGTAGAGAAACACTGGGGAGGGGAGAGGAATTAGGGAAAGAGGCACTGAAAGGGAGAGGAGGGGGCAGACCCTAAGGAGGGGAGAGGAATGGGGGAAAGAGACACTGAAGAGGGGAGAGGAATGGGGGAATGAGATACTGAGGGAGGGAGGGGGGGGGAAAAGACACTGAGGAGGCGAGAGGAGGGGGGGAGCCTCACGCCAGACACATCACGCCAGACACATTTGCACAGTTTTATAAGTGGGGCATTCACAGATAAGCTTTACATACCACATAGCCATTAACATAGAGTACAACCTTTCTCAGGGTACACTGTCCTGTCAATACAGTCCTTTCTTTCGCTGGCTTTTTCAAGTCTTGTGAAGCTCCGCCCACTACTCCCCTGGAACCTGAACAGACAAGATTGTATGGTGGATATTATGGCCTATGTCAGATTCCTAAATGCAGGTAACTTGATAGAAGAATATGCTCTTTTGATATATTAAATACACACTAAATGCCAAAGAAAACCAATCACTATCTAACTTAGTTGCCTATATTGCACACCTTTGTGTGAGTATATTTTTAAGTATTTTTAAAGTCATTGTTTGTAACAATTTTTCACTTTTTGTATTATCCTATGGTTTTATGCTAAGCTTATGAGGATAAATAAATAAATCAACTAGATATTTGATTTCTTTGGGGTCAATCATAGTTGCAGGTCATATGCACCGAGCAGGCCCACGCACTAAACAACCCCTATATATATATAATATTTATCATATTAGTCTACACATTATATCAAATTAGAGCCTCCATATATTAGGAAGGTCCTTAATTCACAATTTCTTTGCAGTTTTCACTACATATATTCTTTACTAATTAAACACAAACTCTTTATATACATGTAGTGACTCCAGTAAGCACTTACATGTATTTAAGTCATCATCACTATGACAATCTTAAGAATACACTGTGTATTTTTCTAAGCTTAAGTAAAGTTCATAACTTTCACCTAACATTATCTATCCCATACAGCACTTCTCATTGTAAGTATTATAAAAAAAAATGTTACAATAGTAAACATTAGTATATATCTAGGATCCTCCACATAAAGCGTTCAATATGATTATCTAGGTGGATATATTAGCGACATCATTCTTTTTATTTAATTCTAATTTTATTTAACCCTAGATAGATATTTAATAATCTGTGGGAAACTTTTTTTTTTTGTTGATGCAATCAATTCAGGTATTAAGCACCATGGGAACTATAGTCTAGGGCTCCAGCTACATGTTTTGTGACTATAATAAGAATATTCATGAATTTTCTGAGTAGGCTATTGAACAAGTGAAATAGGCTGCTCTGGCTTGTCAGCTGACATGATTAATTACTTATAAGTCACTTATAAGTCACTTTCCTCTCAAATTATGTGCACATGAAGATGGTTTCTCTCTGTTCTCCTTAGCTGAAATGTTTGCATTTGCATTGAACCACACTTGCACCGACACCTGACTTTATTTGTAAAAAGGACAGTGGGTTTGGAGACATTTTGTGATATTACAATCACCAATGGACCACTTCCTTTGGTAAACATACATTTCACACCTTATGCCCCCTTTGAAATACCCCACATGGTCAGGTCTGTGTCCAAGGACTTGGTCAGCCTGTCTCCTTCCCTACCCCACATGGTCAGGTCTGTGTCCAAGGACTTGGTCAGCCTGTCTACTTTCCTACCCCACATGGTCAGGTCTGTGTCCAAGGACTTGGTCAGCCTGTCTCCTTCCCTACCTAGGTGTTGAGGGGTCTACAGCCCTGGTTATCAGCTACCTCTGGGCAGGATCTGGGCACAGCAGGGATTGATTTAATAGTGTAACTACTGGAGACAGAGGCCCTCATTCAATTGCGATTTGGCCAATTGAATAGTGCTCTAAATAAGCACATAACATATTTTTTTAAAATAAGTTTTTAGTTAGTGAAAACCTTGCTTTTGGATAGATGTTTACTAACTAAAAACTTCTTTAAAAAAATATGTTATGTGCTTATTTAGACCCCTATTCAATTAGCCAAATTGCAATTGAATGAGGGCCAGAGTGTTTTGTGAAGGGTCTTGGTCTATTCCACGTGGGGAACAATATACCTGGGGTAGTTCCATTTTAGATTATCGTGACAGACTCCCTGCTATTTTGGGGGACCCAGCAGAGGCTGGTGAAGCTGATTAGTGCGCTCAGGGTACATCTTGAGTGTGGAGGAAATAGTGGCAAGGCCCGATGAGTATAAGGGACTATGCGGCTGGGTCTACATGTCGGATGTTAGTCATCTAGGGGGGTTGAGGCAGCTCTGGGGTGACTTCCATAATAATTTTGGAAATGCAGGCTCCTTATTGGATTGAATAAGGGCAATCACTTACAATGGCTATGCTCAAGTACTTCCTAATTTGTGGTTAACCACAAGACAAAGGATCAAAGTGGTATCACCTGCAGAGCACTTGACACCACTTGACCTTGGTCTATTAAAAAAGTGTTTCAATTACTGTATTGACAGCTTTGTTAATTATACTTGACTAGTGACTTGAGCATCAAAAATGACAGGGCAATAACATTTGAGGCCATGGCAATGCTGTTTGCCACACAATGTAAAGCTTTTACTACTCTGAGGAACCATTTATTTCCTTGCTTAGCCAATTTCGAGTGCCGAAACTCAGCAAATTCGTCTGAAATTTGCGTGCAACCTCACTCCCAGACGTCCTGGCTGTATCCCCGTGCTGTGCGTGAGTTTTTTTTTGTATTTATTGTTTTTATCGTGTGTTTATATATATTTTTTTCAAAGTATCGCGTTCCTAAACTGCTTGCAGCCTAAGGCAATCTTGCATTTCCTAACTGCTTGGAGGCTAAGTCCCGCTTTTTTAATGCCTAAATGGCTCACCTTGCTTCACGAGGCTCTCGCTCATCGCCTAAGTGCTCCGAGTTTCAATGCTGCAACTGCTCATCGTTTCTCATCGGCTAAGTGCTCTGAGCTGGGAAGACTTCTGTGCTTCAACGGCTCGCCTCGATACGTGAGGCTTGCAAACGTGACGACGAATTGCAGTTTGACAATTATAATATGTGATGGCTGAATCATGTACGTAAATCTCCCTTAGAGCCAGCCTAATCAGCCTAAAGGAAGTTTGAATCCAGCGAGGATCCTAGCCCAGCCCTGGTACTGCGAGTGAACTGGGTTTTATGGTTGGATATTGGAAGCAAAAGTCCATGAGTTCAGGGTTTGCAACAAGATAGTTGGATAGGGATAGATAGATAGATAGATAGATAGATAGATAGATAGATCTTGTAATTACTAAAAACACCAAAGGCCTAGGAGATCTGCTGTCAGGTTTGTATTTGCATATTTTTCCAGATCCATACATATCCATGCTTCAACTGCCATGTTTTCACTGTTATTAACAAATCAGCTATGTTCCTGCCAAGTGACTCCTGTCTCAGAACTTCCTATGAAATGCTCCATAAATTTGAAGTTTGCTATGTAAAAAAAGTGGACAAGCTAAACAAATAAAGATATTACATTAACAACAAAGATTGTCATAATTAGAACTATGGTATTCCCAGTAATAACATATGGATATGAGAGCTGGACCATAAAGAAGACTGGGCGCTGTAGCATTGACACCTTTGAATTGTTCGGTGAAAACTGCTTCGAGTCCCGTGGACTGCAAGGAGATAAAACTTCAGGAACACAAGACTATCTGTTCACTGGAAGGTATGATCATGAGGCTGAAGCTTAAATACTTTGGCCATATCATAAGAAGACAGAATTCTCTGAGAAGACTCTGATGCTGGGAAGGACTAAAGGAACATAATTAACGGGACAACAGGGGCAAATATGGATAGATGACATCATTGAATAAATGATCATGAGCTTGATCAAGCTCAGAGGGACAGTGGCTAACAAATGTGCTTGACGTGTTGCACTCCATTGGGTCATGGAGAATCAGATATAACTGAATGGCTAAGCTAAAACAACAAAATCATGAACAACTGAATGCTCATGGTATGTTCCTGACTATCCCGAAAATCTTGAACTTCCTAAAAGTACTTGGTATGTTCCTGACTGTGTCTGTTAAGTCCTGGCCACCAGCATCACTTGAGATAATTGAGCCACCTGTCCAGCAGCTCAAATTGGTAACTTTGGGTTACTTGGCTACCTTGGCTACCTATGCCATTTGACCTCCTGAACTGTTTGGCTTCAATTTTGCCATGCTACCTGATCTACTCAGTCACTTGCTTCGGCAGCACATATACTAAAATTGGAACGATACAGAGAAGATTAGCATGGCCCCTGCCTAAGCATGACATGCAAATTTGTGACATCTGTGTCTGCGGTCTCCAGCAAGACTGCTGACACGGGGAAGAAGGGGAAGAATGTCACCGGTCCTCCCAGTGTCACGTCTGTTTCCCCAAAGTCCCATTCTGCCCCCAACATAAAAACACCAGCTAGTGTGGGGGCACAGGATAAGCAGATCGATAAAACCCCCTCTGCAGGGGAGGCAGTTAGTGGCAACTCCTCTTCCAGGAGTGACTTCGCCAAGAAGAGGACGCAGAAGACCAACAGGGAGGTAGCTGAAAAGTGGGAAGTACTCTATGTTGGAACACCTCCCTCTAAAAGCAAAAAGAGGAGTAAAACATCATCTCCTCATCCGGTTGCATTGTCTGGCCCGGTTATTACACTTAGCCAGCCAGTGCCAGACCACACATCTCTCCCTCAAGACCTAAAAGTGGATCATGTGGGTCTGGAGGAAAAGCATGGGCAAGAGGGTCTCCTAAATTAGTCAGGGGTGGAAAACCAAGATCAAGTTCTGCCTCTGGCCTTTGAGGGGGCACCAGTAAAGCCCCTGCTGAATGGGTGGTCAGTGTCCCTGAAGTGCTGAGCTTTGGAGGCACCAGTCAGTCTCCTCCTCTATTATCACTCTCCAGGGACATACCTTGGGCTTTGTTAAAGCCCCAGGCTGAGTCACTACCGAAAGGCGGAATATAGGCCTGACCCCCATTTAGGACCCAATAGATTTGTCTGTCGGGGGGATGTGGCACCAGGGGAAGTGGATATGGGGGAGGTTGATACGGCAGGCTTTCCTGTTAACATCATGTGGGAGCCTTCCACTGACTCTAACATCCGTGCAATCCAAGCTGAGCAAGCAGCGGTGGAAATGGCAGAAAAGGCATACAAAGCCTCCAAGGCTTCCAATAAATGGATGATCCACAAGAGGGATCATAAGATTGTAAATGGGTTATCCCTGCCAAGGAATTAAATCAATTACTTGAGAGCACCTTCATGGGCAAAACAAAAGGAAGGTGCAGCTGGCCTTGGAGAAGTGGAGAAATATGTATTTTATTATCCACTCTCTCCAGCAATATCTAGAAGTCAGCAAAAGGGCCAATAATTCTGGGATTGCGGAGCACATCCCCATCCAGAAATTCTATAAAATGTGCATAGCCTATCACCAGTCACAAGAGACTGAGGAACGCACAATTCCTGACATGCAGTGATGGCTTTGCACATCAGCAAGCTTAATACCAACGGATGTCAAGACAGTTTCCGCAGGTTCCAGGTACTCTCCTATCTACATCAGGGAGGGTACTCTTGCAGGAAACTCATACCACTCCAGAGGCTGAGGCCTTGTGGCAACTAGAGTGGAAAGGCAGGGTTTTCTTTAGCCACTTCACATCAATGTCCAGGCCATCTAATCCACCTCTGGGTCCGAGAGCAGGGTAGCATAATTAACATAATTAATGTATATGCCCCTGCTGGAGGGCCCGAGAGAGTGAGGTTCTTAGCCAAACTGTCACACTTTTTGGAGATTGTTGACGCAGATAAGTGTTTGGTTCTCTGGGGCGATTTTAAGGGCACCCTCGATGCTCTAGACCGAAATGGTCCAGAGCCTTACCCGCCTTCTGCGTCAGCCATTAAGGAGCTTATCACCCGCTTCTCCCTAGAGGACATCTGATGAGAACAGAATCCAGGGGCATCAGACAGTTTCACCACGTCAGGGTGAGAGCCAGTCTGGTGACCCACTCCCGGATCGATAGGCTATATATATCTAGTCACTATATGTCACGAGCCAGTTCTTGTGCCATTAGGCTGGCTCTGTTCAAAGACCACAATTGTGTGTCTGTGACAGTGGCGCTAATACTAACAGTGCCATGAGCCGCCTATTTTCACTTCAACAATGCCTTGTTGAAAGACCAGGGGCTTTTAAAATTGACTTAGGTGTTTTGGACGGACTGGAGGGGTTGCAAGGGGGACTTTGCCATGTTAAAACAGTGGTGGGACGTGGGCAAGTTTAGTTTGCGACTCCTGTGTCAGGAATATACCAAGGGTGTGAGTGTGCAGTGCAAAGCTGAGCTGGAGTCACTCACTTGTAGGGACCAAACTCTGCAGAGTGAATATGTAGAGAGGAAAGGTGTCCTCTGTGACCTGGAACAACACCGGGCTAAGGGGGCATATGTGTGTAGCTGCTTAGGTTTCCTTAAAGATCTAGACCACGGCTCGCGCCTCTTCTACTCACTGGAGAAAAAGAGGGGCAATAGTAGACAAATCACCTGTCTTCTAGATGAAGACGGTGCCCCCCTTACAGATCCGGAGAGAATCTGGGACAGAACCTGGAATTTTTATAAAGATCTCTATTCTCCAGATCCTATTTCTCCAGACGCCTGCAGGATGCTATGGGAGGGGCACCCCACAGTCAGTGAGGGTGTAAGGGAGCAGCTTTACATGCTAATATATTTTCAAGAGCTCTCTGAAGCCCTCCATGATATGTCCTGTGAAAAGTCTCCAGGACTGGACCTTCTGACTGAAGAGTTTTTCCAATTTTTTTGGAAAACTCTGGGACCTGATTTCCATCTGGTCCCTGGGGAAGCCCTGGAGACCGGGGAGCTGCCCCTGTCTTGTTCAGGGCAGTACTTGCCCTGCTGTCTAAAAAGGGGGATCTCCGACCTTAATAAGAATTGGTGACAGGTCTCATTGCTTAGCACAGACTATAAGATTGTAGCCAAAGGCATCTCGCTTAGACTTGGGTCTGTGCTGGCAGAATTGGTTCACCCTGACAATCCTATGCGATTCCGGGCTGGACTATCTTTGATAGTATTTTTCTGGTCCAGGATCTCCTGCAATACTCCCGCAAAACTGTTCTATCACTGGCCTTCCTCTCCCTAGATCAAAAGAAGGCGTTTGACAGGGTGGATCATGGTTACCACATAGCCACTCTGCAGGCGTACGGCTTTGGCCCACAATTTGTGGCCTATATAAAACTGCTGTATGGTTCTGCAGAGTGTTTACTTAAAATCAATTGATCCCTAATAGCACCTATGGTATTTGGAGGAGGAGTACGTCAAGGTTGTCCCTTGTCTGGACAGTTATATGCACTGGCCATCAAGCCTTTCCTCTGTCTATTGAGGAAAAGGCTCACAGTGCTGGTGCTTCGGGAGCCAGACATGAGGATTGTCCTTTCAGACTATGCATATGATGTGCTCCTCGTGGCCCAGGACCTAGTTGATCTTGAGCTGTCAAAAGAGTGCCAGGAGGTATATTCAGCTGCCCCCTCTGCTCAGATCAACTGGTCCAAATGCACAGGCCTTATAGAGGGTTCTATACAGGTGGACTCTTTGCCTCCCACATTCCGTAACATCTCGTGGGAGGCAGATGTCACGAAATATCTGGGGGTCTACCTGTCCGCTGCGGATGCTTCCATCCCAGACAATTGGAGGGAGTTAGAGGACAGTGTCCTCTCTCGTCTGGGCTGATGGAGGGGTCTAGTAAAAATGCTTTCCCTTAGGGGGCGGGCTCTGGTGATAAATCAGCTGGTGGCTTCTAGATCTGGCACTGGCGGATTTGTCTGAGACATACCCCCGACTTTGTCAGCAATATCCACAGGAGCTTGTCAGATTTCCTCTGGATGGGAAGGCATTGGGTCTCTGCAGGTTTGGCAAGTCTGCCTTTGGTGGAGGGTGGGCAGGGAGTGATATGTGTGCGCTCCCAGTTGTCCACCTTCCGCCTTTAGTACCTGCAGAGATACCTATATGCAGATCCCTCTCCACAGTGGTGCACACTGACATCTAGCTTTTATCACCAGTTGACCGACAATTATTTCTTATCAGGCCCGAGGGTTTTTGAAAAGACCTTTCAGTGTTGCTGGCATACTACCAGGAAACCCTCAAGGCCTGGAGCATGGTCTCCGTGACCAGGCACGGCAAGCCTTTGGGGGATGAATTGTTTACTGAGCCCCTGTATATAATCCAGCAGTAGGGACTCCGTTATTGCAGTCCCACAGTATCATCAGCTGCTTTAGTCAGGCACGGTTGACACGCTTTGGGATCTCCTGGACGATGAGCGTTCTGATTGGTTGTCACCACAGGAGCTTGCGCTCCATTTGTGATATGTGACGCCCAAAGTCCCAGGGCACTATCTGCAGGAGATTAAGAATGCTATCTCCCCCGACTCTTGAATCTTCTTTCACGGGGCTTTGCAAGCTGGAGTTCCACATGCACCTTCCAACACCCCTGCTCCGGCTGTTCGCATTGGACACAAGCCGTGTGTTTCCCCTCATCTCCTCCTGTCCCCAACCTCTCGAGGTTGAGGGACCTACACTCGGAATGCATGCTGAGGAAGAGCTTGTATTCTCTTGTGCTCCATACCGTGCACTTCCTTGCCCTCATGACCCGTCCCGATACCATCTGGAGGCGGGTCCTACCAGCTGACGAGGACTTGAGTTGGAGAGTGCTCTGTGGTGCACTGAGCACGAGAGAGTACTTAGCTAATTTCACGGACTCTCCCTCCACTTGTCCATTCTGTGGCAAGGGAGAGTCCGTGTATCATATTTATTTTAGTTGCGCCAGACTGCAGCCCCTCTTGCCACTCTTGAGGGACCTCCTCCTGCTGTTTTGGCTGCATTTCACCCCACATATTTTTGTTTTTGGGTGCACAGTGTCCCGGAGCAATAGGGTCAGGGACCTTCTCATCAACCTGCTCCTGGCATTAGCCAAGCTGGCTATATACTGTATAAGTCCAGGAAGCAGTGTTTGATAGAGGGGTTTCCATTGTCACCTGAGGCCATTTTCCGGGCACTGGTGTGCTGCCATAACCGGGTAGTGTACAGTCTGGCTTTGTCAACTGGGGGAATAGATGAGTTTGTCTCCCAGTGTTCTGTACCCTCCTTATTTAATTTTGTTTTGTTTTGCAGGCTAACCTTTAACTTTTTAACTGAACATATCCCTCCCCACCACCAGGTGGGGATGTGAGATACTATGGATTGGCTCTATAAAATATCCAATCCATAGCAAGGCTATAAAATATACTCAGTCACTTGTGACACCTGTTCTCTGACTGGGTTATCTGCATTATGCGTTGCTTGGTATAGTGGCTACTTGTGACACCACTCCTGCTGCCAGACATCTGCATACTGTGCTGTTTGGTTCTCTGCCTATCTGTGATACCTATCCTACTGCCTGACTATCTGCATTGCTGTATGGCTTACAGCATCTGTTACAAATTTCTGGTTCTCTGGCTCATTCTTAATGTCTAATATCTTCTGTCCCTGCATTACATATCGACCCTGACCCTTTTTAATAATCTCGCCAGTGGTTCCATTGCCATCCCATCTGCTGGTACTTTGAATAAAAAGATCATATTCATATTGATGATATGGTGGTTAATCTTCTTGAAACATTATACTCTGTCATTCTATCTAACCATGACAGTATTTGCTTTTGGATAATGCTGACATTGAGATTCCACCAACTGGCAGTGGTCCCCTAAAATGTCCTAAAAAATGCATAGTCCATGTTATCTCATGTAATAGAATACAAAATAATCAACATCTACAAACATCTGCTCACTGTGAATTTAATATCAAAAAATACTTCTTTTGATCTATAAATCCAGGTTTATTATGTGCCAAACACACTTAGATCAGTTGTGGATAATTTTAGAACTCATTACATGACTACTTGTAGCTATAGAAATATTTCATGCGTTAGTGTCTTATATAATAAGTCACTGCTTGACACGGATTTACACTGTTGTTGCTTGTAGTCTGGAAGGGCGTGGGAAAGAGACGTGAGCAACAGTTTCCATCCCACCTATTAGATAATTATAGGTTCCTCTGCAAAAATTAGTAGTGCAGGTCAATGGTTCAATGGGACTTGAAGGATTTTGTGCAATTAGTTGTACGCATTCTGCTTAGACTGTTAAAATGAAGTGTTTTATTTGCTATACAACTTTTTAACCAAAGTTTAATACAAGAATAAGTCTAATTCAAGAGGTCACACCACCCTGAAGCCATGCAGGATTGGGCTTGGTCAGTACTTTGATGGGAGACCACCTAGGAATACCAGGAACTATATGCTGTGGCCCACTGGATAAGGAACTGGAACCCCCCTCCAGTATCTCTTCCATGAATATCAAGTGGATCAGCATTACCATGGACATAAATATATGCATTGTGTGATGGTCCATTAGGTCACGGAGAGTCGGAAACAAGATTTTGTTTTTCTTAGTTTACTTTGGTGTATCTAGACAATCAAATAAAAAATAAGCTCACTTGATTAAAATATCCCTTCCTTCATAACTATACCCCAGTATTTAAATAAGTAATGTCTTGAAAGTGAAGTGTATAGTATGTTTTAATGAATGTTATGCGTGGGAATATTTCCCTTCATCTCATATACTTTTTGATCCTTCCCATGCTGAAAACCTGATTGACCATCACCTTCGGAATGCAAAACATTTCAAAATGTACCAACTTACACCAAAATCCACCATAGCGTGAATCACTTCAATTAATCATTTAAGTAGTTCTTCTAAATACTGCACTTACTCAGTAATCTAATAGTAATGGAGGTCTAATTGGTCTAGAGGTCAAGGTGGTAACATATAAGTAATACATTTGTAGATGATTTACACTATGTTCTGTGGCAAATATTAGCATCTGTTGCCACTTGTTAATGCTAATTGTTAGTGTAAGAGAAGGTACTTCAGTTCCCTAGATGTTTCTGATAATGTATAAATATGTAGTGGATATTGTGAAGGGAATCTAAGCTTGAACTTGAAATCATGCCGCTCATTGTAAATTCTTCTGAAGGGTCTCATAAAATGATGGAGGACATAGCATAGGAAATACTGAGGTGGAAGCCCATGAATTAGCTCAAAGTCTTACATTTATAAATCCAATTCATCAGTTGATATTGCATATTTTAAATATGGTTTTGATATACTAAGCTAACTGTTATTAAGGACATTTTGCAACGTTGTGCATGTTTTGAGTGTATTTATGAATTTTGGGCCCTATTTTACATTTTCAATAGTTCCTTGACAAGGCATATTTAAAATATGTTTATGTCCTATACTTGTACCTTGGCAGCCTAGGCATGCACCACTGATGCTTGAGATAATGTTAATGGTGAATTACTATGTGGATTTTATTTTATATGTACCCCACCACCAAGAGCTTTATGGTCCTTTGTGTTGTATCCACTTATTTGTTTTTTTCAACCACCAACATTCATGAGTATTCACCAATATTTTAAAAGAAGTCTAAGTAGATTAGGGTCTGGTGCCTGATAGTACAGTAGCTGAGATTAGGACTTTGAATATATACAGTATGTTTTGCCATTTTCTGTCAGTTTTAATTCCCATTACATTAACAAAGATATTAGAAAATGTCATTCTACAATGTGAATTATTTTGGTAGTCAGCAATCATGCTGTATCACTCATCAAACTAAGGTGTATATGATATATAGAGAGCTTCATCTACCTATCTAGGTACTTTGTTAACCACAATACTTTATAAATGCAGTGTTATGAAAATGAATTTTCTAATAGTAAACTTACATCGAAGATTAAAACTTTATCTATCAATCAGCCCTTCTCATCCATCCATTTACCAAGTCTCAGCTATTGACTCATTCACCATGGTAGTGATTGCCAATAATTATTTATTACTGCCTGTAGGTCAGTCGACATTGTGGGCATGTACCAGGGACGTAGGAACTGGGGGGTATGGGGTGACAAATCCCCCTTAGATCAAATGACTAGAGGACACAAAAAATAGCAAAATTAAACTTAATCATGCATTACCAGGTCATAGCAGAGAAATCAGACAAATCCCAATCCATACAGAGAAGGAAATGGCAACCCACTCTAGTTACTTTGCTAAGATAATGTTATGGACAAGCACAACCAGAGACATATGCTTGGAGTGCTGTAGTCAATAGGGTTACAGAGAGTTGGACATGACTGAATAATTAGACAACTGCAAATATATATATATATATATATATATATATATATATATCATATTGGGGGAGGGGACAGGGGCATTGGAAGTAGAGTTTAATTAGCCCCCCCAAACCCCAGGGTGTAACTAGGCTAATTCTTTTCCTTTGATTGTCTTCTTAGTGCTGAGGCTAAAAAATATATTTCTTGCATAATTTTGGATGATGTGGCCTGTCTACATGTAATCATTTCATTTCTCCCCACCTTCCTTATAACAAATTGTGAGTGGAAAAATATTCTAAATTATTATTATTTTATTGAAAGCCAATACTGAAAAATATACAAGCAGGTAACAATACAATACAATATTAATATATTTTAGCCATTAAACCCGGTTCATACCCAAGAATGGTATTAGTAATGGATCATATGATCGACTTTTATTGGGGCACAATATGGGCCGGATGCATTGATTGTTGTGCCTTACGTAACCCTTTTCACAGACGCAGCCTGGATGGCACATCATGGCACAAGGCCTGTTTTGCTGTAAGTAATTATCACATGTATCCTGGCAATGAGATTTACAATCATCGTGTTTCCCATTAGGTCCGCAGGAAGTGCACTCGCTCTCAGGAATGCAAACATTGGAGGTCGGGGATGCAAGGATGTAGCCTTCTTTGCAGTAGCACTCAGACTGGCAATCCTTTGAACAAGGTACCTCCAGGTTACCACAGCACTTTGGGCAGGGTTTGCATGGGTAGAAGATCTTATTTGGCTCACAGAAAGCATCTACATAAGAAACAACAAAAAATATTGAGAAAAAGGCATTGAAAAGGCTTAAAGGACCAATGTAATGCACTAACAGCTGGAGTTGGCATTTTAATTTCAATTTAATTAGTAATAAATTCATATTCAATTATTTAAAAACACAATATTTAATATTAAACTCAGATGCTGCTGTTGTCCACCGACTATAAGGTCAATGGAGGGAGATACATTTTTCTAGCAGGTAGTGCTAAATTTTTATGCACAAAGTTATAACAATCCAATGCTACCCATTGGCTGGAGACTTCTTGTCTTCCTGGGTTTTTCCTGGAAATTATCTTTTGCTGTGGGGAAGCCTATAAGTAATTGTTCTTAAAATCCTATAGACATGTCTTTACCCTTAATTCTCCTCTATTCCTTATTTGCTCCTTCTATTTGCAGTAATTATTCATTGAACTTTAAATCATATATTATGTATATACTCATTGTTCCCCCATTGTGTTCTCTTCATATAATAAATTATTATAATATTAAGCAGTAGTAATAATTAATAGTTAATTTTTTTCCACTTTTTTTCTTACCTATGTTTAATTCTGCTATCTTTCTTGCCTTAAACCATTTATCCTTTTTTTTCTATTTTCTCTGATATTTTACATTGAGTATATCCCTTTTGCCCAGTGCATGCTGGATTAAGCCAATGTGGCCGCTCATAGATTATGTTTCACAACCCATGACTCTTCTATACATGTCCTCATACGTCTCCCACTGAAGTCTACTCTTTGTATTTCTATTTAGGTCAATGCATTTATTACCTGGTTTGTCTGCAGCTCTTTCTTGGGCTGTCACCAGCATCAGGCAAAGCTCTGAAAACAGAAATAATTTGTTAGCAGAAGTCCTTGGAATGGCTGTAATGTCTTACTACATACTAGTCCATCTAGTCATGTGGCTCGTGTGATTATGTCATGGAAGCTTGCACTTGGTTTTAGATTGATCAGCCCTTGATCAGTCACAACTAATATTAAAGTGAAATGGTTCTTCAGTTATCTAAAACATTCATAAAACAACCATACTCATGGATAGAGATTGTTTTCTAAGCTGGCCTAATGTGTCATCAAATAAAAAAACAAATTTAACATAATTTAGATATCTTACATTTCTTGAGCCATACTCAGTCTTCCTGATACAGTTCTTTTTAAATGGAGATGCAGACTGCCATGTGACATTTTTAGTTAAGATATTACAAGTATTTCCAACTGGGCATTGACAACTATTTATAAATGATCAGCCTTATTAAATTGCAATACGGGCCAATTGAATAGGGCTCTATATAAGCCCATAGCATATTTTTTTTTACAGAAGTTTTTAGTTGGTGAACTTCTATCCAAAAGCAAGGTCTTCACTAACTAAAAACTTCTGTAAACAAATATGTTCTGTGCCTAAATAGAGCCCTATTCAATTGGCCAAATCGCTATTTAATAAGGCTGAATATTTATAAAACTCCAGCCCGAAAAAGTTTCTTGATCTCTGATGACATAGTTTTGAATTTAGATTCAATGCTAAATGAAACATGGCAGCCATCATCAAAGCTTGAGGAAAAGCAATTGTCCTGTGCCTGATTCTTTTGTGGCTCAGAGAATATTTTTTACTCAATAAAAAAGAGAATATTGGAAAAACTGACAATTTGCTACAATGTGTATTTTAATGGCTGGAGAATGTCTTTACCAGTGACTTTTCAATCTCATGTCTCTCAATGCTGTCAAATTAAATCTATGGTTGAAAAAATATACATCTGTCGAATAAATTATTATCTGTTTTACAGAAATAGTGGTAGTGAAATAGTAGTGAAATGGTTTAAAATGGTTTGGATTGATAGAGTGATGGTGCATTATGTGGCCTCGTTTGCATGTCCCGCCCAGTTTTCCCAGACTGCAGTGCATATACTGTATATACTGCAGGAAATAAGTTTTTATCAACTTATTTTTAGACATTCAAATAGAATCACTAATGTACTATTCCTTATTTGTACTATATATATATATATATATATATATATATATATATATATATATATATATACACATATATACAACATAATTAGTTATATTCTTTTAAAACATGGATTACTTGTTGGCTTTCACTTAAAATGAGAACTACTTGAGAGAGGCAGTATGTATCCCTTGCTTCTATTTTTGGCTGATTCACAATCTTTATAAAACGATTCCTCTTGTATTAAATGGTAAACAACAATGGGGATAGCAAATTATTATTTCTGTTTAAAAGGTGCAAAAGCTCGAGGAAACTTTGCAACACATTCAAGCATGGATAATTTCCCTTCTTTCTATTTTATATTGCAAATATTATAAATGGAAGGTTAGCTAAAGTCCCATGCTTAAATCAGTAAATAAATGTATCCTGCAAAATGAAACTGAATACCATTTATAGACCATTCAACTAAAATACCTGGTCATGTTAGAGACTAAAATGGTAATTTTCCTTTAATAGCTTCATTTAACTTCATATATAAATAGGCATAAGATGTATCTGATTTTTTTGAATGACGTTTCAAATATGATCTGGCTAATATATATTTATATATATATATATATATATATATATATATATATATTGTGAAAAATCCATCCGTTGCCTAAAACTGTGAAATACAGTAAGCATATGCTTAAAAGGAGCCATGTTTAAAATGGTTTAGTTTGACAGAGTGATGGTGCATTATGTGGTCTCATTTGCATGTCCCGCCCAGTTTTCCCAGAGTGCAGTGCATATACTGTATTTTTGAGAAATTTGAGCAGGAAATACATTTTTATTGACTTATTTTTTAGGCATTCAAATAGAATCACTAATGTACTATTCCTTATTTGTACTATATATATATATATATATATATATATATATATATATATATATATATGATATATACATTTGCGCAGTGGCAGAGCTAGAGAACACCGAGCCCTTGTGCAAAATTCTCTATCCACAGTTAGAGATCAATAAAAAAGCTCAAATATATGTAGATGATCAGATGACCCATTTCTAGAAAGTAATTTTCTACCATTATTTTACTATTAATCTAATATATTAAATTATGATTGCATTTACTTCTAGTAGCAGCGGGTCCCTACCCTGTTGTGAACCCGGGTGCTTTGCATCTGCTGCACTAGCAATAGCTGCACCCCTCAATGTTTACACTAAGGCAAGATCACTAAAATGGGTTAAAACAATTTAAGATCTCTATTATTTCCAGTACAAATGAACTAAGAGTTTTGGGATCTATTGGAACACTATATGCAATCCAATTCATCTCCAAGTGTATGCATACTACAGTATTAAAGTTACATACTTGCTTGTGATCCAAATAAAATGAAATACTTTTCAATGCTGTATCTGAATTGATATAGCTCAAAAGTAAACTGGCGAACAAAGAGTTACTACAACTGTATAGTCATCCTATAAATTACTCATTAATACATGCCAGGTCTTGCCAGAGCCTCATAATTGTGTCTGTGCAATGTGTAGATCCTGTTAAACTTGTAGTATTCTTGTAATGAACCTGACAAGAAGATGACATCTGCTCTACTGCACACTGCCAAAGGCCCAAAACAAGTGCATTATAAATACAAATGTGTAAGGAATAGTGAATACACCAAAAACGCAATCTTAAAGAAATATGCATTATCTGATTTCTAATAAACGAAAATGTGTTCTGTACCAACTAGCACTCTTTATATGATGGATGAAATGTATGTCTATAGAAATCTTCAAATATATGAAAGGATTTAATAAAGTTAAAGAGGTGAGGGTCATTGAGAAATTCAAGAACAAGTGGTCATGATTTGAAGTTGAAGGTGGAAGATTTAGGGGGAATGAGAGACAGCATTAGATTACAGGAAGGATAGTGGATGGGAAAGAACCTTCCAGTTGCAGTGTTAGGGTCAAATAATGAATGCATATCTGAGAGAGGCACAAGCTAAATTAAGTAACACTTTTAGGTAAATAATATGGACAAATCTTTTTGGTTTCTTTTCTGCCATCAAAAATATATTTATATGTTTACTTTTACAGTGTCTATATGTTTGTTTGTTTTTTAGAATGTTTAATTGTAATATATTTCTTTCCCTAAAGGTCACATTTTATATGCATTTATATAGATTTTTAAAATTTTTAAACATTTCTTAATTGTAGATGCATACATTTTCTCTTCCATCTATTTTTGGTGAGCTTTTTAACTGCAACACTAATGCTATATTGACTGATAGAAAATGGCAGCCTCAAAGGACCACTTTGCAGCCTCCAAGAATGTTTGCAAATTTTGTATCACAACAGACAAACTATACATTTGTTCCAAGATTATTATTATATTACCATTAATAGTACATATATGGAAACATAAATACTTTTGTAATGGAAAATAACACAAGTGGAGTAAATGTCCTCCATCTATTCAACTGGCTTTATCTAAGTTGAACACAATAATTGATAAGTTCTTCAAGTGCATGTGTAGAAGTGTAATATTTGAATAAATATAGATATATGCAGGTCTGTACTTACCAAGCACCAGAAGTAATACTGTGGTAGTTTTCCCCAACATTTTGTCCTATAACAAACAGATTACAGGATTTAGTTCAAACACCCAACATGACAATTGAAACACACTGCGCCACACTCTTACAAGAACAAAAACTATTTACTCACCTCTTTCTCTTAGCAATGAGCTGCTGTATCTGTCTGAGCTGCTATTGTGTTTGGAGGAACTTTGAATGTTGAAGCTACTTATATGCACAGGACAGATGGGTGGTGGAACTCATTAAATGATCTAACCTGAATGCAGATACATAGATGACATCATTGAGAAGCTCTTCCCACTTTCTGAATGAATGACACACAACATATCAATTTAATAGAGATCTGGAAAATTCTTACCCGCCAGAAAGAATTCCTGACTACACCTGACAGACTACATGAAAAACGTCAGAGGATGGAAGAGATGATCAGAGGCTTAGAGGTCTATGTATTATAATATTGAGATATTAAAGAGTTTTATGATGTCACGTAGTTGCCTGATGACATCTAAGCCTACATTATATAATTTGATCACTTAAAAGTGTACATGTTTATGGGTATATCAAAAATCTTTATATCAATTAATATTTTTTACGGCAATTGGGGAGGTCTAATATTCCACAGAAAATGCTCATTTTGCAATATGAATAATATGCAATATAAATTAGTCTGCAGAAGTTGATGTTTGGTTCCATAGCAACATATTGTCATGTATCTAGTTTTAATCTCTTAAGAATTCACTGATGTGCAATGTACAATGAGCTCACAACTAAGGGCCCTATTAAATTAATTAAATTAAATGAAATAATAGTTCTGTAACTCCAGCAAATTTCAAATCCACCGACTTACGGGCTGTATGATGGCCACTGCCGGCTTGAAATTTGCTGGAGTTGCAAAGCGATTCAATTAGAAAAGCCCGCGACGACATGGCCGGAGTCCAAATCCATACACCATGCCTTGGCACGTAGCATTTCCGGGCGTGAACATGATAAATTATTCAAACCCGTAGTTTAGATGGAGCAAATAGTAAAAGAGATCGTCATCATTACGTCACTAAAACATGGAGGTTATATTTCAATCACTTACAGTTTTGAAGTCCAAGTTACGATCAGGCCCGCATTCCAGAAATAATGCAATATGAAAAAATCAATAAATATGATATTTTAGTCAATGCAAGTTCTATCATATTTATTAACACATTGATTGCTGGGATCGATATAACACGGAAATTAAATATCAAGTTTTTTTAATTGCAGATTTGCGAGCTTGAGAATGTTGAGCTATTAATTTTAATACCTTTCATTGCTTTCCCTATAATTTAAAATACAGTAGTGTGTTTATTTTTGCTTTTACAGTGCTACGGACAGGAGTTTAACCCCATTGCGGGTTCTCTCTAGTACCCTTGGATTTTGGGCTAAAATTTGCCATTTACGGGTGTAAAAACAATTGCGGGCTTGAGGACTTGTAGCAATTTAATAGCGATTTTAACATTTACAGGATTGAAAGATCAAAGGCTTAGGAGTCAGAGTTCAGATTTTGACATCCCATTGGGATTTTACGCCTGTAACCCGCAAATAGTTTGCAGGTAGCTAAAAGAGGCCAACTTCATAGTCTTAACTTTTGCGCGCCCCTTCCGGAACTAAAAATCGCCAAATTTAATAGGGCCCTTAGTCTATAAGTGCTATGTACTTCACTTTACTTTTCCTAACTTCTCTGATAACCACCATTACCATGTACTGTATATCACCTGGGACAACCTGGGACAGCTTAGATCACTAACTACCCTTTCTAGCATATCTTTCTTACAATATTTTGTTGGTGCTGATAAATTTACTAACAATATGGAGCACAATTTTGGGCACCACTGCATAAAAAGGACATTTTAGAGCTGGAAAATGTACAGAGAAGGGCAACAAAACTAACAAGGGGAATGGAGGGGCTAAGTTATGAAGAAAGACTAACCAAATTAAATGTATTTTCTCTGGAAAAAAGGCATCTAAGAGGAGATATGATTACCTTAAATAAATATACTAGCGAATTACCCCTCAACAAATGACAGCAATAAAATTGTAAGGCAGGTAATGCTATTTGCCACAGAGAGTAAGTGTTTTGGTGATCTGAGATCCTTGTGCACTCATTGCGAGGATGGCGCTCATCGGGTGGCTTTGCGAGTATGTTGTAGGTCATACGTGTTTTTGTAAAAGCCGTATTTGTTTTGTGGTATTTAGCGGCATTAGGGGTCGTGTAGCCTCGTTTTCGTTTTTTTCTGCTGCCATTTTTTCTGTCGCTTAGGGGATTTTCGAGTGTCTAAACTTTGTAGATTTTAGTAAAATGGAGGTTTAAGCTGTGTTGCAGAGGTCCTGGGTGTCCCCCCTTGCTGTGGGTAAGGTTTTTATTTTATTTTTGTGTTTTTTAATGTTTGCCGCTGTGCGCGGGTTGTCCGTTAAAGTTAACAAATAATATGCATATTGCAGATCAGAGGGGATCTAAAAAGTTTGAACGTGATGGACTAAAATAATTTTTTCAACCTCAATTACTATGTAACTATGTAACTTCTGAGTCACTCTTGATACATAAATACATTAATATGAGTTTCATCTTTATTTTTGTATTTGTTTAATTGTTCAGTTGTGTCCCACTCTTGGTGACCCGATTGACCACAGAATGCCAGGCACATCTGTCAGCAACTGACACTATGAGCTCAATCAAGCTCATGTTTGTTGCTTCAATTAACTCATCTATCCCTCTCTGCCTTTGCCGCCACCTTCTTAACGTGCCTTTAATTTGTATTGGCCTCAGAGTCTTCTTTAGGGAATCCAGTCTTCTTGAGCTTTAGATTCATGATCGTACCTGCCAGTAAACAATTTTGCTTTATTTCCTGTATTATTCATTGATTTGTTCTTCTCCTACTTTTTCAGTTCTACTGTTTTTTTTCATAACTGTCTGTCGTTTCCTTAAAAAAATTCCTTTTTTAGCTAAAGTGTGTTTATTGTAATTTTCTGCTACAGGCTCAATCTTAAAAATGCATTATACTACTTACTAAGTGCATTGCAACTTATTAAAACATTTTCTCCACTTTTAGTTCCCTTCATTCTATGTAAAAGCCGTCACATTGATATTAGTGGAAGGCAAGTTGGTTTTTTATTCATTGAATTCTGCAGAGCTTTTCCTGCTCCAGCTGCAAAGGCTTTCTGTATTATCAATTAATATTTTTTGGTAGATCCTCTGTTACAAAATATCCCCAGAATTCATAATTGCCTTACATTTAGCAAAATGAATAATAATAAGTATACTTGTAGTAGACTCCCAGGATGAATCTGAGTGGTCTCCATAACAACTCTATGGTATAGGACCCACTACACTAGCCCTAACATCCTCCCAAACCCCTATCCATCTAAACCCCTTCCAATGATATGGAAGGGGTTAAATAATAATAGAAAATGTGATACCTCCTTGTATGAAATAGCTAACCCCCCAGAATTCCCCTTTAATACCTGTCACCCCCTATGAGCCTGGATATCCCCTGGAATCCCCCCTTTAATACCAATATACCCTGACCTCATGTATCCCCTGGGATCCTCCCCTTAATAACCAGGGGCCATAGACTCCCATGGTATCTAACTTCAACCCCATGACTATGGGGAACCATAGTGGACCCCCATGACACCTTTGGACCCCCATGACACCTAAGATAAACCCGGCACCATGCTTTATATTTTTGTGCAAGATTGTGCAAATATTCAATGCAAATTCATGCATCAGGTTACCAACACAGATCAACGTGTATAGAAGACTAATACCGTATCAGGTTGCATTACTCTGTATTGTGTCACTTAAATTCAACAAGAGGGATTGCCCTTGCTATGAGTAAGCAGAGGGAAGACTAATATGTAACTGGATGCTTACAAAATAATGAGTACATATAGATGTAAAAACATTATTAAATAATGTATATATAGTATACTATTATTAGATATATATATATACTAGCGAATTGCCCGTCAAAAAATGACGGCAATGAAATTGTAAGGTAGCTAATGCTGTTTAGTGTGTAATAATGAAATATATAATACATTAATAAATGAATATAGTTGACCTATTTTAAAGCATTGTGTGGAAGAGCTGTCAATGTGTTTTGATGTTGCTGCAGCATTAGTGGTGTGGAGCTGCTGTGTAAGCATGCTGAATGTGTGCAGTGTAACACTGTGCGTGCGCGAGACCAAACCGTTAGCGTAGTCGTGTACTTCCGCATTGGCGTAAAATGGCGAGTAATGTGTGGTATACGTCTGTATCGGAATATCCGTAGGTGTTTTGTGGTGTTTTGCGAGTTTCTTGTGGTGTTTTGCGAGTTTAGAGTGCTGTAGCCTCGTTTTCGTTTTGTTCGGCGGCCATTTTTTCTCTCGCTTAGATTTTTTTTTAGTCTCTAAACTGTTTTATTTCGAGTAAAATCGAGGTGTAAGTTGTATTTTTGAGGTCCTGGGTGCTCCCTCTTGGTGTAGGTAAGGTTTTTATGTATGTGCTGTGTGTATGTATTGTGTTTTACATTTTGTAATGTTCGCGAGTTGCGTCCGAGTGTTGCGAGGCCGTAATGTGTGTGAACGTGTGTCGTATGTTGTTTGCGAGTGTCGTAATGTGTGTGTCGTGCTGTTTGGTTTGCGACGTAAAGTTTGCGAGGGTCGCAGTTGCTGGCATGGAGCGCCGTAGGTGCTCCATGCCAGCAACTGCGACCCTCGCAAACTTTACGTCGCAAACCAAACAGCACGACACACACATTACGACACTCGGCGCTCCATGCCAGCAACTGAGACCCTCGGCCACTGCCCTCGCTTCGCGAGCCCGCAGCGTTAGCAACAACTCGTACGCTCACAACTATATATGTGATATTATATATATATATATATATATATATATATATATATATATATATAGATTAATAATGAGTATTACAGTATATTATGATACCTTTAGTATTGGACAAACCTCTTATGTTTATAGTGATAAGCTTTCGAGAGGTTTAACCTCTCTTTATCAAATCTCGAGCAATAAATACATATATTTATATATATATATATATATATATATTTTTTTTTTTTTGTCAAGTCCAAAAGTTAAAATTGATCAACACATATGGTACTTGTAAATGATATTTTAAAATCATCATTATTAATACAAGTAATAAAATTATTTGCTTCCCTACAAGATCTTTGCCAAATAATCAAAATATCACCTATATACTTTTTTTTTTATAGAGAATAATATTATTTCACAATGGATTGATGATTCATAAATATTTGTCCCCATAACAAAAGTCTAGGTATGATTGGGCAAACTTTGTGCCCATAGCTGTACCACATATATTTTTGTAAATAATTCCCATTAAAATAAATAAAAAAAATAGTGTCAGTTGTATAGTAGTCAAATAAATCATTTTAATATAAAATAATTTGATAGTCAGTTCATTCCACTCATCAATACAACAGCTTTCTTGTAATTGAAATTCATACGTTCCAATATGTCAAATAGCCAAAAAGGGGCACTTCAATCAAAAGAATGTCATATGAGAGGCTAAGAGAAACATGGGAATTCACCTGAAAAGCAGGAATATCTTTCCAAAAGAGGGATGTTGGTATATATGGAGATTGAATAGTGTCAATAATTGAGCTCTAAATAATTTAGGATATCATTAATGAATAATTTTGCAGATTAATTAGAGAATAATTATTTAAAAACTAATTATGCAGTCTACTTTGAGTTAACAGCAAATAAAATATTGAGTGGATTATGTTGCAGTGTGTTTTAAAATTACAGTATATCCTTTAACTCACACTTCACTTTGCATAATATATCCTTTTCTGTGATAAGCACCTAGCTGGAACAAGACATTTTTATAATGAATGAATTAGTGAATACACACATGCTAATGATTATTGATGCTTAGTTGTTCAGTCATGTCCAACTCTCCGTGACCCTATGGACCACAGCACACCAGGCACATCTATTGTTATGTCCCTGGTTGTTTCTATCCATAAGGTTTTAATGGCAAAGATATTGGAGTGGGTTGCAGCTCCTTTTCCAGGGGACTAAGATTTTTCTGACCTCTCTGCTATGACCTGCCCATCTTGGTATAGCTCACAGCCTCACTGAAGCACACAAGCGCCTTCACCACGACAAGGTAGCTGTCTAGAATGGGATGTTAGAGCCTTAGATTGTGAGGCCTATTTAGACCTCCCTAACTTAACTCTCCTTTATATCCATTGGATTCTACTCCACTTGGAGTCAACACAACAGTACGTACAGTAATTTACTCAATATATAACATTGCAATATAAAAAGTAACTAACAACATAAGGAAGCAATATTAAATAAAAGTGAATCAAAATGGTCAGCACTGAATTATTTTAGTCACTTGTTGGCGTGGTGAATAGCTAGAGAGACAAAAAGAAAGAGATGCACAGCCACATTACATTTTCTGTGCAAAGATGCAAAACCATAAAAAAATGTAAAACACATTATTTATTAATTAATTAATTAATTTAAGAATGTGCTATTTTAATGGGTGAGTGAGGGTTTTCATGGGGGAGTTATTGCTTAATTGTATTTTAATACATACCATATTGCACAACTGTTTAATTTTCTATATTATGTAAAGAACTGCTGAGAAATGACTTATCTGCATCATGGTGGCTTTTTCCTATTTGTCCTATACCTCAAAACACACAGCCCTCTAAATTAAAATATATCTTCAACTGACCATTGTAGACAGAAATAAACAAATAGAACTGGATTACTTAACACTATCAGATCGTTCAGCAAAAAAAATAATTCTAAAATGGTCTTTCTGGAAGACATAGCAACTTGCTTTATAGCAATAATATTTAAAAGAAAGTTAAGAAAGGAAGGGATGGAAGAGAAAGGGGGTAAAGGTGAACGAAGAAAAGAAAGAAAGAAGGGAACGATTCCATAAATTCTTTGACTCTTCTTGCCCACTCACCATTACCATTATAAAGGGAAAAAGAATAAATACCAATCTCACAATTTTTTTTATTCCAAATGATTCAATTTAATTCAACTAAATTGTTTAGTGGTTTCCTTGTTTTTTTGTTTGTTTTTTTTTTCCCTCTCTTTTTGAACATTTGTTTTGGAATAACACTTTAGAAAAGATTATGAATATAATATTTCTTATACTCTTTTATATACAATGTTCATATCATGTATATTTTGTCAATTTTTTCTCTTCTTTTTTTTCTTATTATTGTTATTTTGATGTTTAGATTTTAATGTTTGTAATCTTATAAAAACCTGAAAATATCTTTTTTTTAAATATATATATATATATATATATATATATATATATATATATCTTCAACTAAAAGTTTAAAGACAATGCAAATAACTTGCACATTGTATTTTCTCTTTTTTAGATTTCAGGTTACTATGTGTCAGTTGGAAGTTCTTGTGTGTATTACCAGAACCAGTTCCAGTAGGGTATACTTTTCATACCTTTGTATTGAATGGAAGGAATGTCTAATTTAAGGAATATATAAATTAGTCCCAGACAGAAATTACTAGAGAGAGACAGGGCACGGCTAAAAATAGTATTTATTTATCATGTACGAGTAGTAGTATGCACGCATTGATGGGTGTGCCACACTTTTAATAATGTCATACCTGAAGTGTATTATGAGTTACCCCCGAGTGAATCTTGCAGGTGATGTAACATCCTATAGCTCCACACCTCGTGAACTCTAGTTTATCTAGATTACTATGTCAAGAAACATTTTGTCATCAACATGAGAACTAAAAAGAGGTGTTTTCCGGAGGACACCACAAATTGGCTGCCTATGTGAATGTATAAAAAACCAGTTTCTCCAAACTGGGACTGTGAGAAACTATGTTCATCTTAATTTCCATCACGAGAGTTCATATCTACAAATAACTATGCAGGTTTTACTGGAAGTATTAACTTACAAATAATGGAAATCAGTATCTATAATTTATTCCTGTGACTAGGCAGATGTCCAGGTAAAGGTAAGGGGTTATTTAGATGATCAATGGTGCCTATTTTTGGTAAAGGACATGTTAAATCACAATAACATGTTGTTATAGGTATGAAACATATGTTTAGTTGTTATATCTAGAAATGTCTTCTAACCCCCAAATTAATTTGTACACCAAAATATAAGACATAATATATGAAAAATACAGCTCTGTATAAAGAAAGGCAACTCAAAATATAATGGGACATAACATCAACTTATACTATATACTGTTTCTTTACATATACCCCTACTATTAATTCACCACTTTCACTATAGCATTGTCCAGTGTCGGCAACACAATGGTTAAAAGCATTTTAATAGCCTGGGAGCTGCATAGATGGCCAATCAAGTGAAAGAGTTTAAAATAGGCTACATGCACTATATCTTCAGCGAAAAAATCTTCCATAATAGTTGCAAAATAATTTTGGCATTTTTATGGAATTGACCTTAAGAAGCTTAGACACATTTCCTGAAGTACTGGTCCCCAATAGTATAAGGAATATATCCAATGTAGTATCACATAATTTACTATAACAATAAAACAATAGGCCTACTGAACATACGGAGTATCCTCTTGCCTCCAAACCTTCAAAACCTCACTAAAAACTCATTCCTAACATACACAACTCTTCTCTGACCCTACTGCACCATAAAAAAACTCATTAAATTGTAAGTTTGCATGTTTTCAATCTTGCAAGGCATTTGGGGAAAGCAATATGGACACCGGATTCAAAGCTCAAAGACAGGGCCCTCCATTCTTTGCAACTTGTTAATAATGAATATGTCTTTGCTTGGAAATTAACTTATGTATAGCGCTACGGAATATGTTGGCGCGTTACAAATAAACTATAATAAAAATAATATAACCATTAACGTTCACAAGTAGCTACTGCAAGAAGAACAACCATATTGCCTATTCCCACTTCTTAAAAATTCTGGACAAACGATTTGCAGTTCACTTCAAGAAGGTGAATATGAAAGTTTACATGGTATTGCAGAAATGGCTTTTACTAATTAACTATGCCTTAATCTTTAGAAAGATATAACATGGACTTTCTAGCTTTTCTATCAATCATATTCTAAGCAACCTACAGATCTAAATGGGTAAACTTTAGACTCTATTGTGCATAGTCCCCTAAGAGTAATAAACAGTGGAAGTATGTGATTCCACTTGTTTAACTCACTCTGATAAATATCCCCAGTGTTTTAATGCTGTTCTAGGGACAGTGCCAGTCTTGCACCACATGCCTCACTGACTTATAATTCAGAATTGCAAACTGTTAGGGCTCAGTAGTAGTTTGGATTCAGTTATATATAATAGGAGTTAAAAAACAAGAAGGGTCACATCAAGAAGGCCAGAAGAAGAATAGTAGACAGTTGGTCCAGGGAAAGGGCTGGTAGCACATGGTCATAGATGAGTAAACAAGCATGCTGTCCGGCAATCCAAGGAGAAATCCAATATTCATAGGCAGAAGTCAATAACCAATTACTTAAGCAACAATCTGGCAAAACCAACCCTGAGTAGTTATCAGGGATGGATGTATATCTGGGTGCCCCTAGAGAAAAAATCCTCAAACAACACCCCCAGCTAAACATGCGCAATGAATATTAATATTATGGTTTTAATAAATTGGCTTAGATAATACTAAATTAGAAAAATGTAGGCAAACAATGTGTATGAAATAAAATTGGTATAAACAGGTGATAGTGCCTGTCTTTATATAATTATTTACCCATTTTTAGATTCGTAATCCAAATTTGAAACGTGTAATGTAAACATTTTTTTCTTGAGTAAAATATAATAAAAAATAAACAATATATTTACTTTTTGCAAAATAGTAGATTATTTAATTATTCACTAATTTAACTGTTTAGGTGACAGCTTAGCCTGATTTTCAAATCCCCTTTTCATTACCAATCAAACTCTATTTTTTGCACTTGCTGAGATGAGTTAACATCATACAACATGGCCTGGTTATTCTCCAATTTCTCGCTTCTCCTCCTGCTATCAGCTGCTTATCACATGAAGCTTGAATTCCATTTCCCACACATTCAATATCAAATCTGTGACCCTGCCCAGAAGACTGTGTGCTCCCCTTGAAATAGTGGTGCTGTCATTATTTTCCATGTGTGTTATGAAAACATCAGAACTTCTTAGGATAACTTAACACATTTCCAGTGTAAAAACATGTCACACCTTGCAGACAGGTGCTGTTAGGCCGCTGCCTCCTCTGCTTAGTGGAAAATCTGATCTTGTACAAATGCTGAGTTTATGTAAGCCTACAAACTAGGCTCCAAACTGAAATGCATATACAATGGGCCCTTACATAAGAAAATAAAAAATAGTCTACCACTTTTAATTCAAGCAATGTGTGCATATTAAGTTATCACATAATAGCTGTCCTACTGCTAGTTGGCGTCACGCAATGTTAAAAATGACGACCCTGGCAAAGCTAGGGTCGCAACTGCGGGGCTCGCGATGAGCACCGACGGCATTCATCGCAAGGGCCCACACAACTGAGGCTGCAATGAACACCGAAGGCGCTCATTGCAGGCCTTGTGATAAGAGCTGCAGGCGCTCATCACAAGGCCTGTGGGACTTAGGATGCAATGAGCACCAAAGGCGCTCATTGCAGGGCTCGCTTGCAAGATTTTACAAAGGCGCTCACTGCCGGGCAAGCGAGGAGCACCAAAGGCAGTCATTGCGAGCCCCGTAAGACTTTAAAACATCCTACACATGAGCACAAAAGGTGCTTATGTCAATGGCTGCGATCAACGACGAAGCGCGTAGCACTTTACTGCTGATAGCGAGGCACGCAACAGTTTACGCTTTTAACCGTCGAAAAGGTCTCAACAGCATAACTCCAAAGACCCCCAAAGCCAGCCAAATAATAAAAAAAAATTACTAACACACTCAAACAGCACAGGGGGAGAGTCAGAAGGCCTGTGAGTAAGGGTGCAAGCTAATTTGAGCCATATTTGGCCTTTTCTATCAAATGAAAATCGTCTGAAGACAGTAATGCTTACCCGAACAATTGTTATCTGTCTGATATATTAAGTCTGTCACCACATGCATATAACGCATATTGTTTGTCTTGAAACCATACTGATTGCCCCACTTACTGCCACATAGTTTGTTTCTTTGTTTTGTTTATGTTTATAAATATTTTCAGCCTTATTAAATTGCGATTCAGTATATATAAAAGGGCTCTATTTAAGCACACAGCATATTTTTTACAGACGTTTTTAGTGAACTTCTATCCAAAAGGAAGGTCTTCACTAACTAAAAACTTCTGTAAAAAAAATATGCTATGTGCGTAAATAGAGCCCTTTTAAATTTGCCGAATCGCAATTTAATAAGGCTGCTAATGTTTTAAATTATATTATAGTATAAGAAAATTTCCATTAAATTAAATATGTCATCAGTGAACACCACTGAATTAAATCCTATAATGTACCAACATGTTTACCTTATACTCAAAAAGTGTCTAAAGAAAATTATGCAGATAATTATTATATTTTTAGAAACTATATAAGCACATTAAGTTTGAACTTGTTTTTTTATCAATAGACGGTGGAATAATCCCTTTATTATTCCCCTTAACCATTATTCTATTGGAGGTGGTTTACAGAAGTGCAGCTTCACAGGACGTAGACAAATTAGATAACTTTCAAGTACAAGTGTGGTGGGACAATCACACTGTTAAATCTTACTTATACATTTTTTCCCCGTGGAAAAATATTTAAAAAGGTTTACTTTTCCTAAGACTGAGAGTTAGTAACCAACTTGATGCATGCACAGTACTTATGAAATGAAGTATTAACGCATTAGAGTAAATGTAACCTACATATTTAAAGCTACTATTAATAGCTCATTAACAGATAAACATATTGCACAATCTGATTCTTAATCCGAGCAATCATTGTATGTTCATGAGGGATGAGACGTGATGATACATGTCTTTTTCTTGCTTGATACCCTTTGCTGCAAAATAAGTATTGGTTGCACGCAAGAGTATTCTAACATAGCATATCAGATATAAGTGTATTGGGCTTCCAATTTTTAAATACACTCCTTTTGTTGGTTAATTTGGAATTCTATTTGAAAGCAAATTAGAGAATAAAGAGTTAAAAATGTTTAATTTTATTAGTATGACAAAAAACTGTGGCGGTTAAAACCATTTAGAATACCTAAAAGCTAAAACAAGTCAGAACTTGATTCATTGTGCAATCTAGTACATGTATACATATACCCAATTTGTTTTGTCCTTAAATAAATTATTCTTAGATGGAGAGACTCAGTGCTGTGTAAAATCCCCAAAAGTAATCTGTTGTAACCTTTGACTAGTTAATCCTAAATGAAGAGACACATATCTGTGTTCAATCTATAAGATAATGGATTTAATCCCCAATGTACTATTTAACAAATTAATGTTTTAACAAATGTTTTGTAAGCCATATGAAAAGCAATGTTGATCCTTTATGTATGACTGACAAGACTTACTTATAAGGTAAATGTACAACGGCTGGCAGAGATGTAAAATATAGTCTGTAAAGATCTGCTGATTGATAACTATAGCAATAATATATGATCTGCTTGTTTGCAGAGAAACAAGCTTGTAATAGAGCAGAGTATAAACTAAAGACTGGTCACTTTAACAATACCATACTAGTTGTTCTTTTTATTCGCAGACAAACTGCATGATGCTTTTTATTTGAAAAAGCCGCACAGTATAGATGAAACGCGTGTTAGGCAGTGTCTAAATTTGCAGAGAGAGATCCAGTATAGCTGACATCATTCTGCTACCACTATTGCCAATTTGGCATATAAAACATATTTAATTTAGTGTTCCACTATGATTGTAGATATTCATTCTAGAAGACTTTTGCAAGACATTGTAGCAGAAGTTTGTTACTCATTGCATATATTCTTTCCAGTTTTATTTCAAGCTCTCTTAACCCTGTGAGCTTCTTAGCTTGATGGTTTGTTGTTACAATATTGCAGGGAACCAGCAAGTGTTTTTGGTCATCACAATAGCTTTGTTTTTTATTTTAGAAGAACCCATCGTGGACCATAGGGAGCTGTTCCATACCCTCCACTTTGTAAATAAATGTTCTCTCATAGTATTCCAGCATCTAAATAATATACATAATAGAATTATGCTCTGTCCAAGATTTGCTCCTCTCATCCTCTATTATTACCGCCTCACATGTCCACCTGCAGAACTTCACAAGATCAGACTCCATTCTTTTGAATTATCTTCCTCACTCTTTTAGACTCTCCCCTAGTTTTAAAATATTCAAACATTCGGTGTAAACCCACCTGCACTGAGAAGCATGCAACCTAACGCCTTGACTCTTTCATCCACAGCTTTATAGGTTGTTAAGCCCTATATGGTTACCCATTCTGATTTGCATAATGCTTGAACATTCACCTGTCTAGTGGTTCTCTTACCCCATGTTTCTATCCTCTATTACCTCCTAGATTATAAACTCTCTGCTCACACCACAGAGGGGGCTGTGGAGTATTTCCACAATTTAACCAAACTATAAACACTCCAACTCTCTCACTAGTGTTTTGACGTACATGGAACTCATATGGGTTTTGTACTTTATTGTCCTACTTTATTAACATCTATGTATGTGCAATCAACACAAAAAAATGCATTCATTGTTAATTAATCTATACATAAAATAATATTATTATCTAAAACAGAGCTTTTCAAATTTATTGAGACACAGAACACATTTTGAACTTAAATGGTATCGACTCACACCTGGATTCTAAAATACATTTGTCAAACCCTACAATCTCTCCCTAGTACTTCATATGTTTACTTCAGTACCCAAACTACTGCCTTTAAAAACACATCAGAAAGTACTTCTAGGATCCAAAAAAAATCAATCCACAGTTCTCCATCTTTGTTTTCCAGGAAAAATAGGGAATTTTTACACAGATTGGGTCCTCCCAGGGTTCTCTAAAAACAATACGAAGAACCAGTGCCCAGGGAAGACACTTGTAAATAATAAAATATGGCAACATTTTGGTTTAGGTGTCAGATTAACAACATTGGTTCCATTATGTCATGATTTTTTATTACCAATTACTTATGTTTCCAGTTTTTAGATATACAGATGTAAACATTTGCATTTTTATATTCCCTTTTTCTAATTGCCTTGTGTATGTATTGTGCATACAGAAGGCAAAAATATAAGTAACTAGAAATGCACGCATTGAACGGTTGTGTAACGCCTAGTTATTTTATAATACATTACTATTTTCATTGCATCACAACAAATTAATTAAAGTGTCTACCCAACGATTTAATTATGGAACACAAAATAGCGTGCTGCTATGTTCTTGTTTAATAGCCCGTGTTTTATTTGATGTCATGAATGCAAATTATGTTTCTATAGCATATATTTTATATATTAATATGTGCTAACTAATCTGTCCAGATAAACATTATACCATGGTCCCTATGTTCACTAATCCAACTCTCTTAAGAGGCACATTTAACAGCTTCTGTCCATAAATCATGATGACTGGGCAAACAACATCAAGCAATTCCCTTCTTTTCAACTCTGGTGCCATTTACATCTAACTAGTAGACATAGATTTGTACCACTATATATATATATATATATATATATATATATATATATTTATATACCGTATTTTTCGCCGTATAAGATGCACTTTTTCTTCCCCAAAACTGTGGGGGGGGAGTTGGTGCGTCTTATACGACAAATACACATTTTGCCTGCATTAAAACTGCCCCTAACTTTGTGTGGTGCTTGCTCGCAGTCCTCTTTCTGCCCCTCTTGATGCTCTCCCCCTCCTGATTCTCCCCTTCGACCCCTCTGATCCTTCCCTTGGCCCCCTTTAGATCCCCACTCCTGGACCCCCCCCCCCATTGGTGCTTCCTACGGCACCAGCAGCATGCCTCTGAACTGCATCTCGTCTACCGGCGCATCTTAATGACGTCACACACGCAACGCAAGGGAAGGCTGCAGTACAGGAGGAGTGCTGGTAGGAAGCGCTGTGCAATGGGTTGAGATCAAGATGGGCCAAGGGATGATCATGGATGGGCAGAGGGGAGAATCAAGAGAAGAAAGGGGAGGATCAAGAGGGGCAGGGGGGATCAGGAGGGTTTAGGGAGGGTCAAGAGCTCCTGGAGGCTCCCAAATGCTCCAAATGTGTGTGTGTGGTGTATGTATATACATATACAGTACATATATATATATATATATATATATATATATATATATATATTTGTGTGTGATGTAGGTGTGTATATGTGTGTGAAGTGTATCTGTGTTTGATTTAGATTATTTTTTTCTTGTTTTCATCCTCTAAAAACTAGGTGGGTCTTATGGTCAGGTGCGTCTTATATGGCGAAAAATACGGTATATATATAATTTGCATTCACTTTTAACCCTGTATGGTAGATAATGCTGCTGAATATAATGAAACTCTATGAAAATTATAAGATTACATGATGACCTGAATCACTAAATATTGGTTACAATGTTTGAAATGTCCCCAATATTAAAATACTCGGTCAGGCTTGGACCTTTACGGGACATCTCTCATATATGTGACGCATTACTAGAAGCATCCAAGTATTACATATCTGTATCAACTGAAAACAATTAGTGGAACACCCTTTTGGTCCTAGTTGAATCATTGACTCCTTTTCTACTTATAATACCTACAAAGCATTTCAAGGCAAGTTATATGGAGACTAACATTGTTAGATAGTGTACAGGTAACGTGTGATTAATCTGTTTTATCCAAATGGACTTATGAGCTTTAAATGGAATTATCATTGTCTGAGAAACAATTGAATTTTTTCCCTGTGATAATTCAGCAAACTTTAGGGTTTGCATAACCTAGCAGCAGATTTATTTCCTACATTATAAGCGAATAATGATTTGAGCTCTGTATGTAGAACTAACAACGTACTACGAGGATCAGATATGTCAGAAAAAAGTCTGCTGTGTCACTAACCTCACTTACTGTTTGCTAAATATATTATATATATACTATATATTACTATTACTATTATTTTATAATTAATTTTACTTATTTGTAATATGGCAACATTTTCCATAATGCTATATAGGGATTAAGTACAAGTCAAAAACTATTTTAACACATTGCAAACAAATGGAGGGCCCTGTTATTGTGCTTAAAATCAAACATACATAATACTTGTACTTGTACTTGTTCCCAAAGCACCAGCACAAGGCGGAAGACTCGCAAACTTAAAGTAAAATGGGTTTGGGTGAGGTATATTTGTTATTAGATGCATTGTGAATATTAAGGCTAAAGATAAGCTTCTTTAAACACATGTATTTTAGTGAGGTTTTGAAGGTTTTGAGGCAGAAGGATAGTCTAGTGGAGCAAGGCAGGGAGTTCCAGAGAATAGGGGCAGCACAAGAAATGTCCTGAAGGCGGGAGTAAGAGGAGATGATAAAAGAGGTAGATAGAATAACGTCATTAGCAGAGAGAAGAGGGTGGTTTGGAGAGTATTTTGAGATGAGAGCAGTGATATAAGAGAGTGCATTATTGCTGAGAAACATTTTAAAGCTTATTCTGGAGGCTATAGAAAACCAGTGGACTGACTGACAGAGGGGTGCAGCAGACACTGAGTTTTGGGTAAAGTATATGAGTCTAGAGGATATATTTAATATGGATTGAAGTGGAGACAGACAGGTGATGGGAAGGGCAGCAACGAGAGAGTTGCAGTAGCTGAGATGAGATATGATGGGAGAGTGAAGAAAAAATATGTCTTGTGTAAGATAATATTATCTGACGTATTTTGGAAAAGTTTTTTGGGTAAAAATGACAAGATTTTATGATTGTATTTGAGGAATGAAAGAGAGGGCAGGATCCAGTACAACCCCAAGACAATGGGGCTGGGAGGTGATGATGGCATTGTGAGATGTCAGGAGAGGGAGCTGTGGAAGAGGGAGGGAATATTAGGAGTTCAGTCTTTGACATATTTAGCTAGAAGAGCGGAGGGATAGTTCTGGTAGATTTCAGTGCTGTCTGCATATAGATGATACTGAAAACCAAAAGATTTGATTAGGGTAACAAGGGAGGATGTATAGATGAAGAAAAAGAAGGGGCCAAGGACTGAACCTTGGGGTACTCCAACTGTCAAAGGGTGAGGCGAGGAAAAGGAACCAGAGAAGGAGACCTTAAATGTTCAAACTTCTAGATAAGATGAGAACAATTAGAGAGCAGCATCAAGGATGCCAAGAGAGTAGAGAATTTGGATAAGAAGAGGGTGGTCAACTGTGTCAAAGGCAGAAGAGAGATCCAGTAAGAATTAGAATAGAGAAATGACCATTTGGCTTGGCAGTGAGCAAGTCATTAGGGACTTTTGTGATAGCTGTCTCTTTAGAGTGTTGGGGCTGAAAGACAAATTGCAAGGGGTCAGAGGGAGTTAAAAGAAATACATTGGGTAAGGTGATTGTAAACAATACTCTCAAGCAGTTTAGAAACTAAAGGAAGTAGAGTGGACCAAGTTGATCAAGTTGCTAGCAAAGTCTTCAGTTTTCAGACAGGAAAGGGCCAGGGCTGGTGGAGGGCAGAGAAGAGTGTTGAATGTGGCAAACAAAAATGTGGGTTTGGAGGCCAAATTGAATATTAAAGTTGAGAAGTAATGTTGTCTGGCAAGATTGAGGGCATAGTGATAGGAACATAGAATACACTTAGTGGATGAAGTTTGCTGAAGTGCGAGATTTCCTTCATAATCGTTCAGCAGTACAAGAGCACTTCTGGATGTGGGTTTGAGCAAACTATAATAACATAAATCTATTGCAGAAGCCAAATAGAGAGTTATATGTTTAAAATCTTGATGCAGACTCTTAAAGACCTGCCTGGAATTCTACTCACATTATAGGGAATCCTAGTGCCATCCTGTTTACATATCAAAGCAAAATAAATATAGAAAATGTATGAAACAGTGAGCAGCTATGTAATATTTATTTATTCATTGTTAATGTCACAGTTTTGAGACGGGTTAAACTGACTAAGACCTCCATTCTATTTCCTTTGGAAGCTTTATCTCCACAAGTTAGGCATGTGTTGTATATGTCCGGGAACATGTCACTGGCAAATATTTCCAATTCTGGATATAGAGGTTTTCACTGGTAAGACAAATAACTTGAGAGTACACACAATGCTCCCAGATGAGGTGGTAACTTATTTTGCGAGAATGAGTTAAGGAGATACGCCTGAATATATCTATACATAATTCACACACTTATCACATTTATATAATAATGATTGCCTACTTTCCCTATACCATATAGCCCAATCCTAGCCCATACCCCAACCCCTATATACATGACCACATGCATATGCCCTTGCAACATACACCCTATTGCATTCAACACCCATTGATAGATTTCATCTAACATACCCCCCCCACACACACACACACACTCTGCTACCTGCCCCAAACCATTAACCTTGTACATTTAGATAACACATATTACTACACAAAGCACAAACACATTTTTATTCAATCATATCTTAACTATAATAATAATAATAATAAACTATTTACTTTATTTTATACACCAGTGGGTGGTGATTATCTTTGTATCTGTGAGTGTGTCAGTGCGTGGATCAGTGTGTTTGGTGTGAGTGCACTTCATGTTTCTGTGTCCTAGGATGGAGGGAAGAGTGAGGACAGATGAGGAGAGGAGGAGGAAAGGAGAGGAGAGTGGAGAAGATAGAGGCATCCCCATGGCGAGCTGTAGAGAGTGGGAGAGGAGCAGAGAGTGGGAGAGAATAAGAGAGTGGGCCAGCAAGAGAGGTGCCTAACCTATTGGTGGATTGAGAACAAGGGAGGTGCAGATCTCAGGGCATGCCTAGGGACTGCCAGCCCCCAATGCCATCCTTTATTGGTCGCACAATATCCATGGCGGTAGGGAGGTTAAACCTGGCCAGAAAGTTAGGATGTGGTGAGAACTTGTAGAAGAGGTTAGTGTTGTAGGGGTTCATCTCCATAATGCGAAGAGCATCAAACCAGTGGCAGATCTAGTGACTGGAGGGCCCCAATGCAAATATCTTTTGGAGTGCTGATGCGGCCCAGGGGAGAGATGCTGCCCAAGGGGGCCCAGCAGGGGAGAAACGATCCACTACCATACAAAAAAAATATAAAAAATGAAAAAAATAAATCAGAAAGCACTGGGCCCCTACAGAGCAGGGCCCTGGTGCAACACACGTCTGCCCGCCGGTAAATCCGCCCCTGCATCAAACATATGATTGCCAGGTGATACTTTAGAAAAAGATGGCTGAAGAGCCAGACATTATTAAGGCCACAGGTGGTGGTCCACCAGCTCAACTGCTGAGGGGCAGGATGTCCAGAACAAAAATGCAGAAGAGGTTAATGTTGTGAGGTTCCATCTCCATATTGTCACGAGCATCAAACATTTATATGACTGCCAGAGGATGCTCTAGAAAATAATGGCTGAAAAGCCAGCCATTGCTAGGGCCACAGGTAGTGGTCCACCAACTCTAGTGCACTACAAGGAGTGAGAGCAACCACTGAGGGGCAGGATGTCCACAGCAACAGTCATTGGAATTCTCGAGCAGTTAGACATGGACTTCAAGGTGATTATCTAAAACACTAATTATACTTGCACATCATGCCCAAGTTCACTTCAACTATATTAGCACAACAATTCAATGCCCTACATCATAAAGTAAATGCTATGGAAACCCCCTCCTACAGAAATGACATACAATGTATTGTGACAGACTGGCTGCCACTTCCGGGGTCAATGCCCTGTTGACTGTCATAATGAAGGAGGCGTTATAGCTTTAAGGAGCTTTACTGAAAACTTGGTCAGCAGGTAAAATAAAAATAATACAAAACAAAGCCTAGCTTCCTTGAAGCACTAACTAAACAGAAATAGCAGTTTCCTCACTACTATAAACTAATGCAAAATAAAGTGTTCATATATACAGGCCTGTAAGTTTTTCTGCTCCAAAAGTCTGTGGGTTTGCTTCAGAGTGCAGAGCTGTCTCTCCTGTCGCTCAGTCCAGACTGAACCCAATCTGCTGAGTGCTCAGTAGTCCTTTTAAGGCAGAATGCAGCTGGGCTTAATTAGTCTGTTGTAGGAGGCTTAACTATTTCACTTCCCAGGGGGAAAAGGGCTCTGGTAAGTCTGCTACTTACATACACCCCTTGTATGATTCTGTTACAGTATACGAGTGTCACTTAATAGTAATCATCACATGAAATATTACATGTGTGCTTTTATAATTTCAACTGTCATTGTAGAATACATTCACCTTCCTCCTGAAATTTCCTATTGCCAGGACGAAACTCCTTGGGCTGCTGCCCTTCCAATGGTCCCACTGCCACCACCGTCACCACCACCATCACTAGGATGTGCAGCTGCAGACTATGCTGGGGCACCACCAGAGCAGCAACCACCACCACAACTACCACCAAGATGTCTAGCTGCACACTTTGCTGCTGCGCCATCAATGCTATCATCACCACAGCAACACTGCTTCACCTGCCACTACCAAACTGCCCTGCCCAACCTATACCATCATAACTCCATAGGTAGTCTCTCTCGGAATGGAGGTGGAGGATCCGGACATGGATGAGAAAATTGAATTGTGTGAGGACCAACTAGCCAGGCATTTCCAGCAAAAGGATAGCACACAGGCTCAGATGCTCCTCATAATATAAATATTTACCTGGGTAAACCGGAGGTATAATTTAAGTATGGAGATGAAGGTGCAGAGACTGCACTATGAGAAACAGTACATAACATGGACAACCACCAGGAGCTTGCATCTAGTAAGGGTCAAATACAAGTGTATTTAACACAGAGACAGCTGTAGTTCCAATCAATAACTCCAACCTCCTCACATGCCTGGCCATCCATATCTGACTTCCTCCCTCTACCTCCATCAGCAGCCCTGTGTTTGTAGGGGGGTAGAGGTAGGGGTTGCATGCACTTTGATCCTCCTCAACTGCATTCTATAGCGAGTATCTTTTGGTCAAAATGTTAACCATCCATGCTTAACCACAGAGGAGATAACCATGGCCTATTTAATCATGACACATACAATCCATGTATCTTATCTGCATCACATAGGCCATGATAATCTTATCTGTGGCCAAGCATGATTAACTGATGGTTCCTGAGGAATGCAGTTGAGAAAGGACAATGTATTCCCTGTTTTAGTTTATTTTTCTTGTAAATCTATTATTTTTATTTTATTTTAGGAAAAGTTCACATCAATTCAGACTGTTTGTTCATCTGCAAGCAGTGCTAGCTGATACTCGAAGCAAACCATTTACAGTGTATAAGAAATAGTCATCCAAATAAGGACATCTCATATGTTGAAAGATCTCCCATTCCATAAATAAACACAATTATCCAGTGTTGGATATAAGATTTAATGTGAACTTGAATATGCTCCAATGTACACATGGCCTGTTTTTTTCCAAATATGTGAATTCAAACAAGCATTTATAACTGCATTAAGTAGGCATGTCATCCTTCGTATGATAATAAGTGAAAGGACAAAAATGTAGTTAATGGTATAACAATCACATGTTTAATATAATAGATAGATAGATAGATAGGAGGTATTGCCTTTTTTATCTTGTCAGAGATTTTATGAGATAACATATTATGGCTAAATATATGCACTTATTCCTAATAATTTATGTATTACTGATGATAAAGCATTAGTAGCACTGCTTGGAGATAAACAGCAGGTAAATTCGTTTATATGAACACTAGCAGTAAAACCCACTAAACTGTACAAAGAGTTGTTGCCTATTTAATCTCCTCTTTTTTTCTTGGTCCATTCACTATAGACTATTACAGAGCTGTGTCATACTATATCATATGTTTCTTGATCACGCTAGATGTATGTAATGAATTTGGATTACATATTCCTAAAATTATGTGTTTCTGTTTAATTGAGCAGATGAAGACATCATGGCTGTGCTATCCTAGTCATCTGCAATTATAATGTGCAAGGTCTGTTTTCCTTCCATCCACATTCACTAGCATCCTCCCCTCTCTTCCACACCTCGGTCTTATCCTTTAATAATTCCAACCTGTGGTGTCCAGCACAGATCATAACCTTGCATGGGTTGGAGTCAGAGTTACCATTGCAGTTTATATATATGATGTTGATGTGTTTTATCCACAATAGATGTTGCTCAAACATGTATGCAGACTTCACACATACTACTAGCCTATATATGTTGTATAATGCCACATCTATGGCTATGGTGATCTCCTATTTGTTTTTACCTTCTTTCTCTTTAGCAGCCGATTTTAGACAGTAGTAGCTCCTTAATTTACTCGGATATTAGCTTCAAAGCTTCTCTGCAGCATTTTTATAACTTTCCAGGTGGTTGCAGGTACCCATGGGCTTTTTTACAAAATTTAGAGATAACTCCGTAGAGTTGGAATACCATTTAGGGAGACATGTTGATGTGATTTTAAAGTTATTTGTGGGACAGCCACAAATTACAGAAATTATGGACAATATGAGCGCTCATATAGTATTTCAATGAGGTTATATTTTAGTGTGATGTGATTGATCAGTAGTGCTTTCAGAGGGAAACTGTCTTGGCTTTTAGTTTCAGATTGGAATGGAGGCCTAAAAAGCCTAATTTGACAGTAGCAACAACATCAACTTCTCATATAGAAGTAACTTTTGTTTAACTTAAACTTGCTCTTAAATTCATTGAAGTTCATAAGACCTGGTTGACAATAAATAAGATAAAGTTAATAGAAACTTGCTCCCTTTCCCCTTACCTAGAATGTGCATATTTTCAAAAAGTCTTTATTGCTTATGGTTGATAAAATTACAGACTACTACAGATGGTGGTTATCATTAAGCAGAAAATAACAGCAATTTGTTTATGCATTTTAAAACAATAACAGGACAATCGCACAACTGTTGATAACATGTTTAATAATCATTTGTTAATGATTTTATAACTCTTTTTTCTATTCATCAATGATAAGGGCATTAGAAAGGATGGCAGCCCATTCAAAATGAGGGGAAAAAGAGTGATTCTCTATGTAACTTTGGTGATCTTTATACATTTAATAAAATAATTCACTTACTTAATAATTACTTAATATTAAGTAGGCCTTGAATGCATTATAAGGGATGCCAATGAAACATATTTATATATTTAATGTAAGATGTAAGTTAATCACAGGATTTATGATTCACTGTTTTATGAAGTTCCCAGCCATTTGCTATGCAGACAATAACTGACCAATAAAAAATTATTTTATGTAGAATTTAAGAGAAAAGAAACATTGATAAATTCTCCCTTTTCAAAATGTATAACATGTTTACTTAATTTGTCACTTAGGAAAAAGTTATTTTGATGCCTGATTATTAACATAACTATTAATAACATTAATAATGTATGGTTTCCATAGAGAAATAACAGAAAATAATGTTAATGATATAATGTGTTCTTTGAAGCTTCATATTCCCACAGGACAGTTGCTACCACACCTTCCAGCAGTAAACTGTAACTTTGTTATGCACCTATATAGGAATGTATAAGTATTTTTTCATCTTTCAGACTAATGCATCAGAGAGAATTCTAAATGTGTACTCATACACTGACATGCACTTAAGTCTGCTAATTGGTAATGTTTTTGTTTCATCTGCTGTCATTTAAAGGTACATAAAACTCCTTATTTATAAAATACCATGTACAAAGCTTGTGTAATTAATTAAACCCAACATTTAACTAATTATCTTTTATCTATTTCACGTCAGTTCATTAGTGTGTATATCTACATTTCTGTCCATGACGTCATTGCCTTTAAGAGACATGTGGGTGATATATATAAAAAATTAGACTAGGCTAGTGATTTCCACACAAAAAAATTGGCTAAGACCTTGGAGGACCATCGGCGTCATCTTAAACCACCTAAGATATTTGCTTCTTACTTCCCAACTATCATAATGCAGTATCATTTACAGGAATATAACCAATGAGCTTATAAAACAAAAAATCAAGCATCTTTTTTTCTTGATTTTGTGACATAAATTGTTTGCAATGCCAGTTGTTTCGTGGACCACCTGAAAAACAGTCATGGAATACTGGTGGTGTGGGGACCACTATTTAGTAACCTCTGTCAACAAAGCTTCATTGAATAACTTCTAGAGATATGATGGATACATGCAAATATGTATTTTTTTATGTTATATTGATAATAAATAATATTTATGAGCATTTGATCATCTGTAATTATAAATGAATGATTTATCTTATGGGTGTGGAAATCAGTACATTGTAAGTACCATACATAAGCTGAAACACTGATTAACTGAACATAGGAGTAAAGTGAATTATTAATTACAATGACATAGAGATACAAAGCATTATGATACATTTAATGGAAACTCTTATGATTTCCACATCCCTTAAAAGTAAAGATTCTGAAAATGGTACCCTTAACAACTTAGAGCCCCATTAAATTCCCCTAACATGTTAAACCGTAGCTCATAATGTAGCCTGCAAGAATATTAAATTGGCCCAGTAAAGTAGGCTGTGTGCGAGAAAAGTCTACGGGAGGTAGAAAGCTGAACTTCGCCTAACTTTGTTCTGTCAAGCCCGTAACTGCTACATTTCCAATCATGCTATTAAATTGCAATAAATTCACTGATGTTCAACCCTGTAACTCGCAAATGGAGCCAAGAAGCCAACAAGTGCTAGAGAGGACCAGCAAGGTGTGTAAATTCCAATCCGTAGTACTTTAAATGCACATATACACACACTACTGTACTTTTCTCAGGAAGGAAAAGTGCTGTTAGATCTTAGAATTAATAGCACAACATTCTTAAGCTCGCAAATCGGCCCAATAAAATAATTTATTTCATGTTTAATTTCTGTGTTATATCGATCCCGGCAATCAATGTGTTAATACATATAATGGAACTTGCATGTAATTTAATATCATATTTACGGCTTTATCAATATTGCATTATATCTAGAATATGGGTCCAATCGTAACTCGTAATTGAAACCCGTAAGACTTTGAAAATCCCAGCTACATTTTTCAATGACGTAGTTCTGAAGATCACTTTTGTCATTAGCTCCATCTAAACCCATGACTATGGTTTGACTAATTGATCACTCGCAACCTTCAACAAATGGTTTACAGGCTTGCGTCTCAACCCTGTAACTTGCAGCTCCCTCCAATTTAATAGCTTTGTAACTCTGCCCAATTTCGAGCCCGCAGCCGTTGCAGTTTTCAAGTTGAGCATATGGGCTTCAAATTTAATGTGACTCTTAGTCTCATATAGGTCAAATTAGGACCTTGCAATAGGGAACAATGCTTTTAGTGAATTAATTCTTAGGTGTTGTTTAGTCATTCATTCATGTCAGACTCTCTGTGACACCATGGACTGCTGCACACCAGGCACTGCCCCTCTGAGCTCCATGAAGTTCATATTCACTGTTTAAATGATCTCATCTATCAATCTCTGCCTCTGTTGTCCCCTTCTTTATATGCCTTCAATATTTCCCAGCATCAGAGGCTACAGTCAACATCTGAGGAGATCTTGGATCCCAGGAAAATAAAATGTGTCACTTTAAGCTATCAGAGTTGTATCATCCATGTATCTGAGTTTGTTGATGTTTCTTCCAGCAATATTGATTCCGGCTTTGGATTCTTCCAGTCCAGCCTTACACGTGATGTAATCTACATATGAGTTAAATAAATAAGGTGACAATATACAGCCTTGTCTCACTCTTTTCCCGATCTTGAACCATTCTGGGGCTACTCTCATCTCTTTAAGAAATTGCCACATTTTGCTGTGATCCACACAGTTAAAGTCTTTAAAATAGTCTATGAAGTAGAAGTAAATGTTTTTTTCTAGATATGACGTTGGCAATTTGATCTCTTGTGTCTCTTCCTCTGTGGAACCCGGCTTGCACATCTGGTAGTTCCTGGGCCATATATTGTTGGAGTCAGGCTTGTAGGATACTAAACATTACCTTTCTGTCATGAAATTGGTGCAGTTGATGGATAATTGAGCACTCTTTGGCACTGCCTTTTTTTTGGATTGGAATGTAGACTGACCTTTTCCAGTATATTGGCCACTGTTGTGTTTTCCAAATTTGTTGGCATAAGACAAGCAACATTTTCACAGCATCTTCTTTTAGAATTTTGAACAGTTCAATTGGGATTCCATCAACTCCTGCAGCCTTGTTATCAGCAGAGTCATCACTGATGTTAAGATTCTTCCTGTAGAGATCTTCAGTGTATTCCTCCCATCTCTTCTATCTGATCTTCTTCTGCTAAGTCCTTGAGATTTTTGTTTATTATCACCCCACTTTAGCATGAAAGGTTCCTTGGAGATCCCTGATCTTCTTGAAGAGACTTCTTGACTTTCCCATTCTGTTATCTTCTCCTAGCTCTTTACATTGCTCACTGTAGAACGTCTCCTTGTCTCTTGATATCCTCTTGAATTCTGCCTTCAACTGGACAAATCTTTTCCTGTCTCTACTACCTTTTGCTTGCCTTCTTTCCTGGGATACTTTCAAAGCCTCATCAGACAGCCAATGTGCCTTCTTACTTTTCTTTCTTTTGGGGATATTCATTGTTGCTGTTTCCTGGATAATGATGTACACTGCAGTCCAAAGTTCTTCAGGCAATCTTTTTTCCATGTCTAGTCCCTTAAATCTATTATTTACTTCCACTGCAAATCCACTGGGGATAATTTTTATTTCATGTCTGCTTGGTCTGATGATTTTCCCTCTTTACTTCAGTTTAATTCTGAACTTTGCAATAAGAAGCTCATGATCTGAGCTGCAGTCAGCTCCAGGTCTTGTTTTTGCTGACTGAATAGAGCTCCTCTATATTTGGCTACAAAGTCAATCTGATTTCTATATTGTCTATATATCTGGTGATGTCCATGTATAGGGTCATAGAAGAGGGTCCATGTATAGGTGTTGGAAGAGGGTGTTTGCTATGACAGAATTTTACTCCTAATCTCTGACCTGCTTTATTCTGTACTCCAAGGACAAACTTTCCAGTTTTTCCAGATATATCTTGGTTCCCTCCAATGACCAGAGTAACATATTTTCCTGGTGTTATATCTATGATTTGTTTAATATTTTCAAAGAACTGGACAACTTCAGCATCGATTGTTGGAGTATTGACTTGAATCACTGTGATGATAAATGGCTTGCCTTGAATTCAAATTGAAATCTTTCTGTAATTTAGTGTGTTGTAACCGAGAGCTGCTTTGGCCATACTTTTGGTTGATTATGAGGGCTACTCCCTTTCTATTGTGGAATTCTTGACAACAGTAGAAAATCTGGTGGATGTCTGATGTGAAATGTTCCATTCCAGAACAGTTAACTTAATTTGCAAGACACTTAAAGGGCAATTTTATTCAGCACAATTTGAACCACATCATTGTAAAGATATCCTAAAAGTTTGTTGAAATACTTTTGGAAGTTTTGAAATACGTGCATTTTTCACTGAGAAATTAAATAAAATAAAATGTGTTTATATGTGCGAAAGACTGCCCATAAACTGCTCCATGTCGGCCACGTTACTGGTTGTAGGGGTGTATCTCCCATTCAGCTCAATGGTAGAGTAGTATTTCTATTGTGAAGGGAATATGTTCTATTTTTTTTTTATTGCACAAAATGCAGGTTTCTGCTCTCTTGCCTTTCTGGAATTTGGTCAATGAAGACTAATTCAAATGGGTTGTGCTACTTGCTTCTTGCTCCTGGTGCTTCATGCAGCTCCATGCAGTGAGCAAAACGAAAAATGCAACCCTTAACAAATCTACTGGACTCACCAGGACAGCTATGGGTTAACTGGTCAGTGGGGATGATGTGCCTATTAATCACGGTCTTTCCCCTAGAGCCTCACACAGCACTTGGCAATCTGCTTATTACTCATACAACAACCAGTGGGCCAGATAGACTGTATGTAAACCAAAGATTTAAAACTTTAAAACGTTTAAGCTTTTATTACGGTGATTAAACATAAATAAAATAATACAAAAGAGTCCTTACAGTGAGTTCAGTGGCCTTTTTATTCAGCCACGTGTGTCCCAGTACAAGAAAAAAAAAGTCTAAAGAAGCATGTTTCAGGACTGAACACTGACACCCAAATAATGCAAAGTCACCCCTCATTAATGCAGCCACAAGGGTAAACATACACCTACCCTAATCCTGTCTAACATTCAATATATATACTCTGACATTCAATACCATGTAACACGTGTGCAAACACATATTGATGTTGCAGTCTTCACTGATGTTCCTTTAGTTCACTTGGGTTGCGACATGGGTTGATTTCCTCTGAGGTGCAACTTCATACTCTTAGCTCCTTACGCAACTCGTAAGGACCCTTTTGAGTTTTTCAAGCTGTTTCCCTTACATGACAACCGCCCTGGCTACATATCAGTAAGATATTATGAGAAATAGCATGCAGGATCCATGATACAGCTACAAAAATTACATACAAAAAAACTCCTACCTTCTGCATAGTCTCTATCCATGATCAGAAGTGTTTTTAACATTTTTAAATTGACTCATTTATGATGTTATGTGACCCTCTGGTTTTCTTTAAAAATTGACAAAACATCAAACATCTGAGGGCCACAATATTCATGGGAAACTTCGGGACACAGAAAGATCTACAAATACACATGCCTGCAGAAATGTGGAACTTGGACTATCTGCTTCCTACACAGAATGACATTTTGCTAACTTTTTTCACCCAGTGGATCAAAGAGTCCCCCCCCCCCCAAGTTACACACTAATGTAAACGTTTTACATACCCATGAAAGTTTGACCTTGTTATAGACACACAAGGTGACACACACAGGTTAAAATAACAATTAAAGGTTAATTTCCCACACCTGTGGCTTTCTAAATCGCAATTAGTGTATGTGTATAAATAGTCAATGAGTTTGTTAGCTCTCACATGGATGCACTGAGCAGGCTAGATACTGAGCCATGGGTAACAGTAAAGAACTGTCAAAAGACTTGAGTAACAAGGTAATGGAACTTCATAAAGATGGAAAATAATATAAAAAGATATCCAAATCCTTGAAAATGCCAGTCAGTACTGTTCAGTCACTTATTAAGAAGTGTAAAATTCAGGGATCTCTTGCTCTGGAAAAAGACAGTGTGGTTGTTTCAAGGAGCATAGTACGATGATACAAAAATTAGCTGCATGGTTGAGTTGCCACTGCACCAATGCCACAAAAAAGCCTGGTTACAAAATGTCTGACAACACCTTGACACGCCTCACTGCTTATGGCACACTGTAATTTGGACGAGACCAAAATAGAGCTTTATGGTCACAACCATAAGCACTATGTTTGGAGAGGGGTCAACAAGGCCTATAGCGAAAAGAATACCACCCCACTGTGAAGCATGGTGGCGGCTCACTGATGTTTTGGGGGGATGTGAGCTCTAAAGGCATGGGGCATCTTGTGAAAATTGAAGGCAAGATGAATGCAGCATGTTATCCGAAAATACTGCCAGACAATTTGCATTCTTCTGCACGAAGGCTGCGCATGGGACGCTCTTGGTCTTTCCAGCATGACAATGACCCTAAGCACATGGCCAAGTTGACCCTCCAGTGGTTACAACAGAAAAAGGTGAAGGTTCTGGAGGGGCCATCACAGTCTCCTGACCTTAATATCATTGAGCAACTTTGAGGAGATCTCAAACGTGCGGTTCATGCAAGACGACCAAAGAGTTTGCATGACCTGGAGGCATTTTGCTAAGACGAATGGGAAGCTATACCACCTGCAAGAATTAGGGGCCTCATAGACAACTATTACAAAAGACTGCACACTGTCATTGATGCTAAAGGGGGCGAAAAACAGTATTAAGAATGAAGGGTATGTAAACTTTTGATCAGGTCCATTTGGGGGATTTCTGTTATCATTATGATTTAAAAAGGAGCCAAACAACTATGTGATAATAAATGGCTTCATATGATCACTATCCTTCAATAAAATACTTTTTTTTTTTGCATGATTAGTCATATTTTTAAAATAAAGGCCAAAATGTCACAATTTCTTCCAGGGTATGCAAACTTTTGATCACAACTGTATATACAGTAGACTCTCAGTTAACCAGAACTCAAGCAACCATAAATCTAAAGCATCTAGAAAAAAACATAAAAATGTAATTTTACAGGGCTCAACAAATGCCAGGAGCCAGGTTGTCATGCCACAAAATGCTTCCACTGTATGTCTCTGCAATTCAGTTTTACCTAGAAGCAGACAGGCATGAGTGACTGAGCCAGTGCAGGGTTGGCGTTACATTCCCCTGGCATGAGTGACTGAGCCAGTGCAGTGTTGGCGTTACATTCCCTGGGTTCAAAACTGAACGTATCTGTGTGTAAGTGAGGAGTGAAAGCTGCTGCTGCTAGAACACCCTCACTAACAAATATAATTAGCAGAGCATCCTATGTGCAGCTAGTATAGGCCTTTTTTATTAGTGACTCCCAAGCAACCAGAAACTACATGTGTCCGGCATCTACCAATCCCTGTAGGTGCTGGATAACTGAGAGTCTACTATATATATGTGTGTGTGTGTAGCGAATAAATAGTACATTTGTGTTCACATTTGAATGTCTAAAGCAAGTTAAAAAAAATGTGTTTTAACTGCTTAGAACATGTGTAGTAACTGTATTTCTCAAAAATTCTGATCAGGAAACAAGTTTTTTAAATTGTTTTAGACTTCAAATGTGAACACAAATGTACTATTTATTTACTGTACTACTGTATGGTGGGGGACTTCTATCACTCTTTTGCCCACCATAAATTAAATGATTGCTGTGGTAAACTACCTCCTCAAAAAAACCTACTTCTCAAGCTAGGAATCGGTACCATGCTGATGTGAGGCAGTGGTAATGGATTGCAAGAGCGAAGCCTTTGTGGGCACCTTTGCATGTCTCTGCTCAGCTTCACAGAGTGCAGTGTAATAACTGTATTTCTCAGAATTCTGAGCAGGTAACAAGTTTTTTTTAACTTGTTATAGACGTTCAAATGTGAACACAAATGTACTATTTGTATACTGCACTTCTGTATGGTGGAGTGCCTCTATCGTTCTTCTGCCTACTGTAAATGAAATGATTGTTGTTTTATATATATATATATATATATATATATATATATATATATATATATATATTCTTTTATTTAATAATATTTTTTTGATGGGACAATTGTATTTATAGTTTCAATAGATAAATATGTGTTTATTTTGTGTTTAAATATATTTATAGACAATGCATCAGAGCATTTGTTCTTAAGCAGATTTTCCCAGCCATGTTAACCTTGATGTTGTATGGGCATAATAATAACATATCATATTTTTTAATAACACATATTTTCGTATCAGATTGTTACATGTCAATTAATGATGACATTTCATAACTTTTACTAGGTTTTTCTTTGGTGCTATACTATTACTTTACCTGCTGCAGTGGGACTCAGCATTGGTTTTAAAACTACTTGCAAGTGGTCTTTAGTACCCGTAATAGTTTTTTTTAGCTTTTAGCAATTAGAGGACTTCATATTAGCATAGAGTTTTGGGGAAACAGTCTCCAAGAGTAACTCATTATTTATTATCAGGCCAAATATATATAGAAAGGCGTGCCGCAAATGTCAGTTCCAGCTTCCCGCAGTCACTCGTAGCAGTTCTATCGCAATTTTTACTGGAGGGGTGATTAAGAAAGCTAAGTAGGATTTTCTGTGCCACTACGGTACTCATAATTGCTTTTGCCGGGATTAGCATAGGCCCTTACTTTCTTCACTGATATGATAGTGTGAATCTTATCTGTGGTGTTATCAATGTTAGCAACATCCAACTTGTCTATATTTCCTGAAGCTATTTCAGATTTGGTTTGAGAACTAGCTTTGATGAAAGGGCTATGACCTTGTTAAAATGTATCATCTCCAATAAACCTGTTCTTTTGTTTTGCATCTAACACATGTTACCCATTGTAAAATAAATATGAATTATAAAAATGATCAAACCAAACATAATGTCATAAAGAGTTAAATGGATTTTTACAGTCTTGCAAATATATTCCAATAATTCATATTCATATAGAATGCCATATCTATTGTTGCTTTGAATATTTATAACCACACAATATATTATTCAATATTCTTTTGTTACTGGACTGATGTTTTACAACTCTGATAACTCAATGCAAAACTATGTTGCATCTATTTTTGGGAAACCAGTCTGAGTACATTTTCATCTCAAAGGGTTGGCATCATCTGCAGTATTAACATATGCAACCAATTATTAAATAATTAAATAATTGTCAATATTATTATTTGACATATGGCTGACATGTCTCTAAATGTATAAATGTTTGTTTAATTTTATGGAGTGATGCTTGGAAAGAGTTTAACCTCACATTATATGACAAATATCCTGAAAAACAGAAACAAAAGTCTTCACATTCTCAAATACTAAACAGGAGAGATGACATGGCAGCAGACATTACTATGTACAGGGGTAAGTTGTAAAGGTATTTATTTACATAATGTATAAAGCTTGTAGATGTGAGATGGAGAGTATTAATAATGCTTGACACTGATAAAAGTAGCACCTCACCATAAGTGTACAAGATTGTCTGTTAAAAGGATATATGTTTTAATTACACTATTAACAGCTAAGAAATCTAAAGTTTTAAGTCTGTTTACATAACAAAGTTTTTCCCTCCTACTGACTGTTGCAGGACTAAAAACAGATGCCGAGCCACACGGTGAGGACTGTGATTGATATAAGTTTCCCCCTGCACTCAGGAATGCACTGAATGTTAACCTATAACTGGTTTGTTTAGGAGATTCCACCATGCCATGCTGTGCACAGATAGATGTGGTGTGGGCTTACATCTTTTTTTCTTTTGCTCACTACTATGAGCTGCAGCTGTGAGTCTGGGAGTGGGCATGTCAGTAACTCGTGTAAACACAGATTTAATTTAGTTGATTTCTTTTTAGAAGCTCTTTACTGTGATGTGGTCCAAATTATACTGACTTAATAGGCTGTTAAGTCACTGTTCAGTATAATGTTCAGGAGCAGAACATTTCTTAAGAAAATGGATGCATCTTTTTCTATGACTCCTTTGAGGTTAGCTGTAGCAAGTGTGTCTGCTCAGACCTCAGCTGTATCTTTATTAGTATCAGCAGTGACTCTAGAAACATCTGTTACTGTGATTTAAAGGAAAAATCTAGTTTAGGTTCTACGATTAAATGGGAAAATAAGCACTGATTGGGTAAGCATCACCATTTAGAAATAAAATAGCTTATTTGGAAAAGAGCTTGTAGAAATCTTTCCATTGTTACCGCGCTTAAGCATTCAGATATAAGAGAGTATTCAAAAATGTGATTCTAAAAATTGTCAAAAAAGAGATATAGAAATGCTTAAACCATTTGATATTTGGCTTCAGGCTTTTTGTATTCTGGCTAGTGAAATTTGTAAAATAATTCCAGATCAGTGTTCAGCATTATTTTCTTATTTTAGTGAGCTTGGTAATGCTTGGAGAACATATGCAGCCTTATTAAATTGTGATTCTGCCAATGAAATAGGGCTCTATATAAGCACAGAGCATATTTTGTTTATAGAAGTTTTTTGTTAGTGAACTTCTATCCAAAAGCAAGGTCTTTACTAACTAAAAACTTCTGTAAAAATAATATGCTCTGTGCTTATATAGAGCCCTTTAGAATTGGCCGAATCGCAATTTAATAAGACTGATGGGGTGTAGTTTGGTGACATTATGATGATTCATTTCAGTTATAACTACAATGCCTTGGGGTGGAAAGGATGTGCGTTTGTAGTTGAATATTATGACTTCTACAATGGTTAATACATTGTCTTTTCAAGTGGGCGGTGGATCTTTTAGTTTGTCAACTATTCATTCAAAGAAAGTTTGTTATGACTTCAATGACTTCTAGCGTAAATGGGGAGCAGCTAGTAAATTTAGGAATGTTTGATCAGGATGTGTGGCATCGCACCTTATCATTAGGCGCTTCAACCATATTATGGCACCGGCTACATCAGCAAATTTAACAGTTACAAAAAGAGTAATCTTTAGTACTCAAAAGCAATGTTACCATGGAAAATCAATATGGTAAAAAAGAAGAAGCTTCTCTACTTATTTATGAGTTCCCTTATGGTTATAAGATTCCGCTTTCAAGTTCTTCAAATACTTCTTTGTCTCCAAATTTGAAGTCAGCTAATGCCTATTCTGAGATTGTGCAGGCTAAGTTACAAAAATAAATTGATTTAGGCAGGTCTTTTTGATTATTCTATTATTCCTAATCTTAGAGTTTTACCTGTAGGTTTGGTTCCTAAAAAGCAAACAAGCCAGTTTCAACCCATTCATCATTTGGCCTACCTGAAGGGTGCTCCAAATAATATTGTTGTTGAAGTGGAATAATTGTTAGTTTCTTACAAATCCTTTGATAGTGAATTGGAGCTAATTTGGAGAGCTGGTCAGGGAGCTCTCCTTGCTAAAGTTGATATTGAGTTCCAGCTTCTTCCATTCAACCCTTCTGATCATGTGTTGGGTTGCCATTCAAATAATACGTTTTATATGGACCTCTGTTTACCAATAGGGTGGCCAATTTCTTAATTTTATTTTGAAGCATGTAGCTTTTTCCTGGATTAGGTTATGTTTCGGTTTACAGGCAAGGATACTCTAAAACATTACTTGGTTTAAGTTTTTATCTTGTAGGGCCTTCTTCCGATACTTGTGAGTTGCTTATTTCTACTATTCATCAGGTTGTGTAGTTGTTTGGTGTATCAATTGTTGAAGCAAAACTGAAGGCCCTTGTACTCAAATGATTTTTTGGGAATAACTTTTGATTATTTTTTTTATGTAAATGGATTCTCCAATTTGCAAAGTAGCTGATCTACATTCTCCTTTGGTTAGTGATCCAAAGAGGTTAACACTGAAAATGTTGCAATCTATAGTTGGTAAACTTTAATTTGGTTGTCGTAACATACCAATGGGTAAAGTCTTTTGTAGTAGGCTTTCTCTTTATTTTGCAGTCATTCAAAAATCCCATTATTTCATTCGTATTTCCAAGCCCCTGAAGGATGATTTGATTCCTCAGGTTGAATTTATTGATTTTTTAAATGGAATGTTTATTATTCCATTTTGGAGCTATTTTAAAGGGCATTGGTGTATTTCCAATTTGCCAGATTCATGGTTTGAGAAGAATTTGACTTAGAATTTGTTAAGTTATTCCATATTGTAGTGGCTCTTTTTTGGGGTGAGGAAGTGAGAGACCATCATCTAGTATTTTTTCTGACAATCTGGCTATGGTTCGGGCAATTAATAATTTGACAGCATCATCCCTCCAGTTGTCCCAGGCTTCTTTGCTCTCTGGTTTTACAGTGTCTGCACCTAAATATATTTGTAAGGGCTAGATATTATTATTATTATTAATATTATTACTTTTATTTGTAACGCGCAAACATATTCCGTAGAGCTATACAGGGGAGAAGAACAAAGAAAAATATAATTTTACCAAACTGCAACTCCAAGATAGTGAGATTGGTATAGCTGATACTCTCATTTTTTTGCAAAAAAAATCCTGACACACTCTGGAAGCGGCAGAGAGAGTGACTCCAATTTCAGAATTCATATGGCAACTTGGTGCTCTGAGTTAATATCTTGTATGTTTAAGTGCAAGGTATTAGTTGAAGGTATTAATGAACCAATAATTTGCTCTTAATCAATACCATAAACTAAAAGTTGATATTATTAAAAAATATTTAAATCCCAAATATTGGGGAAACATTACATCCAGGTATATCATGCTACCACTACAGAAAAAATATGTTTCAATATTAATACATAAAATGCTTAATTTTCAACACAAAAAGATAGTGAAGGCAGATATATTCTTATACTAACTTATACACTCCAAACACAGGTCAAGGACATTTTTTCCATAATATGAACTTATGGCAACATTCTACATGGATAATAGCAGGCGATAAAAATTGAGTAATAGGTCATAAAATAGATACATCTAATGATACACTATGCTCCAAGGTCCCAATAGCTAATAAAGCTATTACATTGTTAATTAAAAAATCTCATTTTAAATTGATGCATGGAGAGCAATAAATCAAATAGAGAGAAATTACTCATTTCATTGCACTAGACAAAAATCACACTCCTGTATAGATTATATTCAACTTAAAAAAAAACATAATTTCAATTTAATTGAAGCTTAAATTCACCTAATATCATGGTCAGATCATGATCTAGTCAGTGAGTCTTTATGTGACATACTCCCTAATGGCCACACTCCAGCATTATCGAATGATAAACCTATACAAGATAAACTTCAAAAATTCCTAGGAAACGACTTTCAATTGAACGGTAGGGGAGAGATATGTCCAAACAACACAGGTATAAAAATGGATGAAAACGAATACAAATTGAGTCTGTTTGCAGATGATATATTGTCAATACAGTAATTACAAATCTGCCTAATCAGCCTCCCTAAACTTTTAGATTTATTGAAGAAATTTGGAAACATTTCATGATTTACAGTACGTACAAATAAAAGTCAAGCATTAAATATCTCACTCTCAAATTAAATAAAAAAAGAAAAATAATAGAACTAAATATTTCTTTTAAATGGTCACAACATTAAAATACCCCTAAATTAACTAAATTGGCCTATAACGTGAACTACCCAAATATACTTAAAAATCTATTCAATTATTTCAATACTGGGAATAGATATACAATTTCTTGGCTAGGCAGAATTTATGCAGAAATGATAAATACACTACCCAAAAGGTATGTATTTATTTTTGCCAAGTCCAACAGAATTTTTTTTAAACTATAAAGAGCCATCTTCTGTTTTATTTGGAATCATAAAAAACAAGAGTAAACAGAGGGGCTGTGATAGCCTCCAAGACAATATAACATAATATAAAGTAACTAGATTAGCCCAATTGACCAAATGGTTTATCAAAAAATCACCACCACATTGGGTAGCAATTAGAAAAAATATATATTCTGTTGTGGAACATTTTAAAGTTCAAAATCAATAATTTTATGAAAACAAATTAACACAAGAACACAGCTGTTAATAGAAGGATCTTGGCTTACTCCATTATGGGTATTCCATAAGGAATCTAGAAGAAATAAAACTTGATCGCCTTTATTGACTGGAGTATTCTATCGGG